>JBBPCY010000023.1:676548-700175 GCA_037974405.1 Brachyalestes nurse
CAAAAGCCGGCAGATATTTTGGCGGACTGGAGACTCGCGATCAAATGTTCGTCCGTCACTTCCGCTAAGTGCTAAACATTAGTGTGCCATTTCGGACAGCACTTACCCACGGCAGTGTGCACTACAGAAGGAAGTGCGCAGTGTGCACTACAGAAGGAAGTGTGCAGTGCGCACTACGCACTACACTTCAGTGCACTGAGGTAAGTGCGCGATTTCGGACACACTCCTGGTTTTGACCTTGCTAAGGTCACTGATGTCACTGGTACATCCAGCATCCCCGTGACTCGGGTTACATCCCAATAACTGAATGAAGTTTCCCTTCTGATCTGTGTGCCCTGATTTCTCCTGATGTGTAGGATACACCCGACCAACATGTGGCTCAAGATCAGTCAAAATCAAGGGAAGAGGACGGGAATATGAATCTTAGTATTCAAGAATGAAAATACTGCACTATAGATACATACATCATAAGCTCATGTGCAATAACATATGTATATATGGTGCAATATATTTTCACTCTGATAGACTAGGATTCACATTCCACGCACATTGCAGTTATTCTGCTAACATTATTTATTGTGGTTTTCTGTCATCCCTGGTTCTCTGTAATCATACCTGCATACCTATAGTGCAATACTCATCGCTCCAGAAGGTTTACGTAATATCCACACTTGCTGTATTTATTGTTTGTCTACTGTATGTTGCACCGTGGTCCATGGAGAAACATTGTCTCATCTCACTATGTACATGTACACAGCTGCTGACGACCTTGAACCTTGAATGGAAGTTTTTTCCAACCCCAGACCCTGCCAGCGTCACCAGTTTTGAATGGGACCCTTGTTAACCTTGTTAGACCCTTGTTAACCTCCAGGCTTCTGATTGGCCATCATGTTGGTTTGGCATGGTCTTGACAGCTTGTTTTGGTTGGGGCTGGTACACCACGCTACACCAATAAGAATCTACCAAAAGTCGCTCTGCATAAGATTGGACAAGTGCAGACGCGTCATCTAGACAAAAGACTTGTAAACAAGTTCAGTCCCTGGAAGAATGAACTATGCAGATTTACAGCTAAAATTCCATTAATGTCAATGGGATTCTCCATGATGGACGGTTTCGTGTTATAGACATCTGGTGCAGTTCTTTGCATGGAGGTGAATTCTCACATGCGAATTAGTCCCTTGACCAGTAGTGCTTTGGCTGTGGTGACCTCTGAATGTGCAGCACTGATTTTCCAAAACAGAAGTGACTGACCAGTACTGACCATAACTGACCAGTGTCTCAACACAAACCTTTTAACAGTTCTTCTGAAAATGTGCGTTTTTTTATTTTCCTTGCTATGGCCTGAGAAGTGTGGAGAAATGAGTGTCCGTCCTTTCGCCACTGATGCAGCAGCTAGAGACGAAGGTCAAAATATCTTTAAACATTATTCACACCTCGCACTTCAAGGACCAAAGCCCCTGCATTTTCCCTTGCACTACATTTTCCATTACAGTGCCTCTATTGCAAGGCATGAAGGCTCCCATTTCTGGATTACCGAAGAAAAGAGCCGTCGCTTCTTCGCACTTCCTGACATGTATGTCCATTTGATTGGGCCGTCATTCAAATCTCCTGGCCGCATTCAGTGCTTAACTAGCGCTTAAGACTACCAGCAAGCTCACATTAGCATTCCAGCATTGGTTTTGGTTGGAGTGTGCCAGTTTCCACAGCCGTCCACCTTCAGCTCCAAATGGATGGCTAGCGTAGCCCATAGCAGTCTTTTGATTTAGCCTACGTCAAGACGCTTTCTGCCTCTATCTCCATCTCCATCTCTCTCTCTCTCTCTCTCTCTCTCTAGTAATTACAGTGGTGGGCTCAAGCCGAGTCGGTAAATGCTTCTCTTTCCCTCTTTCACTCCCGCCTAGCAAATTATGCGCCCGTTACTATAGAGACCTGTTTACAAAATGCACTTTTTGCCTTTTTCCTCCCTCCCCAGCTCTGACCTGACTCTCTCCCTCTCTCTCCCTCCCCCTGTTCCTTCAATTTTCTGCTTTTCCCTCCATCCCATTTGACACCCAGTATGGTCCCCTGCATCTTATCGCTCCCCTCTGTTTCCCGCCGGCCCACTCTCTCTATCTTCATCACCTTTGTTTCTGTGCCATCATCTTCAGAGTCTGAACATCTCAACACTAGAAGCACAAAATATATCCTGAGGTTTCGTGAACAATTAGAAACGGACGAACAGCAAACCAGCCCTTGTTTCAGTGGATCAATAAAAACACTTACAGTTATTATAATGACAATACAATGATTTAATATTTGCCCAAACCATTTAAAGGAACAGTCTGACAGAATATCAAGTCTACAAGGTGCTCCACTGAGCCCAGATGTAGTCAAGCACTCTAGACATGTTTGGAGTCCAGGTTTTGCTTCTTTGGTTTAGAACTGGGGCTATGAGGCTAACGGTGCACTAGAAGTCAATAGTCACCCAAATTCTTTCATAAAAACACATCACCAAAACCTCCTTAACATGTGAAGCTCTTTAGTGAGGTGGAGCAGACTGGTGAATGTGGTTTGGGACTTACTCTGAGCGATAAAAATGAGCTTATTAGCTGTAGTTCCTTAACAGTGGTAGTGAAAAGAACTGAATAGATGCGAATAAATTAGGGGTCAGACAGAGTATTCCTTAACCATCCCATTTAATAATTTTCTGTGAGGGAGATTTTAGAGTATTTTTTCCTAATCCTGATTCTGGTGACCCACAGCACTGCATGGTTTTAAACATTCATTAACGCACCTCATGCAGCCCACGACGGGGTAATCAGTGGGTCAGGTGTGTAGAGTCACATGAAACCATGCAGTACTGTGGGTCATTTTAGAGCCATTACACTCTTCAGACATCTGGTTCCATTCACTATCATTACTTTTCTAGAGCATTTCACACCAAATCTTTACCATTTAACTATGCAGAACGTTGGAGTTCCCCATAATTTGGACCATAATAAAAAACCATGATGTCTGCAAAGATGTCTTGCAAATGCATCTCTGCATGCTTTCCATGAATATTCTGTGAATATGTACAATTTTTTGGCTGATTAGCACATTTCATAAAGGCTTCCTTAACAGGCTGTTAAAAAGCACCAAGTGCATCTGCCCGCTTTCATCCTCATCATGATTATCCTTTTTTTTCGTTTTCTCTCCCTCTCTCTTGGTTGTTCTCCCAGTATCCCTCTTTGTTGACATGACAGGAGGGACCGGCTGCTGCCAAAGCTGTTCAGATATCACAATGGAGAAACGATACAGCGTAGCACCACGGTGGCCCAGTCATGATATACACCACTCGGCCGTGGGTGCTGCTCTATCGAGGTGTCTCTCTCTTTCTCAAGGCGCAGTCTTCTGTACATGTCCAGCTCCAGTGTATAATGGCTTACACCAAAATTCGGGTTACATCACTGTTGTAGGAATGGAACAGTGTCAACTCGAGGACCCCGTATTCCGTTTTTTTGATTAAACATCAACAGCAATTTGATTAAACATCTGAAGACGCATCACAGTGCTAAGTACACAGAGTTGCTAACGCAAGACCGCAGCAACCAACCTTAACGCACGTCTTTGTGTACAAGAAAGAAAGAGACCGTTTTGATACTTTCTATAAAGGTGATTTCACATATAGTCCGCTTTAAAGGAACCGAACTCAGTCCTCTAGAAGTGGTCCAAAAAGTGGACGTACAGAAAGGGGACTCTTTTTATGTTCACACTGTGAGTTCATTTGAAGGGAACTCAGTTCTTTTTATGTTCACAGTGTGAGTTCATGTGAAGGGGACTCGGTTTTCTTTCTCCACGTCATCTAACTACGGCAAGCCTAGAGGGCGAAAACAGTCGAAGCGAACCTGGAGCGCTTTGTGTTCATAATGCGCGAGTTTAACTAAACCGTGCCATGGACTTAAAGCAGAGATGTTCACAAGTCATTTTTCATTTTTCTAAATGGTAAATATGAAAAAAATATCTCGCACTCTACATGTGAAACTTCACAGTGACACCTTTCCAACGACCCCTCGAAAACTGCTAGTAGCTGAAAACCGTTCACCTCGGACAAAAGTAATGGGACACCGGGGCGAGGTGAACGGTTTTCAGGGGTTGTTATGGGAAACGAGGGGTCATTGGAAAGAGTGCGAGATATAAATAAATAATTCCATGAAATGAACATTGTTTACGAGTTATGACTCACGAGTCACAACACCCAAGTCCGAGTCAAGTCTCAAGTCATTGAGGGCAAGTCTAAAGTCAAGTCTCAAGTCTTTGTTTGCCTGAGTCTCAGACTCGAGTCCCCATCTCTGTGATGTGGCATCTGACTGAGCTAGGTTTATGGTTAAAAACAGTACTATCCGATGTTAGATCAGTGCAGGGGCGTCAGAAGCATTTTTAATGTGAGGGGGATGCGTCGGTCTACGCGCGGGGCGGGGTTTGGGCGTTGGGCCAGGGTTTGTGTGGGTGGGTGGATGGGTTGCTGTGCTGCAAAGTCTCTGTCCTTTTAGGGGGTGGGGGTATTTGGAAACCGCTGTTGAATCTTGAATCGTGCATCGTTCGCGAAATAATCCATTCCACTTCATTGATAGGAGAATACACACACCATTGGAAATCCACTCCGGGTTTGCCTCCAATGCAAGTGAAGTGAATCGTCAGTGCATAGACAGGCTGCTGAAACTCGGAGCAGATTTCCAGTGGTACGTGTGTTCTCCTACCAATTAAGTGGAATGTGTTATTTTGCGAAAGATTCAACATTCAACAGCACTGGGTGAACTAATATTTTATGGTAAATGTGGGGGGGGTCCAAATGTCCCCTTCAGAGTGAATGGCGGTGACGCCCATGGATCAGTGGCAGGTCCATTCATCTCTCTGTTCTGTCTGACTACGAGAAGTGAAACATTTTGCACGGACGTTTGTCCTCTGCTGATCTCGCAGTGATTTTTCCGAATTTGTTTGAAGAAAAGAAAATAATTCCAGGTTAAAAATACATTGTAACGCACGCTACTGACATTTGTACAGAGTAAAATATTACCATTTTTTTCTGTAATGTCTTACATGACCACATTACAGCAAAAAGCAATACATGACAGTAATTTATTACTTTTATAAAGCGTTACTCCCAACACTGCCATTATAGAACTAATACATTATAAAATTATGCTGAGATAATATAATATGAAGTCCATACCATAACTGTTAACTGCCAGGCATTAAATGTCTACATTTACAGACCTAAAGGCAGTCTAAGAGCCAGGAAATTCACTTGCACTCAAAACATACCCACAGGCACTACAAACAAACTGTAACACTGTAAGGTTTTCTTAAAAAGCTGTGTATTCAGTACTTAAATACACAAATAATTTGGTGTATACATTTTTTTATTCAGTTTTATAGAAAACATCATACTATTACCAAGGCTATATAATCATTAAAATAATTGTTCCAATTGAGCCATATCACAGAAGAACCACTTTTGGTTCCCTAAAGCGGTGGTTCTTAAACTGACCATCCCCCCAGACAGTCCATATTTCTCCTTGATCACTGGCAGTTCTTTTATAAGTGTAAAGACCAACTATAATGTAAACATTCTACACCAAAGAGGTTTTTGAACATCAGAATTTTTTAAGAGCACCTGGAATGCTAAAAATTAAGAACCCCAACCCCCAACTCCAACGATGATGAAGATGGCCATGTGTTTTTTTTTTACCATGAATGCCATAAACCCTTCGCATCCACTTCATCATATAACAGTTGTGTAGAGGACACTAGTGGTTTGCAATTTTGCTCTGCCAGGTTTTCCTCATTCTCTCTCTCTCTTTGTCCCTCTCTCTTGCATGAGCTCCAGCTCAGATAGCACGCTACCATCCATAGGCTATTTGTTGAGGAACCAGAGCCAAAGCCAATAAACTACTGCGCAAACAAGAAAGCCAAGCAAAGACAAGAGCGGAGCAAAGATGAAACACAAAGGCTCATCATCCGCTACTGGCAAAACAATGAACAGTGCCGAGACCAACGCAACAAGACATGAGAGCAAAGCTACTGTGTCAGATAGGTTGAGCATGGCCCATCTGAACTTTTTATGAGATTACTACATGCATAGCATGTTACTGGTGTTCACTAATTTGAAAGATTTGAAAACCGTGTAAGGTGAATGTCCAAATAAAATGGAGAAAGGTCTAAAAATGTGACCATGTAAAATGGACAACTAGCTTTCAAAAACAAGGTACTCACATTCATCTGCACTGCACAGCAAAATTAAGAAGACAGGTCCACTGAAACAATCATTCTCTAGTGTTTCATAGAGAATGGTGAATATGAGTACTTAATGAAATAGGGATTAAATACGTAATGCCACAGAGAACAATTTGGCCTTACATTTAGTTCTTACGTGTTATGGGTTTTTATGGGTTTTTAGTGAGATTGGCATTCACACAAATAGTGTGGTCTGATGTCAGACCCGCATCCACACTGTCTTTCTCTCACACTCTCACAAACACTAAAGCTACCCCCCTAACCCAATGGAAAGTTTGAGCACTTTGAAGTCAGCTTGGTTTCTCTTTTGCCTATAGTGCCCACTCCCCCACCACCTCTATCTATTTATTTCTCTCACTCTCTTTCTCTCTATCTATCTAGCTAGCTATCTTTTCACCCTCTCTCTCTACTCCATTCTCTCTGTTTTTTTCCAATCAGGTCAGCCATGACTCCTGTCCAATTAAAATGTATCCTCACACCTCAACCCAAAGGCGGTCAGAGCAGTTGAATAAAGAGAATTGATCACTGACTGATGATCCTGATGGAATGATCAGGATATTTTGTTACACCTCTTAACAAAGA
Organism: Brachyalestes nurse; assembly: GCA_037974405.1. Lineage (NCBI taxonomy): Eukaryota > Metazoa > Chordata > Actinopteri > Characiformes > Alestidae > Brachyalestes > Brachyalestes nurse. The sequence goes on from JBBPCY010000023.1 coordinate 683,386, forward strand.
TGCCATAGAAAAGCATGTCAAGTTCCATAAAGTAATTTCAGTGGGTGGTTCTTTTAAAATACACAAGTGTGAAGAAACATTCTGCAGTTCAAAGAATCACCACATAATATAAAACTCCTGGAACCTATATGCCCAGGTATGTGTCCTATCACAAAACACAGGGGTACTGGGTGAGACCTGGGAACTGGGAAAAGATCATTCAGTTTGCTTGAATGAAGGATAATTCAATAAACAACTTCAAGCCAAGTAAACCGTGCAGATAGTGGACTACACGGCATATTGCAAAGACATACACTGAACACTAACCTGAATCTATTATTCAAATGGACAACCATTTAGGAATTTTTATTTTTAAGAGTGTTGGTCAATGAATGGATGGATGGACTGATGGATAAATAGATAAGAGGATTACAGAAAGACAGATAGATAAATGGACAAATAGTTTGAGAAAAAGTCCATCCATTCACTCTGAATGATCCGCTTGCTCAGATCTCTAGTGAGTTTGATATTGCGCCCTGTACACTTCTCAGCATAGATTTGCTTTTTTGGTGAAATACAGGCTAATATGCTGAGGGTGAGCTGAATGGCTAAATAAAAAAAAGGTCCTTCGGTAGCAAATTTACGGCTTCTTTGCAATATCAAGGGGTGAACCAGAGACCTATGATGAATGGGTGGACACAGCGTCCTTCAAACAACGCGTTTCTGTGGGCGAGGCAAAGTTTTTTCTCTGTTCAGTGGTTGGAGAAGCATCTCTGGGGTCCTTTAAAGTTGTGAACATGTACAGAACTGCAGAGCTGAAACAGTGTGCTCAGCCCTTACAAGTCCTTCTGCCATTTTTTGAAGGCAATGGTGAAGATTGTGGAGTCAGTGGAATCAAACATTTGACTGGTACTATTATGTCCTTGCTAAAACAGTGGGAGGGGTATGGGGCAGAGTAAACAATAATTACACAAAGAGTCTTTCCAAACATTGCATTGAGAGTCTTTTTTTCCTTCTGCAAGTTCTTTATTGGTGGTGAACCATCACAAGAACATTCCCTTCAGGGATTCCTGATTTCGTCAGAATGGCAAGATCTATTGGTTGAAAAATAAAAATAGCCTAAGCTATGCTAGAAACTATCAGTTAAAACAGTATACTTTAGTAAAGACTCTCTTGGTTTGTTTCACAAATGGCACCGAAGGTTTTAAAAATTGTGACAACAGAGGGGTGGTCATACCTCCAAAATCTGGCCGGAGACGGATGTCATACCCCTTCAACAGTTTGTCCACTGTTGACTTGGCCACAGAAATTCCAGATCCAGTGGATGCGCTATTGGAGAGAGAGATAAGATCACTTTGTTATTTTAAAAAAGGCAAACATTTAAACATTTCTTAGGTGAGTAGCCTGTATTGAACAATCAGACACCTCACCACATTAACCACACTCTTAATAATAAGGGTGCAGGAAAGGGTCCTATGCACTGTGCCACAGAATAACGTTTTTTTGCTTCCTACGGAAAACTTCCAGATGGTTCTGTAGAGAATCTTTTGTGCAAATGAGAAATGTGAGTATGAAGAACCTTTATAGGAGGATTTATAGGATCTCCACATGAAGGTTGCATGAAGAACCCTTGAAATAGAAAGAACCATTACTTTATGTTAAAAGGGTCTCCCATACTCACACATCATTTACACATGATTCTTTAGAGATCTGAAATGGTGTAATTAGAAGTACCCTTTGTAGCGCCTTAAGTGTAGGCACATTTTGAGAGAGAGAGAGAAAGCGAGAGAGAGAGAGACAGAGAGAGAGAGAGAAAGAGAAGAGAGAATATGATTATATTTCACTGACAAGGTGCACAGGTAGTAGCATAAAAGAGGACATTTCAAGAAACTTTTGCTCATTACAGCTTTAGCTGACAGCAAGTGGATTCTCTCTAAATTAATGAAAATCAACAGGCTAATTAGACTAAAGTTATTTTAAGTGGGATACTGAATAAAAGAATGAGACTGTCATGGGGAATTTATGAATTTTTATGTCCAAATTGAACTCTAATGTCATAGTGGAATGTAATGACGCTATAATAATAGTGACAATTAGACTTAGAACAGAGCTTAATAACATAAACAGAGAAGAGTGTTACGCTCTGTTGGGCTATTTACTGTGCTGTTCAATAAATCTGCGGCACCGCACATCATGTGCCAATCTCTCTTCGTTCCTGGTGTGATTTGAAGAGCATCACCATATTACAAGTGTTCACTTAAGCCATTTTTTCTGTTGAGCTTGTAAAAAACAGGCTCGTTAATGATCGTTTTTACCCGGACCTCAAGCTTCCACTCTGAAACGTCAAAATGGAAGATGTAGGGCTTGGAGACCAGGAGAAAACATTAGCAACCGATAGAGCTCGTGGTACAGCAGCTCCAGTAACGGCACGATTGCTCACGGTGACCAGCCCGTAGCCCACCTGCCGGCCTGCTGGCGCTTCATATTAAACAAAAAGCAGCGCACCAAGCGAGCCACCGGATTACGACCGGCCACTTATCACGTCCACAGGTGGCCCAGATAGCAGACCAGTGGACGCGAGCAGAGACTGCGCACTGGCGGGTTTCTGGGCAGGCGGAGGGGGCTCTGGTAGCTCGCAGACAGGGCCTGAATGTGTCGAGGCAACAGGCCTGTGTTCTGATATTCGGCGTTGAATCTCCAGCGGCCGCGAGGCGCTGAATTGACAATTAGACGACAAGGTAGTGGGTAAGGGGGCTGGGGAGGCGAGGTGTGTGTGGGGATGGGGGCCAAGGGTTGTAGATGAAGATCAAAGCGTTGATCAAACATCTCGAACGACAACCGGCGTTTTCATATCTTTTGGGTGATAATGACACGAAGCCTTGAACACCGATTGCATGCAAGGCTCTTTATGCACGTCTGCAACAAACACACACATGCATACATGCATATCAGAGTGTTATTTATATATGCCGTATTCTGTGTGTTAGATACGGGCACAGCACGTCCCACGGTGCACGCGCTCATGTTTCCCTCACATCCCGTACACACATATACACAGAGACGGGTGCGCGTGAGCACACACACGCACACACCTCAAGTGTTTATGCCAATAACAGCTCTGTGCCATTGGCTATTAGTGAACGATCAGAGCTGAATGGCCATAAGTAGCCAGATGTGTTTGACAATAATAATAATAATAATAATAATAATAATAATAATAATAATAATAATAGCCTAATAATAATTTAAAAAAATCACCCACACATTCATTTTCTTACCATTGTACGAAGCAGAGAGACGACAGCACCGTCAGAGCAGAAAGCAATCCACATATTTTGTCTTCCTGAGGACCCCACATTTCCACAAAAATCCGTTTAATGCACTTTCAGTAATCCAGTCTCCAGTGGTCCAAAACGAGAATGAATTCTAATAACAATGAAAAAATCCAACAGAGGGAACGGGAATGAAAAGAAAAGAAAGAAAATAAGAAAGAAAGAAAAAAGCCCAAATCAACAGCTCAAACCAAAGACACACAGAGACACACACATGTGTGATGGCCTAAAAAAGAGAGAGAAGGAAATAAAAGGAAAAAAGCAGAGTAGTGGAGAGAGGGGGTCTTTACAGCTTGCAGTGGTTCCCAGCTGTTTTATTATTATTATTATTATTATTATTATTATTATTATTATTATTATTATTATTATTTATTCCTTTCCTCGGCTATGGAAATCCGTGCTGGTCCCAGACCCCCTCAGCCACAGCAGCATTACACATCTTCCTGAGTTTTTTTTGAAGGGGGTGTTGTGGTGGTGGTGGTGGTGGTGGTGGTGGTGTGTGTGGGGGGTGATAAAATGCTGAAAAAAAGAAAAAAGTCTTCTGGAGGCGAAGCACGAAGGCTAATCGAAAAGTAAAAGATGAGGGGGTTTGTAGTAGTGGAGAGGATGGGGGATGAAAAGAGAAAGATAACAGGTAGAAAAGAAAACGTCTTCTTCTTTGCCTTCTTCTTCTTCTTCTTCCCTTGTCGTGTTTTCTGTTTCTACCCTCGCTGTTGTGGATTTCCAGTCCGAAGGTGCGGATGAGCCATGCTGGTGATGATGATGATGATGATGAGGAGGAGGAGGAGGAGGAGAAGGAGGGGAGATGGGGGGTTGCTCTTCACTCTGTTGTTTTAAGGGCTTTTTCTTTTTTTATTTTAAACCTCTCTCAGCTGGAAACGTTGGGGTGGGGGGTGGGGGTGTCAGGGGGTGCATTGGGAAAAAAGGGAGAAAGCTGAAAGCTGCATCCCCCCTCGCAGTCGCCCTCGATGCTCGAAACTGGCTTCTCCGCTGATGGTGGTGGTGGTGAAGAAGAGAAAGAAGGAGGGATGCACATTAAAAAGAACAGCTTGAAGAATATCTGATGCAGGCGTCAGAGAGGGTAGTCTGCGGTGGCCTCCAGTTTATGAAGTTACGGAGAAAAAAAACAAAAAACAAAACAAAAAAACCCAACAATGACCGATCAAAGAAAATTCGGTAATAAATAAATAAATAAATGATGCAAATAAAGAGCGTGTCCCCCCCGTAAAAACAAGGAGCAAATGGACCCCGTCTCGGCAAAAACAGGTAGAAAAGTCCACGGTTGTGTCCTGTTAGGGAAGAATCCCCTGGATCTTTTTATATATACGCACGCCGTCAGACCTGCATGTCCCGCTCGCTCGCCTTGGAGGAGAGACGGAGCCCGAGTGATGACACACTTCAGCGGGGAGGAACCGACACGAGGAGGGAGAAAAAAACAGAAAAAGAGCGAGCGGGCAGCAGGAGACACGGAGAGAGAGAGAGATGGAAAAGGAGGAATGTCCAGCTCGCATGGGCTTGCAAAAGACTCAGGGAAAACACGAATACGCGACCGCCGGCGAGACCGAGGCTCCAAGACCTTGCAGGTGTAAAAGAAAATAAATAAACGAAGAAATAAGAATCGAAACGAGAAGAGGAGGGAGGAGGCAGGTCGGTGCAGGCGCCTTGTCGCTGAGGGGACTGGTGTCTGGACCCACTCCCGCAACACACATTAAAATGCGCCGAGTGCGTACAGGGCGCATTTCGAGCACTTTGGCACAGATTTTAGCACGTGCTCGCGCACACACAGGCGCACACACTCAATGCATTTTACACTTTATTTTGTGGTTTTACTGACGTGAATTGCAGTTTCCCATCACACATATATTCACACAGGCACACACAAACGCGCATATACAAACACACATACACACACGCACGCACGCACCCACACACACGTACACACATACACACACACACTCTCACACACACACACACACACGCATGCACACACACGCATCTATGGTTTTAGCATTCCTGCATGTTGGCTGCTGTACATGTTCAGGTGTCAATGGGAAAGATTTTGGGGAAGTGTGTTACTAATATTGTTTTTTTTTTCTTCCCAGAAAATGAGGATTTCAGCAGAGATCTTTATGCCGCCTAGTTGCTAGGCAACCCTGTGAGCTGTGATGCAGCGCCGTTTTTTTTGGGGGGGGGAGGGGGGGGATAGTGTGCGAGCGATATGGCACATTTAAAGAAGCAAAAGCGGGACAGGAGGGCAAACGGTTATGTCTGCATGTGTGTGCAGCCTTCGCCCGTCCTGAATGTGACCGCATTAATGGAGCAACTGGCCCCTGATAAAATCCCCGCACAAATTAAGGAGACATTGGACTGAGACAGACGGCCATCAGCGCTATCACCAATAGTTCAGTGGCACTTTACAAGATAAGTTTAATGAGGCATTACACAACATATCAGCATGTTCACGTTTACTGACTGTACATCATATGTTTACTGCACAGTTTGATGTCTAGCAATTGCGTAAGCAAAGCGTGTGCTGTGCCACGGAGCTACTGCCACTTCAAGACCATTTGTTTAGCCCTTAGTCCATTAGTAGCAAGACCTGTTGACCATTTCTCAAGCCTTTAGCACCATGGACAGCACAACACAGTCATGGGCAGCACCATTTCAGCATATTTCTCTAGTTTTCAGTACCATGGACAACACCATCTCTAGACTTTTTCTACTCTTCAGAACCAAGGACAGCATCATTACATAGCATCATTCCCTGTTTTCAACTCAATTTCCCATTCTCAGCAACATGGACAGCACCACCAGCCACAGTACTGCTGAAATGTCTTTCAGCACCACTACTGGCTTGTTTATTACCACTGAGACTGTTATTTGGTTGCAAAATATCCATAAATCTGAGCCGAGTGTTATGATCGTAATATTGTGAAACCGAAGGTCCAGGGACATGTGTCAAGCTGCATCTATACATTACAAAAGGTGAATATATCTGAATTCACAACCAACTCTATATAATCTTTACCTTAAAAGCCCTCCTCGATGTTTGTATCCATTAGCATAAGACCCTGTTTAAGTTTCACTTAAGAAACCCTGCCCTGAAAAGAACTCTTTTCTATACAATTCTGATGCCAGTGCTGTAAGCAGTACTTAATACAACAAATTCATAGCACAAGAAAAAGTGTGCTGTTAGACACACTGCAACACATTACTTAATCAGTGGTACCTGACTTTAGTATAGTACAATCAGTTGTACTAGTCCCGTAATTATCATGGCACATGCAATGATTATGCATTTGTAGGCCTCAGTGCTTTTACTTTAAAAGATGTGAATAAGAAAGAGGAAAGGACACATGTAGAACTAATGGTAATCATATAAGCATGTTACGATTGGATACCTGTGAAGTAAAACTGTGACTGACTGCTAAAAAGAGCTGAATCTTTCAAAAGCAATAAACCATTCCAGGTGGTGAGTTACAGTGGTTTTACCATAGATAGGGGTGTTGTCAAGCATGATGACACCGGTAATCAATAAATCATTTAATTTATTATTGATAATCAAGGCAATAAACTATTCTTCTGTCAAGTGTAAATTGTTCATGGTCCACTGTGGCTGCTAAGCAGCATTTACATTTACATTTATGGCATTTAGCTGACGCTCTTATCCAGAGTGACATTCATCAGTGCTCAGGTAGTCCACATCTGTTCCTTAAACCTTTAAAACTAAACTTAAATCAACATCCGCTATTCAACCAAGTTACTGCAGGCTAAGTACACCTAAATAATACCTGTCAAAGAAAAGTCTGAAGTGAAGGCAAAAGTAAGGAAGGCATGAAGATAATTTGTTTTTGAGTGGGGGTGGGGTGGAAAGAAATAAATAAGCAGAAAGGAGGAGCATAGTTAGGCACCAAAGTGCTCCTTGAAGAGGTGGATCTTCAGACAAGGCTTGAAGACAGTGAGGGACTCCACAGATCTGATTGCAAGAGGGAGTTCGTTCCCCAGTGGTGGAGTGCCAAGATTGAGAAGAGTCTTGATGCATGTCTTCCTCTTCTTTTGAGCATAACAGTCAAGGATTATTGATGCACTAATGCAGACTTGATGCATGTTCTGAGAGTATTTTATAGCAGCTTTGAAAATCTGAAAATGACTCAGTCGGATTTTAAAACTAAAAGTTTTATGATCGTGAGAACTGTGGGTGTATATACATGCCTTATTTTTGTGGCTTAATTACAAGGGAGGAACAAAAGCTGGGGTTTCATCAGATTTTGTCTTTTCAAATACCTGGTGGGAAAGAACACGGGAGAAACTACGGTCCATCTGTCTTATCCCTCTCACTCTGTATGACCTCATACTGACAGTGAGGCACATCTTTATGATCATGTCATTATGAGGAGGTGCTGGTAGAAAGGATAAAGATTGCCATTTTTGCATTGTTGTTAGAGTTTTTATAAACACCAGTGTCACTGCAAGTCTGAGTGTGCCCTGTCACCCACAACATCGCACTGTGGTCACAATAGGCTGGTGGGCCTTTACTCTTTAAAGTAAATGTACCAGAAAGGGTTATTTGAGCAATGTCTTTGAAAAACAACTTTTGATTCTTCAGTGAATCTTGCAATGGATCTTAAAGAATCATTTTTGTGCAAAGTGTACAAAATAAATGCCACTAAAATAATAGTTAGTCCCTGCTTGCTTCACATGTGAATCACATAGTAAAACCTGCTTGTAAAATTACATAATTGGTCATTAACTCGTCATTTTTTAACTTGCAAAATGCATGAGATGGAGTGCATTTGTACACAACCTTTTTTGTTTCTTCATTTTTCTGGTTGCATATCCTACTCATATAGAAGGGGAAAATGCAGAGTATCTCTTTCCATTTAAATGTCCTGAAACCTAAAGGCATTCGAGAGGTAAAATTGCACACCAATTTTCCCATGCTGACTTGTAAGAAAACGCCAAGCATGCGCTTTGAAAGTGCTACGCTACATTTTCTTGTTGGTTGCCAGCAAATTCTCTTATTAGAAATGTCACTCATTCTTGTTGTAGAAAGCTAATTAAGTTTTTTTCTCTCTCCTCAGCTCCCTCCCTTTGGGTTTTCCTGCTTGATGTATTGCTTTATCTGTAGGAATGTGGGCCTGAACTGGCTTAGATAGACATTTCTTTCCATTATGAGTCCATGCTACATTGATGAAGTACTGTATTTGTGCTGTGGTAATGCATCTCTGCTTTTGGCAATAATGCACTTCTTCTCACACAATGTACAGTCCAATACAGTGTTGTTCAAATTAAAGATTTTCACTCTCTTTGCTGTCTTTGTGTACAGCCTCCTTGGAGCACCATGGCATTGACCCTACTGAAGTATACCTTTGAGACCTCTGAGCCACATACGTGCTGCATAATATGAAAAATGCTCTTTATTTGCAATACTCAACAAACTAAGGTTGGACAGAATTTTTATGGTCTGAAGATACATTTTTTGGACTTTTTAGGCAACTGTGGGAAAAATAATGCTATAGGCAAAAATGCTGAATGAAATCCGGTTATTACCTTAATTGTTTCCAGTAATTTACATATACATGTATTGTCCATTTTATTAAAAACCTTGTATTTCACTTTATGGGGCTGACCTATATAGTGCCATGGTAAGCCATGAATATTAGAACTAGTCCTACACTGTTAAAAATTCTTGTAATTTTAAATTAAATTTAAAGTGCATTGTACATCTTGCTTGTACCTTCCTGTAATATTTGACTAAAATTCACTGTACATTTACAAAATTATGCCACAAGATCATTGCAGTATCTTCCTTTGATTTCATATAATTACTAAGTATAATTACTAACATTCCGAAGGAAAGAAACTATACAAAGAGTTTAATATACACTTTTATTTTAAAAAGCCATCACCATTGTTCATTTGTACACATTTAATTCTGTGGTAATATGTTTTATATGCATGGCATTTTGTGGAGTCCACTTTAAATGCTCAATTAAAATTTCACTAGATAATCTATAGGGGCCCACCATAATAATGTGAGAATTAAAAATAAAGTGGGCTTTCTTCTTTCTTCTTCTTTCTGCTGTATAGCAGTTCCAAATCCCCTTGCTGTCACTTTGAAGCCAGTAAGATGGCAGTCAGAACATATGCAGTTAAACACAGTAACCACTATCATTCAAAGGTCTAACCATTAAATAAAGCATATACAAATGTCACCAAGCAATTTGGTGTGAGTGTGTGCATTTAAATGTTATGCAAGTGTAAACCACTTAAAGAACAGAACTGATTGTGTCCACCTTGAAAAAAATCTTGTTCCTCCCCAGAAAATGCTTGAAAGATTACTGTGGAGCAGGACAATGGTTTTTTACTCATTGTGGATGACCTGTTCTGTCCTTTAATTGGTTCGCACTAGCACAAATCAAGGGTGTTTCTCATGCAAATAATATGTATACAGTATACAGCTGTTAAAGTAAACGTAAAGTAGCAAAAACACCACAAAATAGTTGTACACCCTTGAAGAGAACACACTCATCTTAACAACTAATAGAAACCAGTTTAAGAAGCTAAATCACTCATAAGCACAATACCCCCATAACAGCAGTGATATGGTTATAAAACAAATCATAGCCCTAAACACAAAACAAGCAAGAAAGGTAAAGGTAAAGACGAGGTTAAACAGTGAAGGCATTTTCTGTTATACCTTTGGAATAATGTATACACAACATATTTTCTACTTTGATATAATACTTTTCGAAATACTTCGCAAGACATCAAAAATAAAACACTATTTTTGGTACCACAGGCAGATGAAAAATTGAGTTTTTTTCTGAAAACAAACATATACAAACAAAGCAAATTTTAAAAACTAGAACAAATGATTAGCTTTGTTCAAAAACCCAGACAGTTGCATAATAGCAATTTAAGTTACCGCTTAGCCTACATGGCTCTTAGCCCAAGAACAAGTCTAGACCAATAAAACGATAGTTTAATGGGATACCTTGTTAAATGTTTCAGTGTCACTGAAAATGTGAGCAATCACTAACCTCTGCAAAGAGCTGTGTGCCATTGTAGCACTACTATTTTAGTAAAACAAACCACACTGCTACTGAGGAATTCTCGGGGAAGGGTTGTGTGTTTGGAAGATTATGTCAGCTAAAAGAAAGAGCAAGCAGGAAAGTACATTTGATATGTTTAGTATTGATGCCGTGTAAAATGAGTATTGTACAATTGTATATATATATATACATATTAATATATTCATATTTCTGACAATACCAATATAGAATTTCTAATTGCATGTTAGCAATAAACTTATTTATAACATTAATATCCAGCATTTGAATGTCTTTTAAATATTCAGTGTTTTATTTGACTTGTAAGAGACAATATATTTTATTTTGGATGTTATTTTACAGTGACTCAGTAAAGACACCACAACTGTTTGATTTCTAAGACTACTGCTGATACTTACAGTCAGTGAGACTTCTAAAAGGCCTAGAGTGACATTTTTAATCCTTAAATAGTAAATCAAAATGTACTTGGCTGATTGGTGTTCAATCTAATATGCAATGTTCAGCTCCTGAAAGCCTTTCCAATGGGGAGACTGTTTGAATGCATCTACCCAAAACATGCTGACTGGACAAATTTCCAATTTTTTTGTGGGGTGTTTCTAGACCTTCACCCAACCTAAACTTAACAATAAAAAGAGTACAATACTCGCAGAGTACGTTAAGCATGATGATACTATTCAGTGTGAAAGAGATTAAGTTGCAGATGTGTGTGTAATGCCATTAGTGAAACACTTACCAGAAGAATCCAGCATAAAAACTGTGAATGGACATGACTGTCCCAGTCCATTCATGTCTTTATTATACACTGATTATTGCTCTGCTTACTTGGACTGCCACACACTCCCTGAATAGGAATATGTTTCAGAAATGTCTTCAAACACTTATCTGACATTATTTTAAGTCTTTGTCAGTGATGAACAGTTAGTAGAAAAAAGGGCAGACGAGTGTATTGAGGCTAGATGTGCATTAAGCATGTGATACTATTTATATCAAAGAAGTGAAAGTGACCTAGTAACTCCCATGTCTTATGCAACATGTGTGTGTATACATATGTGTGTATGTTGCTGTTTACATGTGTGTGTATACAGGAACTGAGCGTACCTACACCTCTAGGGCTTCTTCTGTCCGTAGCTCAGGTGCCAATCAGAGGAATGAATCCCTGGTCAGGTGACCACAGAGAATGAGTCAGAGTGTGACTGAATGGGCATCAGGAGCGAAGTGTGCTTCTTGATTGGGGTCCTCCAGGACCAGGCTGAAGGGTTTTCTCTGGCACTCTGTCTGGACAGGCTGTCTATGTCTGCAATAACATTTACCTGAATGAAGCCAGTCTAAAGTAACAGTGATTATACTGATCATATCTCAATAACTATCCATTTTTGAATGCACTCAGCAGCCACTTTATTGGAAATATCTATTGTTTAGGTTCACCTTGCTCATATATCATTTTAAAAGGTGGCCTTCTTGGCTCTTGATCTTGAGTTTTGTTCTTGATTCAAAAGATCCAGCATTCAAATCTTCAACTGTAAAGTGATGAATTTAAAACACTTTTCACGTTTTTGAATTTGGGTCATTCCATTCCAACTCACTTTCCGGAATTTCCGGAACGTTGCAAAATCCTACAGATCTAGTCCAAATAGAATGGTTTTAGACTTAATAATTTGGAGTTTGGTCCTTGGAGTTAATTTTCATCAATTTTGTGATTCTTTGTAAGGCTTACCAATTGCAGACTTTACACTTGATTTGGCTGAATTTTGTAACCTTTGAACATAGTGTGGAAACACTTACTGACTTTTACATTCTATGAACATTTCTTAAAAACAGACCATTGCAAATAATCCAAAATTACAAAAACAAAACAATATATTGAATATAAAAAAAAATTTAAATATAAAAATATATATTTTACTTTAACTTCAAATTAAATTATTTAGCTTGGTTCTACTGAAACATATCCATTTTGGAGATGAATGGGGTATAATCCACTTCCAGGGTTGACAGGTGTCTTCCATCCTAATAAGCATGTCTATTAGGATTTACAGTAGTTTTATAATACCTAAAACAACATGCAATGTCAACTGTCCACAGTAAAACAGCTGAAAACCACATCAGCCTGCAACTGAATAACCAAAACATCTTTCCTTGTCACCGTCTGAAGACAGGAAAAGCAGGGAATCATTGATTGACCCTCTAGCCTCATATGAATATCAGTCTCCTAAGTTTATTAGGTTACTACTAGTTACACAGTTGTGGCCTTGAACATGACGACTGCCAGCAGCCTACTCCATCAACCTCTGATCCATCGATAAAGGTCAGCCATATCCCAGCAGGCCTTGTGAAAGAGACTTGGTGAGAAGAGGATGAGTGAGAGCTTTTCAGAAAGTCATCAGCAAGTTGATGGCAGAGCGAAGCCTCGGAGCATTCATCATTTATACAGCCGTTGATTTCCACATTCCACACCCCTCTCCCATTCCACCTACCTCAAGGTGAGACTCAGGAAAGGTTCAGACTGTTCTGTTCCCTTCTTGTGGAAAAAAAGATGAAAATAATACTTCTATCCGGACAGATGATCAGAGTGTCGGAAACTAAAATCGGTTCAACAGAAGTAAGATAACACCCAGTGTGTCCTTTGGAAGTACCGGGAACAGTGTCAGTGTTACTCTGAATTACACTTGAGCACAGTGAATGAAAAAAGAAAAGAGGAACATAATGAAAAATGTGACCTTTAATATATTAGCTATTTTTGCATTGTTTTTAACTGTAACACTTTTTGTCACAGTCAGAAAAAGAATAGAGATGGATGGAGTAGAGAGTGGGTGACAAAAAACAAATTGCACATGAAACTGATGGGATATACAGTATGTGTACTGTCACTGTTTTATATATTGTCACTTTAAATATAAAAAAATACACTTTATTTCTCTTTTCTTTCTGCTGCCAGAACATACTGTCAATCCAATAAACACTATAAACACACCATAAACCGTGCTTGCTTAAGTATTTCCAAACCTTGAGGATCTGTCGTATTTACAGTTACCACCCAGTACTTGCTTTAGCTAAGTAATCCTTCAAAAATTAAACCAGATGTCCTAATGAAACTTAACCAATCCATGGCTGGAGTGCAATGAAACCAAACTGTATCTGTGTGTATTTAATGTTCATTCATATAGTGGTTTTTCAGCCAAATCACACACCTACTGCTGAGATAAATAATTATCAGCGAATATATTAGGTGCCTAGAATTTCATTTCACGGGGGCCCCGTCATAGGTTGGGGAGGCGAACAAGGTAGCATTATGTCCCTGAGAAGTCAGGGTTAAAAGCACCAATTAGCTTACTTCATTGTAGCTACCTTCAAGACCATATGGCTGTTTCTGAATAAGAGGACCTAGGCTTCCCTGGTCCCTGTAACTACAAACCTAATGTGTACAGAAGTGTTCTCATGTTTACTGCAGTATGAAATAAACAACAAAGTGAATTAATATCCACTTTCCAATATCTTTAACCAACAAATACATATCATTAAATTAGGACCTGCAAATATAATAACACTCACTCAATCATCTAAGCTTTCATGTAGTGTCTACCTGCTCAGTCATCATTCTCTGTGTCTCTTTTTCTCATGTCACTCCATCCTACACATTGTAGCTGTACTGGCTTGATTCTTACACTTAAATGCAATCACCATGATGGTGATCAATAGCCCACATATCACACACACATCCACTTGTGCATCCTGATGCGATAGCTTTGCTGCTGCTCTGTGTCATGGGGTTGCAGCCCACCACTATACTACATACTTTAACCTTGGAAAGAAGAGGTCATTGAGACTTTAAAGGCTACAGCTGGATGGACCATTTTAGAAGGTCAAACCAATGAGCTCTCTACGGACAAATTATTTATGCATCAGCTCCCGAAATCCAAATGAATGAACCTTCTGTGAGATCTTAATTATATGGAAAATCTGTCTTGTGTGAAATATAATACTTTTATGATGTGTTGCATTATTTACAACTTTCCACTACAGTTTGGAGTTTTTTATCAGTTTGTAACTTAGGTTACACAATTTATCATAAGGTCATCAATGTCCTATAATTCAGCATAAACTGCCATTTATTGAACATAAATATTAAATATAATAGATCTAGTGCACCAAGGAAAAAAGCACAAAACAGAAATACATTTATTCAGTTTCCTTAGCAACAATAAATTATGCATATAATTGTAAAAAGAATAGTTGGCCATTGATCTGTATCTGTAGTAAATGAGTGAGCAAAAAACATACAGGATTCTGCAAATTTTGCAGTTTCACCCTGAGTGGGACTAAAATTTTAATGTGATATTTCCATGGACACCTCAAACACTCTTTAGATGGGTAGGCCCTCCCTCTCCCCATCATTCACCATAAAACTAGCAAATGCGAGTGACTGTTAGCTGATGTAACAGAATTGGCAGTTACCATTTTCCTCCAAGATTGCTAAGCTATTTAATAAGGTTGCATTTAACGCAGCTAGAAATGATGTGGTATCTCGGAGGAAGCAGGTGCTTGATTTCACCTTCCCTGTTGGTGTACATTTGAGATCAAAGTCTGCCTATAATCAACATAGTGGTGACACATTCAGTTTCATATTCACTTTGTATTGACCATAAAGTGTCAAGTGAGTGGTGGTACAAGATAAGTGTTAACATTATGGATATACAATGTGTAAAATAAGTATTAACAATTCACCAGTTTTATAAGTAAATATATTTCTAAAGGAGCTACTGACATGAAATTCTCACCAGATGTTGGTAACAACCCATCCAATCTACACATGCAAAGAAATCAAACATCATGGTGTGGGGATTTTTCAGCAAAAGGCACTGGCACGCTTCATATAATTGAAGGAAGGATGAATGGAAAAATGTACCAAAACATTCTTGATAAAAATCTGCTGCCATCTACCAGGATGATGAAGATTAAATAAGGTTGGATGTTTCAGCAGGACAATGATCACAAATACACAGCCAAGGAAACTCAAGTGGTTTCAGAGAAAGAAAATATAGCTGCTAGAATCACCTGACCTGAATCCTGAAGAAAATCTATGGAATGAACTAAAGCTCAGAGTTCATAGAAGGGGCCCAGGGACTGTTTGTGTGGAAGAATGGGCCAAAATTACACCTGAGCAAAGCATGCAATACCTTCTCAACACAGGAGGTGTCTTGAAGCTGTCATAAGCAACAAAGGCTCCTGTACAAAGTATAAAATAAATTTCAATAAGCGTGTTACATACTTTTTTCCCTGTGTCATTCCATTTTATTACACATAACTTAACATATGGACATCTATGGTTTGATTCCTTTGCATGTGTAGATTGGATGGGGTGAGAATTTCATGTCAGTAGCACCTTAAGAAATATAGTTACTTAGAAAATTGGTGACGTGTTCTATACTTATTTTACCCACTGTACGTTGAACCAAGGACAACTCTTCCATTTAAGTCCTGAGAACCAATAAGAAATGACTACTTTCTCAACAATGTGATACACTTTTTATACAAAACAGTGGGTACATGACAATTGTTCTTAGCAGCTGCAGAGCCATTTGCACCACTTCTCTGTATCTGTTAACCTGTGGCAAGGTATGCATGACGTTCATTAATCTACCACACATGGTCAATTAGGTGCTTGTAGAGAGCACCACGAAGGTTAATTTACATAATAGCATTATCGAACCATTCTACTCTCAGTTAGATGTGGTTTATGTCATTTAATTAGGCTGCTACCTACATTCTTTATACCTGTGAAGCTCGTTCACATGCACACACAAACACATACAGCTGCAAAACCATCTTAAATATGATATGTGATTTTTGGCTTTTTGTGCAAGTAGTAGAGAGAACGCTACATGTAGCTCTGCATGCTATACATCTGTGAATGGCCAGTTGTGTTAATATCATGGCATGTATGTTACTATTCTCATCAGCACAAGCATGAGTGTGGGCGTAAGTACATGCACATGTATGTGCTCACCAACATGGATGTCTATTTTTATCTGTTCAATAGAGACGGTTTGTTTTTTTGGTTTCTGCTTTGTGAATGTAGCGCATGTTGTGTTAGAACTAGATGTGGTTTCTTCTGGCTGTGATTAAGATGCAATTTTTGTTTTCCATTCAACCATTTCTTGTTCATTGTACCTGTCTCTTTCTTTCCCTCTGAGCAGTTAAACAGGATGTTTTCTTTCTTTCCTTCTTTCATTTTTTTACACACAGGCTGGTGGCATTGAATTAAAGGCTTCACTAATTGATTTCCCCCCTCACACAGTGGGCCAGGGAAAACCCTTCTTTTGAGCTGTGTCTCTCTCTCCAACACTTTCCCTTCCCTCTCTTTTTCTCTCTCTCTCATATCTATCTATCTATCTATCTATCTATTTAT
>JBBPCY010000023.1:700275-710888 GCA_037974405.1 Brachyalestes nurse
AAAAAAAAAAAAAAAAAAAAATATATATATATATATATATATATATATATATATATAAAGCATTTACTAAAAACATGGGGAAATCATATCAAGTGACTTTCCAGGCATTAAATTTCTCTGAAATATATATTTGGCTTGCTTATATGTTTGTTTGTTTGGAGGTTATTATGGTTTTGTTTGGGGTCATTATATATTTCACTTTAAACCCCAATTTTTTGTAGGTGAACCAAAAAAATATATACAGGCTGGAATTGACAATGGCAAATTTGCTATAATGCTAAATTTAGAGCATTTATCTGCTACACAATGAATGAATTAATTTTGCATTTCATACACAGCGTGATTAGTGTTTATAAAGACAAAAAATGTATGCCTTGTTAGGATACACAGGATACATGGGCCTTTCATACCAGGAGATGAAGATCTGGCTGTCCTTACCAAAAACCTACAGCTGGGTTGTGGCTGGATCTTCCATCAGGACAATGATCCAAAAACATGTCAAAATCTACACAAAAGTTGTTTCAGTGACCACAGAATCAAACTTTGGGCATGGCCATATCCCATAAACCCAACTGTAATCTAAGGGCTGAGCTGAAGATGAGAGTCCAAAAGAAATTATGCATTAATCTTTACCAAAGGTGCCAATAAATTTGGATCTGACTGTATATAATATATAGGTCTTTGCGTGATTGTGAAACATTATGCATAAGATGATCCATTCTCAATCTCTTGCAGTCATGCATGCAGGGTCACTGGGGTCACAGACAAGCCACCCCCATATACTCCCATGACACTTGTAAACCACTTTTGAACATAATAGTTACAATCAAATAGGATGTAACAGGAGGACTCCCCACTCCCCCACCCCCAGTTCTAATTCATTATTGTCAGACACGCTGATAGTGCTACAGGCATAATAGCATTGCGAAGCAGCAGTTTTTTTCCCTCACTATGCCACAAAGCAGTATATCTGCTTTTTTAAAGGGACATTTTATTGGCAAAGAAGATGAACAGGAAAATGTAGTGTTTACTGCCTTCCTGTTTACAGTGGATGCAGCTCTGTGGTAAGAGTGCAAAGTAAGCACATCTGGCAGCATGGAATGTAAAAGTGCTGCCATGTTTGTCCTGCTACATCAGGCTGATATATGTACACACACAAATACACAAACTTGCACGCACATACACACACACACACACACATAAACACACACCCTTAAGCATGATCACTCATCTCATATGTTCAAAACATCATGTAATCATGCAACATTCAGTGCAGGGTGGAGGAGGCACCACTCAAAAATCTCTGCAGCAAGAATGAAATCCATCACTGACCAATAAGAAACATTATTAATGGGTAACAGCATGTTTAACATTTTTGAAATGTTAAAACTATGATTCATATGTCACATCACAGATTCTGCTTAACTTTACATATGTATCTATCTATATTCTAGGTGAAAGTCTCTTTGTTAACACATGAGACAAAACTTTCTCAGTTTTTATTACAATATTTGAAATGATCATGTTCATGTTATATGAAGGTGGAGCAATAAAAATGATTCAAAAGTACTTAAAATTATGAATGTTTTTCCTTTTCTACTCATCAATTTGGCAATAAAAGGTTTTGTCTTACAGCAATAATTTCTTATACTAGATGTAGAACTAATAATTATGCAGACTGATCAACTGCAAAAGTGGAGGGAGTGAGTAAGAGTTTAATTATGTAATGTGGTCTTTGTATTCCAACTAATGAGTGTTTGTACAACTATTTGACAACATTACATTAAGATTGGCAATTCACACAAACAAGCACTGGCTGCTGAATTTTGATTGGCCATTGACAGCCATAGTGTTGAGTAAGCCAAATGCACCTGTAGATGTGAGCAAATGTAGCCAAGTGTAAACCTACCACATTTAAAAAGTTTTGACATATATTTTTGTATGCCTGTTGGAGTGCCCCTTCTGTATGAAATTTCACAACATTTGGTGTTCTGACAAAGAATGTGACAGGTAGCTGTTTTGTTAAGCAAGACAAATGAAACATTAGAATATGTGAGTAACTGTTGCATAGTGTAAGCCAACCAAATGTTAAAGCTGTAGCTAGTTTTGGATTTTGAGATTTAGTAGTGTGTCGTTTGAAGTGCCCACGTGAAGGAAATTTAATAAAATTTTGTGTGGTTCCAAAGATAATGTCCAAGATAACACATTTGTCAGCCTTAGGACCCGAAAGCAAGGAATGTAGGGGCCCTCACCCTTAAAAACTGAATTTCAAAGGTTCAGAGCATTCCAGTGACTGGTAATTGCATCAAAACAATACACATTTTTTTCATACAACATGAAACTATATATTATTTTTAACCTGGCTTAAAAGGCTCCCAATTAAATAGCTTATTTTCATTCTTAGCAATTATCGCAAAACATTTGGGTTAGCAGGGAAAAATCATTATTCTTGATATCGAAGATAATGTGATTGGTGTTTGATTGGTGGTTATTTAGGTGATTGCTGGTTTAATTGGTCAGAACAGCTCATTCTAACTGGATCTGACCAGATGCACACACACACACACACACATCACAGAAACTATCAAAAATCCCAGGTCTCTCACATGAGAACCTATTTCTGGAAGGCCAGTCAGACTATAAATACTCTTGGTACATTTTGTGCACAATCATGTGGTTGTGATTGTAGATGCATGCGTGGCTATGCCATGGTGCATCATGTGTTGACGAAGGACTCTTGATGTTGTTGTGCGTTGTACATGGGTCATAGGCAGGCAGTGCACTGGAGCTTTTGAGTCCACCATGTGGTTACAAATGACAGCGGAGTCCCTATCTTAGTCTATCCATCTCTCTCTCATAGCATCTGCATCCAGTGTGAGCTCGGCTATATTTGGAGATGTTAGTCAGTGATGACATGCTTTTCACATTTCTCCACAGGCAGTATGGAGGGTGGGAGGAAGGGAAGGAGAGAGAGAGAAGAAGGAGTGGGGAAGAGGGAAAGGGGATGGATATAAAGAGGCCTGGAGAGGTGAGCTAGACTGGCACTCTGCCAGATAGAAAGCTTGGCATTCTTCATATGTAATTCACATTTTCTCTCTATGTTTTAAAGTGTAAAGATTTCACAAATGTTATTTATAAGCTTTACAGAAACATTGTATATTGAATGCTAAGACTGTCTATTTAAGCTTTAACAGATCGTTTTAGTTCTGAAATAATATTGGCTGAACTACATTAGAAAGCTGATAAAATACATATTAAAGCCAAGCTAGTAACAGTGATATTCATCACTCTTATTTTGTTTGGGAACCATGGTAAACTAAGTGCTTTGTAGAGGAATTATTGTTTGAAATGATAAGTTTTTCAACACAATAGTTTGAATGGTATGTTCTATCATATTATGCTATGTTGTAATTTTAATAAAACAATATGCTGAAATGGGCTTTGCATTGCAGTGATTTTACCACAGGGGATCCAAAATGCAAACTCTCCTCCAACAAAAAATTTCACACATGAATTTTAACTTGTCATTAAAGGACATCTAGCATTTGGCATTAATGACAAATAGCATATATGGAAACATGTTATCTTGTTGTATCCAAATAGTGGCTGGTTGCCAATTTAAGAAAAATTCCATTGATTTTCTATAGAAATGTACCAAATCAGAATTATTAAGAGAGATGATGACCGTAACTAGATGTCTGTAGGGCTGAATTCTTCTAAAAAAAAGTTATTATATATTGTGGTTATGAATAATCCCTCTGATGTCTGAGAGATTGTTTTGTGACCATGTCTTTCAGTCCAGTAATCCACTCTGAACCTGATGGATGGATTGACAGAGGGTGAAAAAGGAGGAAAGAGAGAGGGGAAGAGAAACCCAAGAGTCCTTCTCCACCCATACATAATACCTGGTGACTGATGACTCATTAATTTGACAAGCAATCCTAAGGAAGGATGGACCACGTGAAGCCATCGGAGGGAGCGTATGTCCTCGAAGTCATACAGATATAAAGCAAAAAGTAGTGGAGTGTCTTTGGACAAGTATGAGTGCATGTGAGTGCATATTTGGGTAAAATATTGTAACCTTTGGAACAAAACCTAGTATTTACACACACTTAGGAAAAAATGTTCATTTCAGGGTGCAAGTGCTGTCACTGAGATGATATGTATTCAGTACTTTTAGTGAGGGAACAAGACTGTACTATATTCCATTGCTGCTAATATTTTTAGGTGGATTAATTCCATACACGTTGTCCTAAATTCAGTATTCATATGCTCTGTCTTGAATGCAGACAAAAAGTAAAAATAAACCCCTTTCCCCTGGGAAAGTGAGAGTATGGTAACTCTGGAAACTCATTTGACATACATAATCTGACCCTAAAGGCCCATTACCTACCATTTTATAGTATTCAATTTTACTCCGAGGTCTGTTTGTGCTGTTTGTGTGGGGTTTTGGTCACATTTCTACATTTTATTACCTTCGTTTATCCCTTTAAATAAAATAGGTTGTTTTTCCTGCTGTACCTGTGACATTTTGATGTATCTAAATGATAACTATGTATATGTCCATACTGTATGTATGATACAATTACTGAATGTGATACAGCTACTGAAAGCTAGCCCAGTATGAGAAGGGTGAATGGGTGTATCTGGGCTCTGGATTTATGTGTTTACTAAGGGGAGCAAAATTAATATGGATCCTCCCATTTTTAGACAAATCCAAAAGTTCAAAGGAGAAAGAGGAAATGTTCTTACATTTAAAGTATGTTAGTGTAGCAAGAATTGTTGCCAAAAATAAAATTGTTTCTGGCCCTTTTTGGTGAACTTTTACTGACTCTGCACCATGCATGCAGTATTTCCATGGGACATGTCATCAGTATGCAGGAGTAGAGATAGGAAAGAGAGTGAGAGCGTGAGAGAGATGTTACTGTATTTGAGTATCAGCCTTCATCTGGCATTTCTCTCTCTCTTTCAATCTCTCTCTCTCTCTGTGCATTCATTCTACATTTGCCATGCACACATATATGCAATCTCTGCACTCTCTGAAATTTTTATGACTGATCTCTTGACCTAATTGGCTGGATGCTCTTGGAGATTCTTCTGCAGTATAGAACTTGTGCCCACAGCACTTGGGATTTTATCCAGTGGTTCTCGTCTCAGAAACACTCCTTCATGACCTGGTTTCAAAAGCTTGGCTGGGTTATGTGTGCATGCTTCTGAAAACCATGCACTTGCTATTTGTGGGCAGCTGTCATCTTTAAGATACATTACAAAGCCAAGTAGAGGGGAATGTTGCTACATTCCACTTTTGACTGGAAAGTACAAAAACCTGAAGTTGTAACAACCACTGTAGCACAGTTATTGTTGCTTCCAGACAGCCTAGAAACATTAGAGAATAATGCTGGCTAGCGGTTCAAATGAGGAGCTAATCTGAGAAGGGCTTCAGGACCACAAAGGCATTCCCAAACAAGAGGGCGCTCGGAGGACAAAACAGTGAGCTGACAAGCTTTTTTTCAGTCGACGTGTAATTAAACCAGAAACAAAAGAGACCAGGGAGGGCAGAGCGGCAGTGGTAATGCCAGCACTGACAGAGTCTAAAGCTGTGCTCAGACTCATCTGCACATATCCAGATATTTTTAAAAATCATACTTTTTCCCCCTTTGTTTAAATAAAATCCCCATTTACACACCAACTGTGCTTTTGAACATTTCTCCATGCTTTTGAACATTTCTCCATGCACACAAGAACACACTAGCCCAGTAGATACATCATAAAACTTCAATTCCAACTTCTTCAGAAGAACGTTATCAGCATGAGTAGGGAGGACTAGGGAGGGTTCTTTGGAAACATATTTGGAATGCTTCCAAAGAATGTGACTAGAATTGTGTTTATTGGCCAAGTGTGAGCAAGCACATCCAAGGAATTTTATTCTGGTCAATGGTGTCTCTCAAGCACAACAATATACTGAGCAATATAACATACAATAATATACAGTCTACAATATGAATACGCAATATGGATTTATATTCATAAATACAAAGATAAATGTTATATATATATATATATATAAATATATATACACATTAAGTGTATAAATGAAAACAATATGATAGACAATCTAAATACAGAAAATACAAAGGTGTGAAGCAGTGTGAAACTGTTCCTGTGTCGGGTGATCCTGGTCTGTAGGCTCTATATCGTCTGCCAGAGGGCAGCAAGTCTGTGTCCAGGGTGTGAGGGGTCTGTGTTCAGGGTGTGAGGGGTCTGTGATCATTTTCCCTGCCTGTTTCCTGGTTCTTGAAGTGTACAGGTTCTGGATGGAGGGCAGGGTGGCACCGACGATCTTTTCTGCTGCCCGTACAGTCCGCTGCGGTCTGTTCCTGTCCTGTTTAGTGGGTGCTCCATACTAGACTATAACGGAGGAGCACAGGACAGACTCAGTGCCTGCAATGTAGAACTGGATCAGCAGCTCCTGTGGAAGACTGTACTTCCCCAGTTGTTAGACTCCACTAACTGCTAGTGAGGCAATTTGTAACAACAGAAGTCTTTATTTTTTGACACAAACTTGCTCAAACTTGTGAGCTAGACAATATGTTCTGTTCTGTTGTTATTTTTACCAGTTAAATACTGATATAAATACAAAAGTACAAGCAAGTTATTGAGGCAAAAGTGGTATAATCCTGTCTGATTTCCCCTATCGAAATATGGAGCACAACGTTTGCAGAGAGGATATTATGGACAACACTGAAACAATCCAGTCAGAAGCATGATCAGTGCTTCAAAACTGCAACCAATATTTTTACCTAAAATGCTTTTTCATGTGAATGATCATTAAACAGAAATACAACAATTTGAAAAATGTGTGTATTAATGGATGGGGTCTAAGACTCTAATCCCAATGGGTGATACTGTCGCGTCAGGGAAGCTGGGAGGCTGGACTGGAGAAAGCAGGGACTCAGCAAGCAGAGTCCTCTGAGGGTCCTCCAGCATCAGCCCACTAAGCATCCTACTGCATTAATCTTACTACCGCTTTGTCCTGGGACACCCCCCTCCCATAAGGTCAATTAAACTACCAAAGATAAATTACTCACTATAACGTTTGGACAAAAATAGCCTGCCAAGATGGGGAGGGGCACAGGGACAGGTGTTTGGAGTTGTACTCATGGGGAATAATGGCCAGTTCTGTCTGGAGTTGCTTTTGTTAGGTACAGCACTGTGGGGAAATGCGTTGAGTTAGACTTTGCATTTTGTCTAAGTGAGCATGCCGATTTCTGCTCAGTTTTTAACATTTATATCCCAACCAAAACGTTTGAAAAGGCAGGGGGAACTAGTCCTAGTCAAGCAATGTCAGCCCAGGTTTTATTACTTCACCCTATTGTTATTAAACCAATCAAAACATTAGCAGCAGGAGCACTATGCACACATCATTCAGAAATCTGATACAAATTTCATAGATGTTGTGAAGCTGGCATATGGACTAATAACATAAACTCATCAGCAAGCATAAATCTGTCCATTTCCTCAAGGACAACTGAGACCCCGTTTCTCTAATAAAACAACAGTACTTTAAAATGAAATAGGTGACTCATGCTGTATATCCTCACCAATTGGCAAAGTAACCTCAAGCCGGAGGGAACTCCTATACCATCCTGAAATAACAGAATGGTAGTCATCGGTATCATAGCATGTTCCTTGCTCAGCAACCTTATCAAGTCATTACCATAACAAGACAAGGCCATGGGGTCCTGGGTGATGAATTTGAATGATTTCCCTCAGAAAATAAAGGAGGTCATTATACAGTATGGAGAACTGCCATTCATCATTGTTTTTCCAGTTTCTTCCTTTACTCATTGTCTGGGTTCTGTACTCTCTCTCCACATTAATGATGAAGCATTTTACTATGCATAGCAAGTTTACTATAACATCAAATAGTCTGGCTTTTAGCTTTTAAAGAACTGACTGGTATTGCTAATATCCCTCCAAGGCCCAAGGGGAAATCGGGGAGGGGTCAAGAATTGCAATTTTGGCCCACACCTGATTTGACTTATGAATAGCTGGCTAAGTTGAAGGTCAAAGGGTTTGTATATGATCTTTAAGAGCTTGTGTTGAACGCAGTGTATTTGACAATCTATGTATTTGGACCAAAAGTGGTTTTCTGAATGACGTCATAAAAACTCTAAAATACCTTTCAGTAGAAGTTTTCATCACAAATTAGATTACATTAATGTTTAAAAAAAACACTAATATCCCACTTCAATACCTAGGGTTACCACCACCTCCATCTCTGTTGGATTAATGTGACACTGGGAACTCTTCTTGTCGAACAATTTATAATGAGGATGTACACACTTACAGAAGGCATGTTTATATAAAATGGGAGCTTTTACTTTTTTGGTTTTGCTATGAAGTGTTTGGTACAGTGTGCACTCCTGCCATAAGATGATACTAAAAATACAGCAAGGTATGTCTCACAGTGTTCTTGAGGACTGAATGTTAGAGAGCTGTTCACTGTGCCAAAGACCATAAATTGGAGTCTGAAGGGATGCAACTGACCCCAGTGAATACTGACAAGAGCAGAGTTGTTTGATTTAAAATCTGAAATTGAATAATTTTGCCTGTATCAAATACATAAAAGAAAATAAAAATCTTAATAAAAATAACAAATTATTATTATAAAAGTGAAAAGGATTATAGACTGCAGAGCGTACTGTGTATATAATCATATGTATATAGGTCTTATTTACCTCAATCAGCCTTAACATTAAAACCACATGCCTAATATTGCCAAAACAGCTTTGACCTATCAAGGTATGGACTCCACAAGCACTATCTGACACCAAGACTTTAGCAGCAGATCCTATAGGTTTTGGGGGCCTGTCGATGGATTAGACTTGTTTGTCCAGCACATCCAAAGATGCTCAATTGAACTGAAATCTGGGGAATTTGGCCAAGTCAGTAGTCTTTCATATTCCTCCAATCATTCTTGAACAATTTTTGTAGTGTGGCAGGGTGCATTATCCTGCTGCCATTAAGGAATACTGTTGGCATTAAGGAGTGTACTTTGCATGCAACAATGCTTAATTAGTTGGTACATTTAAAAGTAGTATTCACATTAATGCCAGGACCTAGCAAAACATTGTCCAAAGAATCATACTGCCTCTTCAAAAAAATCTTTCATCATACCTTCTTTTTCAGACATTCTTTTTCCATTGCTATATGGTCTTATTCTAATACTTATGTGCCCATTGGTGCTTTTGGTAGGTACTACCAACAGCATACTAGGAACACCCCACAAGAGCTGCTGTTGCTGTTGAAGTCATCTGGCCATATATATAAGATGACATCTGAAAAAAACTCACCCAATGTCTGTACCAGTACAAATATGTATTTTTTTAATCATATGCACAAGCCAAGAATGGAAATTCTTATTTAATCTTATCTAATCTTCTTATATAATCAGAAATACATATATATTTTTAGCATCTAATGGCATGAATATGGTGAGTAACCAGCATTCAGATATCTGACAGTGGTTAGAGTCAGCACAGTTATTGGCAAGAGGCCATCTGAGGCCATACATTGTTTAACTCAGCAGACTCGTGCAAGAATGAGTATCATCCAAGACGATCACCAAATATGAATGTAAATGTAAATGTTTACTGCTCCATTGCCTCATCTGCTGGCCCAGAACTGCATGCTTTGCGGGGAGGAGTGGGGGGGGAGGGGTAGTAGGCATTGGCCATCCTCTCCTCAGGCACGGGTGGTCTACAGGAACAGCTGCGAAAGCTGGAGCCATGGGACTGGAGGAACATCGTGCCAGGGGAGTGCTGAGTTCTGCAGGCAGCTGCTCCGCTTTCGTTTTGGTGGCCTCTGCTGAGCAGGAGCTAGATTTGTATCAAGACTTATGGAGTGCTGCTATCTCTGCTGTTTCCAGCATTTACAGGTTACTCCAAGCATTTGTGTTTAGGTCTATTTACAAAGCCATGCATATGGAAACATCAGCACTGCTACTGCACATGTAGAAGCTCACAGAAAACACACATACACACACACACACACACACACACGGCTGCCTCATAGAGATGGCCAGCGCTGAACTAGGCGCTCTTGAAGGCTGATTATGCAGTCTTCCGTAATGCAGCCTTCAGTGGCCACTAATTTAGGAGCAAAGAAGTCCCCCAGGCCATTCTGTTCTGCCTTGCTTGTCATCTAAAGCCACGTATACATGATTCACGTCGGATTCTCTGAAATCTGCAGCATGCTGAAGCAAGGAGCAGGTTCTGCTGGGTCAGACCTTTCCACTTTTCCTCACTGAGACCACAGACAGAGCACTGAACCTCCCCCACTGCCACCCAACCAAGCCTCTAATGCTAAATACATGCATTTCATTGCCAAGGGCTCTGTTCTCCATGTGTCTGGAAAAGTATACATAATCTAAAGTTGTTAATGTGGCAGCTTTTCCACACAGGTGTCTTTACACTGTACATATGAACATGTGCTTGTGCAGAAAGTGAAGAGAGAGAATTTGAGTTGTACTAAGGGGACGAGGGGTGTAGGACTCATCATACTCACCTTGCATAGCCTGCATTGCCGATGGGGGGGGGGGTGTGTTGGGG
>JBBPCY010000023.1:710898-741627 GCA_037974405.1 Brachyalestes nurse
CTCCCCCCCCCCCCCCCCCCCCCCCCCCCCCCCCCCCCCCCCCCCCCCCCCCCCCCCCCCCCCCCCCCCCCTTTAAATTACTACCTGCCATTGATTTGGCATTAGATTTTCCAACCTGACCTCAGTTTTAGGTGTATAGAACAACATACCAGGCTTTGGACTAGAGTATTCGTCCAAAGATTGCCTCCTCATATTTGTAGAAAAAATCCTATGTACAAGAACCAAAAGCAGGATGAGCCCCAGAACTAAACTGTGAGTATTAAGGCAGAACAGTGTTGAGGGAGGAATTCATGTATCTACAGGGCAAAAACAAACACAAAAACATACAAACAATCAAACAACTAAATTTTAACAGTCCTCACTGTTCAAGTCACTTGTTCAGGACAAAATAAACAGGAGCATTATAGGAAATCACCAAAGGTCTACCAATGACAGGCAATGCAGCATGAAGAACAATTTTCACTTTGATTCTTGTTACACTGTTTGCAACTAAAGAAGTGTATAAAATTGTGAATTTAGTGGGGCATGGTAATTGACTTGCTTTACTATATGACACCAAACCTGACCAAAAGACTGTAAGAAACATATCTGATAATCATAAACATATAATTCATTAGCTTTTATGGGAAAAAAAGTTTATTTGTCTTCTCAAAGTCAACAGGCGTGTACTGATTCCATTCTCCAATGTAGTCACTGAAGAACAGCTGGCTAACAGAGTAGGAACAGTCAGTAGAAGTTGTTTTTGTTGGAGTGAGGAGTAGTTTGAGAGCCTCTTGGGCAAGAGGTCCCAGAGATTGCAGATGAAGGATGAGGTGGTGGCTTGGAGTCATTTGGGCTAGACAGATGGACAGCAGTTCCCCTCGGAGAAGATAGTCCAAAAAGACACCAGCATACCTTGCTATAGTGGCCTAGCTAGAAATGGCAGAACCAAGGGTTATGATAGACATGAGAGCACCCTGAGACACTGTTGCCCACCCACTCCACTGTTAACAAAGAGAACGTGATGAGTGGTTATACAACAGCACTAGAATTTTCTGTGCCCACCACCTCCCAGCTCTACACCCTTCATCTAACAAGATAATTTAGTTATAGAAAGCCTGACTAAACATATATGTTATCAGCCTAAAGACTGTGTCTCAAACGTTATTGATAAGTGTTTCAGTTGGAGTTGGGGGGGCTTCCCCTGCTGTAGCTATCTTTATTCTGTGAATGAGCAGATTGCCAGCACCTTGAGAGCTAAGTGAGCTTTGTAGCAGGAGATAAGTTCACAAGTGTGAGGCCATTGAGGGTTTTATTTGTCAATAGTAGATTTTTATAATGAATACGAAATTTGATTGGAGGCCAATGAAGTCTTGATAATATCAGACTAATGTGGCCGAATTTCACGGTTCTAGCAAGGTCTCGAGATGTTTCTGGACTATTTGAAGCTTATTTGGTTTCCTGACAATAATGGGGCATTACAGTAATTGAGTCCAGAGGTAATAAAGGTGTGGACTAATTTTTCTGCATCATTCAGGGATTTTGCATTTCTTAACTTAGCAACATTTAATATATGAAGAAAAGCTATTTTTGTAAGAAAAAATAAAAACCATAGTTGCGTATAATGATAGATGTGCGTTGATGGAGACAGATTATTTTTTACAGCTGACATTGGAGAAGTTGGGAAACCAGCGAGATCAAGCATTAGATGACAGTTTGCTTCTTGAAGCTTTTGGCACTAGAGAAAAAGAAAGTTAAATGACATTCAGTCTTCTATATCTTTTACACAGTCTTCAATCTTGTTTGATGCTTTCAAAAAATCATATCTAATGGTGGCATGTATAATGCAAATAATAAGGGTCCTAAGACAGAGCCTTACGGAACTCCATGTTTTTCTTTGGTGTACGCTCATGATTCCCCTTTCACACTTACAAACTGATAGTGGTCATACATGTTCTAAGACAGTATAAGACTGTGCCTGTGACTCTGACCAGGTTAGAATCTTATAGAATTGAGTGGTCAGTGGTGTTGAATGCTACATTTTGATTATGGTGAAGCACATTTTTAATGAGGTAGTGATCTGAGATCACTGTCGTCTGTGGAAGAGTAGCTATGCCATCCACATTAACATTTACATTAACAGGATTAAATCAAGAGTGTGACCGCTGTAGTGAATAAACCCCATTACATTTTGAGTGAAGCCTACAGTATCTAGAATTAGAGCAAATGCAGATTTCAGTGGATACTGTTCTTTTTCAAAGAGGATATTAAAATCCCAACAGTTTTTACTTTATCATGGCGTACTGCTAAATTTGCTATGAAACAACAATTATCTGTCACACACACCAGTCAGAGAATTAAATTGTTAAATTATTAGAATACACCTTTGGAGTTTTTTCCTTTTCTCTTTGGAGGACAGACACAGTCTTTATAGAGTGGGACCCAAGTGGTGACTCAAAGTAACTAGAAGATAGCCGGTTTAGCCAGTCTGTCACTTGCCAGGCCTCGTTGCTGGTTTGTCAGCAGTAACTATCTGAGTGGCACTGACAGCTAGCTAACAGGCTATGGGCCAAGCTGCAAGAAATGAGAGCAGCACCCGCCCATGAGAGGAGGATACCATCATGAGCCAAAAGACTAGACTTGCCCTCAAACGTGGATCAACTGTCAATAAAACATTTTTTTCAGAGGGCCATTTGGACATCCAGCAATTCAGTGTCCAAAGCCTGCTCTAGTCCTCAGAGCCATGGCTCACTGGGATGGGGCCAGAGCATATTACAGCATCGGACATAGTCTGGGGTAATTTGCACACTTCTTTAACATAATTCTTTATAAACTCTGACTGTCAAAGACAAATGTCATTATCTCCTGCATAAATCACTATCCTGCCATTCCCATGGTGAATAGAAGGAGGAGAGTGGTGCTTGCGTAGGTAAGCTCTCACACCAGGGAGAGTTTTTCGACTATGCCGCCAAATTGCCACCCAATCATCTAGAGTTGTGAGCAATAAGCCTAACTTTTGCCTTCTAGCCCTAAGTCCAGTGGTACTCTTCTAACTTTCTCCAAGGCAAAACTAACTGACACTTTATGCAAGTAAAATCTCTGCTATTGCTAGTGACGGTGAAAGTGGCTGAACTAAACATGCCACGGCAGACAAGCATCTTCTTTACCGTGATAATTTATTGTGAAGTGTGAGACTCTCCATACAAATATCACCTTCACCCAGTGTAATGAACTAGTGTTAAGGCAAGCCATTGAGCTGGCCTGTGAAGTCATTAACATGACATAACATTAGCATGGCAAGGCCAGTACTTGCTCAGTTATTGCTCCTGTTTTTATATTTGTTAATTAAGTAAATATAATTATATCATAGAAATTAATTATATGAGAAAAGAATAGACAGTTATTTACACAGGTCCACAGTTTGCAGGCTAGAAATAATTTAGTTGTCTTGACCCAGAAAGGCATTTAAGTTGAATGGGCATAAGAGAAAAAGAAAATTATGTACAGTTTAAGCTTAGTATTCAAATGGGACAAGATAGCCTATATGAAATGGTTCTCTCTGTGTAATGGCAAACAGGCAGGCAGACCTCTGGATGTAAACCCTTACTTGTCTAATAGCATAGTGCCTCCTACTCCTCCCAGTTCAGTCCATGTGAAGAACATTCTCAGAGGATGTGTGGTTAGCAGCTGCCTGGAGAGGCTTCATCTGTTACTGGGAACTGGCTGATGGCATTGGCAAGCACAAGGTTCCATATCTGTGCTGGATTATTAAATTCATAATGCTCACTGCATGCCATTTTATAAGGTGAAGAATACTGTACACTCTGACTACAGAATACCACTGTTCTGTGTACTGTACACCCCAACACTTCAAGCATAGCTTTTTCTGAACATCCATTTCCTTACCCACCAACAATCTATACATTAAGTGCTTAATATATGAAGCAAATATAATAATACATAACTTACACAATTGCTTTTCTCACTAGTGCTAGGTACAACCTTGTAATTTTCTTTTGGGATTAATAAATACTGCACTGTTTGAAATCGGAGTCCAATTGTTCTCAAATAGTACAGTAGGTGTTTAAAACAAGCTTTATATTTCCTTTAGAGAGAGATGCTTGTGCAAAAATATTAGCTTAAATATTTTACAGATTATTTATCAAAGAAATACAAAATTAAAAAATCTATCTCACCTGCTTCTTAGATTAGTTATGTGTAGATGTTCTGTCCCAGGCCTAGTTTTGATTAATCTTAGCGTAGTCATTAGTTCCTTGGTGGTAGATGGAGGTGAACGTGCCTTTGCACATTTGTGTGTGTGTGATTTGCACATTTGTGCGTGTGATTGGCTGGGTTAAGTGGAACAAAAGGAGTGGTGACAAACCGTTGATCAGTTGAGCAGATGAGGTTTGTCCTCAGGGAGCTGTGTATATACACAAATGCACCACCCGACCACACACACACACCGGAACATACACACATGCACACATACACAAGCATGATTGATATCCTATAGAGGTTATCTCAAGCTTGCTCAATAGAGGAAAACTACTTTACATTCAAAGTCTACACACTACATTGCCAGGCTGTTTCATCTGTGTGCACGACAGCTATTTTGTGTCTCCACCCACTGAAACTCACATGAGAACCTTTGAGACCAACCAAAGTTATACATTGTAATTATAATTATATTTTACTATCCCAATGTCACTTTACTACGCTTACAAAAAACTACACACATACAGACTGTCCCCTGTAGTTAGGTAATGGAAGTTGCATTAGATTAAAGCATCTTATAAATGCCGTAAATGTAAACAGACATATTGTGTCTGTTTTAGAAATAAAAACATGTAACAATTCATTTGCATTTGACTTTTTGAATGTTGATGTAAAATTATAAGATCTGAAAACAAGGGTTGGACTTGAACAGCAGTAGTTGAGGTGCAGCCTCCAAAAATATTTGTTGTTGTTGTTGACAGCTACTTATAATTTTGCCTTTTGCCTTTTTTTTTAATTGATGTATTAATACAAATGGCCTTGTCTTCCTCCTTGGACTATTTGTTAACTATAGCTAACGGGGAACAGGGATAAGTCTTGCCCCCCTACCTCAACTAGAACTATTTGCTTCTTTGCTAATTTTGGCAGAAAAGTGCTTTCATCAGTAAACAATGCAAATGTTTTTCACCCATGTCAGTTTCTTAAAGTAGTAGGTTACGCCCTGTTTGAGATATCCTACTGCATTCCTACTAACAAACAAGTAACACATATGCAGTAGTAATTTCTCCAGTATGCCAAAGATAACTGGGTGATATACTTCCCTGGCCAAATATTCTGGTATTCAGCCAGAACTATGTTTGTGATGTACCCATAATGCTGATGTGGTCACTTTAAAGGAAATGGTTGTAACCAACTGGTTAGAATCCAGCAAAGTAAAAGCCCCATCAGCACTAAAACTCCATCAGCTTCCCCCAACAGTGTTGAGATCTTATAACATGGTTAAAACAATACTAAAGTCTCAGCTGAGCAAACCACACAACATGGACTTCAGTTCAGTATTCAACACCGTCATTCCTCAGCATCTTATTGGGAAGCTGAGACTGCTGGGCCTCCCCTCTGCAACTGGGTCCTGGACTTACTGACTGGGAGACCTCAGTCAGTCAGGATTGGGAGCAACATGTCCAGCATCACCACGCTGAACACAGGGCCCCCCCTCAGAGCTGCGTGCTCAGTCCTCTACTGTTCACGCTACTAACCCACGACTGTACAGTGATGCACAGCTCGAACCACATCATCAAGTTCGTCGATGACACAACTGTGGTGGGTTTGATCAGTGGGAACGATGAGGCAGCATACAGAGAGGGGGTGCAACGGCTGATGGACTGGTGCAGAGCCAACAACCTGTCCCTGAACGTAGATAAAACAAATGAGATGGTTGTTGAGTTCAGAAGGGCGCAAAGTGATCACTCTCTGCTGAGCATTGACAGCTCCTCAGTGGAGATCGTCCAGTGCATCAAGTTCCTTGGTGTTCACATAACGGAGAAGCTCACATGGACCCTCAACACCAGCTTCATCACCAAGAATGCCATGCAGCATCTCTACTTTCTGCGGAGACTGAGGAGAGCGCACCCTCCACCCTCAATCCTCACCATGTTCTACAGAGGGACCATAGAGAACATTCTCTGCAGCTGCATCACAGCCTAGTATGGGAATTGTAACATTTCGGATCACAAGACCCTGCAAAGGATTGTGAAGACAGTTGAGAAGATCATCGGGGTCTCTCTCCCCTCTGTCACAGACATTTACATCACATGCTGCATCCGCAAAGCCACCGGCATTGTGGATAACCCCACTCACCCTTCATACACTCTCTTTTCCCTCCCACCAACTGGAAAAGTGTTCCATAGCATACAAGCCTCCAATGCCAGAATGGGGAACAGTTTCTTCCCTCAGGCCATCAGGCTCGTCAACCGGAACTGAAGCATAAAAACTGTGTTGCACCGTGGTCATGGAGGCACGTTGTTTCATTTTTACTGTATGCTGTGTGCATATGGTAGCAATGACAATAAAACCTACTTGACCTGACTTGACTTGACTTACATTAATACTTAATACTGGTCAACAAATATTTAGATTGTTCAGCAAGGCCTAACTTTTAGCATGCTAGCTTTGCAATTGCGATGTTAAGACTGCAAATTTTCACAGTAATGTCATGCACAATGCTTAGTCAAACTAGCTCATATTACATACCTAACATAAACTACCGTTTAGCAGTCATAAAAGAGTTTGTATCTAGGGGTGTTACTAGGTCCATGCTATTGTGCTATTACTTTTGAAGTTGCCCTACACTGTAGTTACTACCTACCAAAAGCAGATCAAAGATGGACAGCCAGTATTCCTGTGACAGGTTGATGGGTGTCCAAAGCTAGAACTGGACCATGGAGTAATGGAAGAACAAATTGAGTCAGGATTTTCGATGGGAAGAAGGTAAATCAATGGAGGCAGTGTGATGCTCTGGGCAATGTTCTCCTGGTAAATTTTGGCTCCTGGCATTCATGTCGATGTTACTTTGATGTGCCCTGTTACACTGCGGAAATTGTTCAGGAATGGTTTGAAGAACATGACACAGAGTACAAGGTATTGACTTGGCATTCAAATTCAAGATCTAGATTGAGGCCTTTCCTTGACATGTAAGAGGTGTTTTGGCAACACAAGGAGAAACAACCTAATATTACGTAGTTGTTTTTTATGACTCTGTTCATATTCTAATTATATAAAAAAACATATGAAATCTTATTGCACATTCAGTTCAAACATAGGGGTGGGCTCAGTAGCTATTCTGAGTAGATTTCATTGTCATTTTAAAACAGACTGTAGCACTATGAAAGAAAGAAACAAAATTTTACCATTATCGTTTCATGTTTCATTATCGTTCATTAGGCTTAGGTTAGGTGTGCTTTCTTGGTGTAAAGGTTTGTAGATAAAGAGCATAGATAACAAATTTAAAAGAGACTTTGATCAGCTTTTTAACATTTGTCAACTAACTGTGCTGATTTTTTCATACAGAGTGCTCATTATTTAGTCAAAAACAGATATCTGAAGCCAAGTTGATCACCATATCTCTTCTCAAATTATCTCCAAACCAGAACATAAAACCTAATGCTGCATTAAACCTTTGTTAAACCTTCAAATTGACTGAACCTTTGATGGACTCAGCCTCTGAAGTTGGTTGACTTCAGCAATGCCCAGATGTATCACACAGGCACGTCTAAAAAATTTTGAATGATTTTTACAATTATGTTTAGCTTTGGAAATGGAAACACCAGCCTCCACTCACCCAGAGTTAGTTGTGTTAAAGGTTGTCCAGGCATAGCTATTGTCTAAATATGTCCACTAGAAATAGTAGCTTAAGTACTGAAATGTGGCTAACCACTGTTGCTAAACAGTGGTTGGAGGGGTGAGGAAATGAGGTGGGTCTGGAGATTGGTCTCACTGTCTTGGACTCTGATTGATAGAATCCAGCTATACCTCTCGCATGTAATGTAGTACATGCTAGTTGCTGCATACTAAAGACAATATTGTGTATGAATAGTCGCATACAATATGCAGTGCTGGTGCAGTATGAAGAATTCATCAAATCTTTTTGTGTTACATTTTGTTTCTAGTCTTGTTTCTGTATTTTTAATCTCATGAAGCCTGTGGGAACTAAAACACTATACACCTACCGTAATTCAAGAGTTAAAAGGAATGAGTATGCATAAAAAGTCACTAAAATGTAAGAATGTAAGTGTCTGAATTTGTGAACAC
The DNA here is from genome assembly GCA_037974405.1 of Brachyalestes nurse. Lineage (NCBI taxonomy): Eukaryota > Metazoa > Chordata > Actinopteri > Characiformes > Alestidae > Brachyalestes > Brachyalestes nurse. Next base: position 719,182 of record JBBPCY010000023.1, read on the forward strand.
TATCATAGTATGAAATCAATGACCATTAGGTTCTATGAGAGTATTTGCCTCCAAGTAGTTTGAATTGTAAATGGTTTTGTTACACTACCGCTGCTCTGATTCATACCTTCTATTTATCCACCATAGCCACTGCCTAATCACTGGACTGGAAAACTCTTATTAATCCATCTTGAGTCCCTAGAGCTACTGCACATATAGTATATTTTCTGTAAAAATGGATTCTTATAAATGGTATTAGAAGCACTAGGTAAAGCCCAATTTTCTTCCAGATTGTGCTACTTTTTACTAACATCAGTTTTAGCAAATTTGTTATTTGTTAATTTGTATTTGTTATTTGTTTATATCAACAACATCACAGTATCTCAGACCTTTTCTGCTTTATTTTCTGCCAATATACATTTGAAAGTGGCTTACTTGGCTTTGATTGAATGCTGTAAACTACACTGGTGTAGTTTATTCATGGTACACCAGTCGCGGATTCAGTCTCTCGCTTTTATTTCAGATTTTATCTCAGAACCAAACTAATATTGTTTGCAGAAACTCCTGTAAATTCGCAGAAATGCTCCTTATTTTTTTTCCTTTTATGACATCTCAGCCTCGTCCACCATGCCCACTCATCCTTGTTCATGTTGGGGTTGTTCATGTTGGGGTGCATCGGTTATCAAGGCAATCATCTGAACAAGAATGAGCCTCCGCCGCTCAGTGTCGCGCCCTCAGAACGTGGATGAGGGGGCGTGGCTGACGAGCCCTGGACGTCACGGTCACCTGTACTGAGAGGCGGGAGGTTTGAAAGCAGACAATCTGAGAACATTATTTATTTCTCCTTGCTGCTGACTGCCCTGTGACGCACCTCTGGCAGCTGCTGTCCAGAATTTCATCGGTTGGGTAGCCCCAACAGATGATCCAGAGATGTTTCTTTTTTCTTTTTTTTTAACCAAATTATCCTGTGAAACTCAACAGTGCTGGACTGAGGTTTGGGAGAGCTACCAGGACTGATTAAGTTTAGGACTGATTTGGGTGAGTGTATGGGTTGCAGAAATTAGAGTTTAATTAAATTACTATTTGATTAAACATAGGATAAATGCAAGATACAAAGAGTGTCCAATGTCTCAGACACTGGTGGAGGAAAATAGTGCAGTTTTTAGCAGCTTTTGAATGCTACAATCGGTGCAGACATGGTCCTGATGGGCAGTTTATCCCAGCAGTTAGCTACATGATGGATAAACACCATTTCACCATGTTTAGGTTCGGCTCTTTTCACCACTAGCTGGCTAGCTCCTGCAGATCTAAGAGACCAACCACCAATATAAACTTCAAACATATCAGAGATGTTGGTTAGGGCCTAAACCATTGAGTGACTTGTAAACAATGAGTAATGCTTTGAAATCAAGTTTGTACCAAACAGAGAGCCTGTCCAAGGAATCAGTTTAATGTGCTTTCTGAGAAATCTGAGCAGATTACTCTACAGCAAAATATCACATAAAAACACTCTGAATAACTTTTTTTAATCTCAAACAAAGAATAATGCAAAAATGTTGAAATATTGCTGGAATTCAATTTTAAAGCAAAATTTAAATCTTATGGGGAATTGCAGACCACAATTGTCAGGGCTGGTGACTGTGATGATTGGCGGCCAGTACAGGCCCCCCTTTTGCTGCTTATGCTGGGGTTTTTATTTTGAAGAGTGATTGGGTTTGTTGAGTCACAGCTAGGTTTAGTTTGAGTTTAGTGCTTGTGTTTGTTTATTGGTGCTTGGATTTAGGAATGTGTTATTTAAGGGGGTTTGTGTTCTGTGTTTGGGTGTGGGTCAACTGTCAAGCTGGATTTGTGTTTCTCTTATCTCCATTTGGTTTATATCTTATAGTTTTGTATCTGGCCGTCATGCCTTTTTTGTTTATATTTTTAAAAATAAAAGAATGAAAATGCACAAGAATGTCTTCCTCCATGCCTGCTCTTATTCCGGAGACAAGGGGAACCGTGACAGATTAACCCACCCTTCAAAGCGGAGCGGCAGACAGGGTGATGAGACCGAGAGAGTCGAGGAGCTGGTCTTGAGTGTGGCTAGCTGGATTCAGCTCGAGTGTGAACTGTCGAGGACGAGCTAGTTCATTACTGCCGAGCTGTTGTGTGGTGGTGAGTTGGAGGACGAGGACGAGGACCGTTCTGGTGGGACGTGTGGATTGACGGATCCCAGATAATAAAACCGGAGTGCATTGTGGACTCCCTCGTTCTGGACCCAACCACGGAGGAGCTCCCGTAAGGGACTTGGGGGTCCACGTTGCAAGTGTCTCACCCCCGTTCACAGGCAGTGCGAGAGGTCTGAGACCTCCCCGACACCACTACTCTGGCTCGTGCCCAGCTCGCCTTGCATGGTAAGCACTCGGCTGGACCAGTGAGCTTGACTTGTGGCCGGCTCGCATTGCTCTAGCCTGAGATGCAGTGAGAAGCACTGCCCCCAAAAGAACCAACACGGCCAAACCAGCCTGTGGCTGCAGACAACTGGCAGAGCAGGAAGCCTGCATTGCTGATCTGGCAGGGCAAATTGTGGACCTGTTCCGTACCCTCGGGCAACGGTTTGGCCAGCCGCGGATACTAGCCACTGAGGGCCCAAAGACCCTGCACACTTCAGGTGCTGCCATTGGGGCATGTGCAGTCCAGCACGCAGCCGAAAGCCACCGCAGAGCGAGAGAGCCTCTCAACTGCTACACTGCTGCAGAGCCCAGCAGTCCCGCTCCCGAGTCATGAAGCTCCGCTCCTGAGTCACGCAGCTCTGCTCCCGAGCCAAGAAGCTTCTCCCCTGAGCAGGCAACAGCCGGTGGCTGCACCCAAATGGGGAAAGCCTCCCACACCAGCCCCACGGCAGCTGCAGCCCCCTGTTCTGTTCTGGCGCCAAGAAGGCTGGCGCTTCCCACGCCAACCCCATGGCAGATCCAGCCTCTGGTTCTGGCTCCAAGAAGGCTACCTGTCCTGGCCTTTGAGGGGGAGGTCAGCTCAGAGGCCCCAGGTGGCGTTTGCTTTAGCTCAGAGGCACCAGGCGGTGTTAGCTTTAGCTCAGATACCCCAGGCGGTGTCTGAGGCCCTAGAGAGGGATAGCCAAGGCCCTGAGGCCATAGAGAGGAATTGCTAAGGCCCTGAGGCCCTAGAGAGGAATTGCTAAGGCCCTGAGGCCCTAGAGAGGGATAGCTGAGGCCCTGAGGCCCTAGAGAGGGATAGCCATGGCCTAAAAGCTCAGGGAGGGCATAGCAGTGGCTCAGAGGCCCAGGGAGGGCTTAGCAGTGGCTCCAAAGCCCAGCTTGGGCTTAGCAGTGGCTCAGAAGTCCAGTGTGGGCTTAGCAATGTTTCAGAGGCCCAGGGTGGGCTTAGCAGTGACTCAGAAGCCCAGGGTGGGCTTAGCAGTGGCTCAGAGGTCCAGGGTGGGCTTAGCAGTGGCTCAGAATCCCAGGGTGGGTCTAGCAGTGGCTCAGAGGCCCAGGGGGGGCTTAGGAGACAAACCCCACTCGCAGCTCCTATCCTATTTACACCCTGGAGGGGACCTGGACCCTCCAAGAGCTCTGGGATTTTGCCCTATGGGGGGTGGAATTCCCAAAATCTTTTAGTGGGGGGTACTGGGGTCTTGCAAGGCTTTGGAGGAGCTCCTTGGAGGGGACTCGGACCTGGGGGCCATGGAATAGCCCCCTGGAGGTAGTGAGATACTGGAGGGTGCTCAGTCCCGAAGGATCATGAGGGGCTATCAGGGGGGGGCTCCACCTTTGAGGACAACAAGGGGTTCCCTGCTAAAGGGCTCCCAGGAGGGGCTTTGCCAACGAGACCAGAGAGGGGCTCCCTTTAGGGGGCTCTGCCTCCGAGGACAGTGAGGAGCTCCTGGTAGGGGGCTCCACATGTAAAGAGTGGGACTCTCAAAGGCAAGTCTCCCAGAAGACCCACCAGGGCTGCCCTGGCCATGCAGAGCGGAGATCATCCACTAATAGGTGACTTGGTGGGGCTTATGGAATGCTGCCCTTTGTCTACGCCTTCCCTCCTCTGCCCTTGGGTTGTTATGAGGGTTTGATTGCACCCTAGTGGGGTGTTCTAGGGGTGGGGGTACTGTCAGGGCTGGTGACTGTGATGGTTGGCAGCAGGTAGAGGCCATCCTTTTTCTGTTTGTGTCGGGGCTTTTATTTTGAAGGCTGATTGGGTTTGTTCAGTTTGAGTTTAGTGCTTGTGTTTGTTTATTGATGCTTGGGTTTAGGAATGTGTTATTTAGAGGTTTGTATTTTCCGGGTGTGGGTCAACCGTCGAGCTGGATTTGTGTTTCTCTTATCTCCATTTGGTTTACAAGCAAACTTTGAGTTTTGTATCTGGCCCTCGTGCCTTTTGTTTTGTTTATATTTTGAAAAATAAAAGAATGAAAATGCACAAGAATGTCTGCCTCAGTGCCTGCTCTCACTCCAGAGACAAGAGGACTGGGACAACAATCAATAGTCATTCAGCTTATATTAAACAATCAGTGGTCATTCCTTATTGTCCCTTTCTACATAATGAACACCACATCACTTTTTAAATTGACCCTCTTGTCACCTTCATGTATGTCTAAGACAGAACTGCTGTAACAATTCCAAAACTCTGCATGCTGCATGCACTAATGCATGTTTCGCTGTTTAAGCAATAACCTCATAATACACACCAGCATTTATTTACATGCTGCTGATGTCTATTCTTTCCTCAGGTAGAGGGCATCAGTACCCACTAAATCACCCCTGCAGCTGGCTGACGCAGACCACCCTCACCCAGCATCCATCACACTGAAGGAACCAAGGTTACAGTGCCACAGAAGCCCAGCCTGGAGAGATCAACTAACATGAATTGAAGGACATGAGGCTCATAGGAGGGATTTGCTTTATGCCACCATAAATGCAGTATGTCCCATTAATTGGCCTAAAAGCTCACACATTGCATGTCACTGCATGTCAAGTGTCGCTATCTTTGGAAGTAACAGATTACATTCACCTGGCATCAGATTTTCATCCAATGAGTACCTCTTGGTTGTTTCCTTTGCTACAGAAATGGGAACTAGGACTGTAGCAAAAGGGAGACTGCGGCACCAATCTAGGATCAGCTTCACTCACTGTCCAGCTGGTATAACAGAAGCAAGATCAGTGCTCTAAATTTCAAATGATTCTGGCTCCTTCACAAATCTGCACTATCATAGCAATTGTTTTTAGGTTGGACAAGTTTTACCAAATGTTGACAAAAATCTCATTAAACTCAACAGGAAATTCCAGCTCACTCAGCTCTCAGTTCAAACTACAATGTCCGTTGCTAAATCACATTGTTAAGGTTGGCTAGATTATATGACAGTATTAAATGAGCCAGATCTATTTTAACAGATTGACCTTTCAAATGTATGCATAATAAATATGCATATATGCATGCATACTGTCATATAACCCCTCAATAAAGTCTGCCAACCTCAGCTGCATTTGCTAGAACTATCAAGATAAAACCTGACACACCAAGTGGTGGATTTGAACTGTATACAATTTCGGCCACTCTTGTTTTTATACTCATTTCCTTCCTTCATTCATTTCCTTAAAATAACCTAAATGTAACATGCTAGTTGCTCCTGTCCTATCACAAGATTGCCTTAGCCAGGCCTAAAGGTTTATATGGGCTGTCCACCTCACACTGAGGGACTCTGGCCATTGGTACCCCCTATGGCCCCTCCTCCCACCACCACTGTGGTTGCCTCCCATTACCTTTATTGATTGGACAGTATTTCAAAGGCGTGTGACCTGAGACACTGTTGCAGAGTGCCTCCTTGTCACTCAGCTGCCGCCAGGTCAAGCCCCCTATGCATTAGGCCCAGCCCAGATTATTATTCGCTGGAGAAAGCACTCTGGGAGATTGTGCCGATGCATACACATTGGTCTTGGCTGTCGGGGAGTATGGAGCGATGGTGGCGGGCTTCTTTGTCAGGGGCCAGCAGAATTGTTGAGGCCGCCAGACAGACAAGGCAGAACGGAGCAGGTGCCAGCACGCTTGAGTGACTGGCTTATGTCTCCAGCAGATTACCGGAGCACAGGGGGTTGGGATTCTTGCCAAGGTCCTAGCCTCTTGTCACTGAATGGATTTGCTTAGACCTCCCGAAGTGTGAATGTGGCACATAAACAATTACTTTGAAGTGCAGGAGGGATGCTTTACATTACAGGGGAATTGTTTCTTCCTCAGCTGCCAGTGCCATTTTGTCAATTGTCAGTATGCCAATGCCATATCTAATTATGCTAAATCAAGCAATCTGAGCATCCACATATTACCAAACCAAACCCAAAATTCCTTCTTTAACCCTTCAAAAATCCCATGAATTTAATTATTTGTAACATATAGGTCATTTAGGCAAATGTAAAAAACCTGTCTAGAGCGTGAAACTTCTCATCTTTATTAAAGATGTACAAGATGACACAATTAATATGACTTCAATTAATGGAAAGTTATTTTACATGTGTGTTCTGTATAGTTCTGTTCTACAAGAGAAAAATCTTTCATTTTCATATTGTCATTTCTATACAAACAAATGTGGTGTAAGTGCAAAGATGTCAATACAGGAAGTTAATTGAAAGTAAAAGTATATCAAGCAATTTAATTTCCTAGGTGGTCTTTGGGAGACTGTATATTTAATCTCCAGCGATGCTACATCTGAGACTGTGGGTCAAAGAAATAATAACTGGCCTTGTATGATGACTTTCCTTCTGAAGGGAGGAAGCCAATGCATAGCTGACTTAACAGAATTGGAGGTTAGTGTTCTAATGCTTGCTCTCTCCTTTTATCCCTGTTCCTCAACCAAGTCCATCCAGTGTCATAGTTTGTGATGCCAGCACCTTTTGGGAGGTTAAGGGCTCATTGTCAATGCAGCTGAACACAAATTTAACCATCAATTGAGCTTCAACAGTACTCCAGTGACCCAAAAGGCTAAGCAGTGAAGTCTGTGGTCAGTGCTGAAGCAGAGGTAGCTATGATAGTGATATGCTGACTTATCAAATTGGGCCTTAATCACTCCATCAAACATTAGAGTGGCAGCTCTATCCAGATAGCAGCCTTGTGTGTTTGGGGGTGGGGGTCTTGCCTTAAAAAAATGTTCATCCACAATGGACTAAAAGTATAATGCAGCTATTTAATCATGTTAAGGGTTTTTGTTTTGTTTTTTTTTTTACATTATCTTGACATATCATTAACAGTGTAAAAAGGCCAGTCAAGTGGGATTATGTTTTAGGAATCCAGCCAGTGATTGCTGCCCTGATTGTTCACTGGGGTGCAGCTTGATGCAGTACAATGTAACTGTACACAGGTTTAATCAAACACCAGTGATGCAAAAAAGTGCCCAGGTTACAATGCAACCCTTGCTCAATAAACAAATGCAAACAGCTCACTGTGTCTGTGTGTGTGTCAGTCAGGCTAGCAGGTCAGTTGGGCACAGCCCACTCTCTTATTGGCAGGAGCTAGGCCAGCAGTATGCTCAAAATGAAAAAGGTCATTGTAAATGTATTGGTACTCTGTGGTGTTGGCTGGTTACTAAACAGTGCCGTGTTTCGTGAAGTCAGCAAAAAATTGTACGTAATAAAATTTTACCCATTCATCTCTGTAAAAAAAACAGATAATAACAAAACAGTCCAATAAATGCAAGCTATGTCTATGGCTATACCTAGGCTTGAAGGACACTCTTTTAGCTGCTGTGCTGAAGAAAGTGAAGTTATTAGCTAAATGATTTATCATGTGATACCATGATGAAATTGAAGAATATCATGATATTGAACTTTATGAGTACCAGCCAGAATTGGTTGGCAGCATGACAGCTCTGGCAGGTGAGGCCATTACCAGCACAGCCGGGCCCACTGCGTGCACCTGCCACCCTACCGGCAGGTGATGTGGGAGGGGGGCTGCCTGGCATGGTGGGGAATGGAAGGGCAGCAGCAGGAGGAAGTGTTTAGCGGCTCTGGAGGAATGGTCGCCGTCAAGGAACCCGCATGCAACGCTGGCAATGGCTACAGTCACTGATCGGTTTTAACCACTTGGCCCGGCAGGCATATGCATGGTGGCTTTTGCACCTTTGACAATGGATGCTGAGCATACTGATGGTCTGCTAACTGTGGGCTGCATTTGCAAGTGATCATGTGCTCAGCTCTATGCTCAGCATATTTCACGCTTTTAACCATGTGCATACACCAAAGTTACAAATGTTTTTCCTTTTCTTGTAAAATTATTCAGAGATATTAGGTACATAATGATATTAACAGGCCACCATTACTAGTAGAGTAAGTCCAGCTGTATATAATATATTATACATTTTTTATGTCTTCAAGGTGTCTACTTTCTTACTGTGAAGAAGTTAAGTGTGTATGATATGCTCTCCATGTTGTTGTAGTTTGGTCATTTGGGATAGCATGTTTGACAATTTGGGACACAGTGTAGGCCATTAAAAAATTAAGCAGATTTATTGTTTATAATTAACCCTAATTTATAATTATGTAAGTTTATCTTGTGTTATGATAGCTTTACAGATTATTACATCAACAAGGCTTAGACCCTATCAGCGGGATGATTGTGGTGATTAAATAATCTTTAAAGAATTAAAGAGTCATCAACATTATTGATCACTGATTTTATTTTTGAAATGGTGCATTCATCAAGCCTGGCCCTCTAAACAATCCAAATCCAAAAACAGTCTATTATAGCATACTATATGGACCATTAGCATCAATATGAATAAAAAGTGTTACTCTGTCTACTTAAAAGCTTGTTATAGGCTATAGCTCTGTGATTCATTTGTGTTTAATTTCGATAGCCTCCTAATATTGTCCCAGTTTACCTGAAACATGCTGTCCCTAATTACCAACCATATATAAAAAAGTTTATTTTGGTGCACTTTATCATCTTACATGGCTGTATATCATTTATGTCTACAATACATTAGTCATTCAAATTTTAAACCCTTATAGTAAAATCAGGATGAAGCATGTAATTTCTCTTTCAGTTTTATGGGGACTCCAACCACACCCCCAAGTGATGTCATAGTAAGTAAAAGTAAAGTAATGTGACCGTAAATGAGTGCATCACATGATATTTCAGCCAGGTAATGCAGGTCCACGCTCAGTCATTGAGTCTTCACCCCTCACCATCCAGTTTACCAGACATACCTCATGTGTGAGTGAGAATGCAGGTTTTTTCCTTATAGAGCATTCTTAAAGCAAAGACCGTGGTCTACCAACTCTCTCATGCTACTCCGTGTTTGGGTTCTTCCACCACACTACACTGGTGTAGCGTCTGCCCTCTGTCATGACAGAATGACTGAGTCCACAGCCATGAATCCAGCGGAGTTTGCTGCCATGTGTGACATTGTTACGCAGCAGGCTGCTGTGATTCCAAGTCTGGAACGTGATGTGGTTGGCTTGCAGCAGGCGCTTCATGAGTCCTCTGTGGCTCGTTCTGCGCTTGCTCAGCCAGTCACCACACTCGAGACCGTCTTGCATGAGCGGGCTGCTCAGTGGGCAGCGCCACAGGCAGCACCCCGATCTTCTCCCCTTCTCCCTGCTCCTTATGGCCACGTTTCAACATCCAGACATTGAGGTGGAAATCGACTCTAAATTATATCACCTGCACCAGGGAGAGGTGCTCCATGAGCCGATATGCGGCTGAATTTAGAACGCTGGCTGTGCAAATCAACTGGGGGGATGCCGTGCTCCGGACAGCCTTCTACGAGGGGTGGTATCCCCATATGAAGGACGATCTAGCTGGCCGATAGCTCCCCATCACTGTAGATAGCTTGATATAGCTTTGATGGCCTGATACAGCTTTGCCTCCGGGTGGACCAAAGAATGAGCTCTCGCCCGAGGCCAACCCCTCGTACCGCTCCTGTAGCTGCTTCACCGACTTGCCTACCATTTGCTGCCTCTGCCACATTGGAGTCTGTGGCTGTCGGTTTTCCACCACTGTCTGTGGGCCACTCCAGACCCGGGGAACAGACGCTACCGTGAGAGGCTATGTGCCTACTGCGCCTCCGGGAAACAGACAGACCAGGTAAGTAGGGTTGCTCCAGCCTGGTCCTTTGGTGATTTCCTCACTCCATTTCTTTCCTCACTCCATTTCATCAGTAGACTCACATCCAGCTGGGCCACCGATGGATCGTCTCTGCTGCGGTTGTGGATTCGGTTGCAGCAGGGAAGTTATTGATCAAGCTTTTGCTGCCCAGATGGGGGTGAGGTTAGAGGCGTTATCCCGGCCTATTACCACCACTGCCATTGACAGCCGGACCCTCTCTACAAATCTCATTAATCCCCTGACCCTTCTTTTAACCCTCACTTTTGACAGTCACACAGAAAAGATTTAGTTTTATGTTACTACCCTCACCTCTCCTATTCTTCTATTGGAATTTCCCCTGGTTCCTGCACCAAGACCCACTTATTTCTTGGACCAATAACAATATTCTTCAGTGTGTTCTGTCCTGTCAGGAGCTTTGTCTCCAGGCAAAGGTAGGGATGTGCTCAGCAGAGTATGAGGCCTCAGAAGTCGACCTGGAGGCCATTCCTGTCCCGTATCGTGATCTGGCAAAGGTCTTTGTTAGAGGAAAGCTATCACCTTACCTCTTCATCGGCCATAAGATCTGGCCATAGACCTCCTGCTGGGCGTGGTACTGCCCCATGACCGTTTATATTCTCTCTCCTTGACAAAGCAGCGGGCAATGGAGGACTACATAAGCATGGGCCTTTGTCAGGGGACTATTTGGCCCTCCACTTCACCAGCAGCCGCGGTGAAAAAAGATGGAGACCTCCATCCTTGTGTTGACTATCGGGGGGCTTAACTGCATAATGGTGATGAACAGGCACCCACCTCCACTCACTAAAACTCTGGATGCTCTCTCTGGTTCTATAATATTCACGAAATTGCACCTCAGGAGTGCCTATAATCTGGTGCGCATCAGGGAGGGCGATGAGTGGAAGATGGCTTTTATTACACCAACTGGACATTATGAGAATTTGGTAACACTGTTCGGCTTATGTAATAGTCCATCATCATTTCTCCACTGTAATGGGAGCTGGAGGATTGGATCCACCAGGTGCACACCTTGGAGCCTCCTTCAGCAGACACCCTACCTGGACGTCTTTTTGTCCCTTCCTCCATGAAGTCCGAGGTTCTACAGTGGGGACATGATTCCACCTTGGCTGGGCACCCAGGAGCCCATCGGACTGTTAGCTTTATTAAAAGAGCCTTTTGGTGGCCCTCTATGGGCAAAGATGTACAGACCTATGTCCAGGCGTGTGCGGTGTGTGCCCGGGCTAAATCAACTAACCAACCAACTACAGGTGACCTTCAACCTCTGCCTATTCTTCACCGCCTGTGGTCACACATCGTGTTGGATTTTGTCACAGGTCTGCTGGAGCCAAGTGGGAAGGACACCATTTTGACCATTGTGGCTTGTTTCTCTAAGGCTGTGCACCTGGTGGCATTAGCTGGACTCCCCACACCTAAAACCAACGATATGGTCTCACACACAGGGCCCCAGTTCGTAGCCAGGTTCTGGCAGGCCTTCTGCCATCTGATTGGTTCATCCAGCTGTCTCTCCTCAGGTTACTATCCCCAGACGAACGGTCAGACAGAGGGGACCAACCAACAGCTGGTGCGCTTTCTAAGATGCTTTGTTGCAAATCATCAGTGCTCCTGAGCCCACTACTTTAATTGGGCAGAACTATCTCACAACTTAAAAGTCTCCTCCACCACAGGTCGTAGCCCTTGTGAAGTATGCTATGGTTTCCAATCTCTAATGTTTGAACATCAAGAGCTGAGGTTGATGTACCGTCGGCTCAACAGTTGGCCCACTCTAGACAAAGGCCTAGTTAGCCATCCAACTGGCCAATTTGCAGTATATCAAGCAACATCGTCATTAGCACCCTCTGGGACGGTTGTTTCATGTTGGTGACAGGGTATGACTATCAACCAAAAACATCCACTTACACACCCAGTCCAAAAACTTACCCCCCAGTTTATTGGCCCCTACAAGATAACTCTTGATAACAGATAAACCCTGTCATGCACACAGGTCACGTGACGCGCAAGGGCAACCGGAAATGAGTTCACATAATATTTAAGTCAGGTAACACAGGTGGGCCACGCTCAGTCATTGAGTCTTCACCCCTCACCATCCAGTCTACCAGGATCTTCAAACCATGAATACTCCAGTCTTGTCATACCTTGTGTGTGAGTGAGAATGTGGGTTCCAGTGGGAATCCTAACTCTCTTTACAGAGCATTCTTATAGCAGAGAGTGTGGTCTACCAACTCTCTCGTGAGATTCCGCGTTTGGGTTCTTCCACCTCTGTCGTAACAGTACACACAACAGCATACAGTGTGAACAGCACGAAATTCTGTCTCTGCATTTAAACCATTCACCAAGTGAAGCAATGGGCAGCCAGGAACACAGTGCCAGGGAGCAGTGTGTGGGGACAGTACCTCAAGGGTACCTCAGTGTTGCCACTAGCAGTCCTGGGATTCAAACCCACGGCCTTCTGATTGCTGGAGCAACTCCCTAACCACTAGGCTGCCAGCTGTGTGTGATAATAGGAATTATTTGTGACTTTGGTCATGTACTTCCACAGCACCAATTGCTTCTCTCCTGCTTCACTGGGTCCTGTTTCTTGCCTCTGATTTACACTACAACAGCACACCAGTTGGTTCAAGGAGGTAAGGACAGCTCAATTCGGTTCAGAAGAAAGAAGTGAAAAAGGGAAAAGGGGAGGAAAAGGAGGGGGTGTGTTGAAAACAGCAGGTCCAGATTAGCATGCCATGGGGGAAGGCAGCATGCGTGAGAATTCACCAATAATACTTGTGTGTGGGTATGGAAGAAAATGTCGGCACCCGCCAAAGTATTTAGACTCAAAATGCTACAAGAAGACACATATGGGGGCAAATAAGGTGAAATAGTGTTTAGACAGGGAGAGAGAGAGAAACAGCAGAAAAGCCATGCATGAGAGCACGTGTCTGTTTGACTTGGACTTTTTTGATAGTGTTGCCATGGCGACCTCGAGCAAATCTCCCGGCGTCGTCATCGCCATAACTCCTCCCGTGGAAACGGAGGGATAAAAATAGATGCAGCGGCCCCAGAGAACAAAGAGCTATTTAAGGGGGGCTGAGAGGACGATGAGGGAGAGGGAAATAAAAGAAGAGTGGACGGATGGAAAGAAAAAGAGAGACAGTGTGCATTGAGAGTGGTTAGACATTTTAAAATGGTGGCACTTTGATTGACAGGTGGCGCGGGCCAGGAAATCCCACCATTAGTCAAGCCTGGTTTAAAGGAACAGCTCCGTCTGGCCTGTATGAGGTCCTTATCCTGGGCCTGTTCTGCTCCCACACACACACACACACACAAACTGTAAAGATCGCATCTCAGCATAAAATTCGATCACAGCATGCACATGCTGGATTACTGAATGGCCATTGAAACCCACAAGACTTGAGGAGGCTTTTACACTTAAGACAAGCCACTGCAGATATAAATGTGGACAAACACTGAATATATGTATTTTATTAAATAAACGTTTTCTCAGGTTTCTTCACATTTATATCCTTGATGCCTCATTGTGAAATTTTGTTGGTGCCAGACAAATAGCATGCTAAGATAGTGGTTTTATCTCTCGTCTCCTTCTCTTCGGCATTATGTCAAAATATTACAAAAATTGTTACTATGTAGACACAATAGGATAATCCTTTTACCCAAAACCAAAAATCTTGTCTTTGTGCACATAAATACAAACCTGAACTTTTTAATCTTACTTTTAGGGTTGTATTTGTTTATTTATTTGCTTGTTTATTGTTCAAGTTCAGGGAGACCTTAGGTCAGTGCCTTGCTAGACCATGATCAACCCCTGAACCTAAAGAAGCAATTTGTACTGGACAGGTTCTAAGTGATTTGCTCTGAACTGCTTGAGCCAAACCATTAAGTTTCATTCACTTGTTAGCCACTAACAAATTAGACTCAATCGGCAGTGGAACAGTGTAATTTTATGCATAAAACTGATTCTAGATCAGCACACTTGGGGTTTTCCTTCCCATGGGGTTGCCACATACAAACCTCATACTCCCTCAGCATCACTGTAATTTAATTAACCATGGCGATCTGTAATTACAAGATCATGTGTAAGTATTTTTGCTCATTCTCTTACATTGTTCATAAGCTAGCTTACTGGCACCTAACATGAATTTAAATTTGAAATGAGGTTATTATCTGTCTGTACCACATTTAATTTTGAAAGCAATAGTTTTGCAAAATACAAGAAAAGTTTCTTCCTCACTGGAAATCAAGTTGTTCTTGTTTTTACTTTTGTCTAGATACAAGCTAAGAAATATTGAATGCTTACTCCAGTCCCTCACCAACTGCATACATAAATTATAACATTCTCTTATATATAAACAGTGACAAATGCAACTTGCATTGCTAAAAACAGTTGCAACCATCTGGAGGGGTGCTAGGCCCAGCTGACCTTATACATAAAGACAAAGAAACTACTACTGTGTTCTGATTCAAGCATTTCCATCCTTTAAACTTGTGACAGAAGTTTAGTTTCAAATAACATTTTCCTACTCATTTTTATCTCTATCATTTCCCCTGCCACAGCAATCCTGGGGCGTACAGTAACCTGAGTCAGCCTGATTGTGGATCAGCTGCTGAAAAGGCCTTGCCCTGACTCCTGAGGACAAAGCAGATCCTGATGTTGGTGGAAGCTCCTGGGGGACAGGTCCAGGTCTCTGCAGCACAGAGCGAGGCAGCTGGCCTGACTGCTGGCGCGCTGCTAATGGGATGCCCAAACCCATCTGTTGTTGTCCTCCGTCTGTCCCCCATCCCGCCGTTCCTCCATTCCAGCCCCAGAGTTTCCACTGGCCCACCTGAGTCTCCCAGGAGTGCCTGCCTGGACCTTGGCTGATGCCACTGATGTGTGGAGATATGTGGGTACTTACAGAAGTCTGATCTCTGGCCCTATACAAAGCCCTAGGCACCCTTTATTTAGTATGTTATAATTAAACGCTCTCATGAAAATGAATGTGTTCATTGCGGCCCCAATCCCTATGCTAAAATCAACATACATGTTGGGTTGACATTAGCGACTCAATATAGAGCACAGAAAATGGACTTAAATTACCTATTTTGGGTGAAACAAAATAAAATGCTGATACTTTGTAGTAATTATGTACAGTTAGAAGCAAATACCAGGGGTGGATTTAAAGCCTGGCAGGTCCTGGACAAATTAATATGCATGGGACACCAGATTCATGCTATAACAAGCTGAGAAGACTGTAGTAGGGCTGTAGTATAAATCTGGCCACTTTACAACAAGCTTAAGGAGAAGCCAGTGGCCTTTGTGGTATTTTACCCTGTGAGCTGTTTGTGCCCGCCTGAATAATTAATGCTTGAAAGGTCACTCTTAGTTTAAATAAAAGAAATGCACTACACACTGACTGAGAGCCCCTGCACTGTTAAAATGCACCATACAGGAGTCTCAAGTTAAAAACATAACAGGCATGCACTGACATCTGTCAGCATTCCTAAAACCTTTCCAAAGTTGCAACAACAAATTAGTGGCTGTTTTAACATTTTGACAGCCATTTAATAGAAACCCACATGAAATGTTACAGCAAATATTGTAATGTAAATACTAACTTGCTTTAGTATTTAGTAGGGTGCTTGTATTATTTATACTGTAGCTTAAGTCTTTTGTAACAGTTCATTTCTTTAAATTTAATAGTTTTTTAAATCTCAGATAACATACTCTTACCGGCAACATGTCTAAAATCTCAGATAATATACACTCACCGGCCACTTTATTAGGTACACCTTGATAGTATCTGCTTGGACCCCCTTTTTTCTTCAGATCTGCCTTAATTCTTTGTGGCATAGATTCAACAAGGTGTTGAAAACATTCCCTAGAGATTTTGTCAGCTGCAAATTCATGATCCGAATCTCCTGTTCCACCATATCCCAAAGGTGCGCCATTGGATTTAGATCTGGTGACTGTGGAGGCCACTGGAGTACAGTGAACAGTAAAACACAGTTTGCTTTTCTGTCACCTCCTTTCTATCACCTTCTATCATTCTCCTCTGACCTCTGACATCAACAAAGCATTTTTATCAACACAACCCCTTCTTACTGGATATTTTCTCCTTTTCTGACCATTCTCTGTAAACCCTAGAGATGGTTGTGCACAGTAGATCAGCAGTTACTCAGACCAGTCCTTCTGGCACCAACAACCATGCCACATTTAAAGTCACTTAAATCCCCTGTCATCCTCATTCTGATGCACGGTTTGAACTACAGCAACTTGTCTTCACCATGTCTAGATGCCTGAATGGATTGAGTTGCTGACATGTGATTGACTTATTAGCTATTTGTGTTAACAAGCAATTGAACAGGTGCACCTAATAAAGTAACCAGTGAATGTAACCAGTAGCACTGTCAAACTGTCAATGTCCATTTTTGTTTGCTTTTAATTTTTTCACTTAATTTGATCAGATGCTTTTTACACTGTGAAAACTTCATGACAAATGGACCAGTGGAATAAATTCCTACACCTTTTCCTCCTCCTGTACATTTTAAAGAGGAAAAATAATATATGTTGATTTGCAAGACGTTTTTGTTTCCAACTGTGATGTTTTTCACAGTTATTCCCAGTTAATCTCTGATGTATCCTTGAAAGGTAGAGCTATGTGAAATTCCAGCACTCCTACATTTCTTGGAATAAAATCCTCCTGTAAGCTTTATCTTTCTCCTGCAAATGTATTATTTTGGAGTCATTAAGACATTATAGAAGTAATGTTGTCCTGTCAGCCTTTTATCTGATATTTGGATAAATTGCACCAAAGAAAAACATAGCTCAAATAGATATATATTTACCTCAGCGTCTTTAGACAACTCACATCCATTCCCATCTAAACTTTCCCAAATTTAGCAACTTTAGTGAAGACTTCTCCGAGATCTCACTGGGAGAGCCCCATTTCTCAAAATCAGTTTTTCTCCACAGAAGAAATTCTCAGCTTCCTGCATTCATGTCACTTTACAGGTTTATTCCTACCCCTAATCTGGAGGATTTTACAGAAGGATTTCCATATATATTGCTCAGTAGTTGGATTTATATTAGATTTTTTTTACTGAGAAATAACCTAAAGAAATGTATTAGAAATATGTTATTTTGATTAAACAACAAAAAATAATCTTTAAAATCCTTGCTTTGTAGTATGTTCTCACAATTAAATTCTCACGTCATCCAATAATTAGATTTTTTGGTTTCTAAAAATATCTGTTTAGTTATTTAAATGGAGCGCTGTCACCTTCCACAAAATTAATTTAAGAAACAAACTTATGTTACATAAACGTCAGCAATTGTTTGAAGATACTGAGCAATTAAAGCCACTGCATGTCCTAATGGCCAAAATATCTATCATGTCTCCTATGTATGTGCTGGGCTTTCCATCAGTGCAGGTATTCCTCCATTGGTCAGGTTTAGAATGTTGGGCCTGCTCATGTGTGTGTGATTTACGGTGGCCATTGCTCGCTCATCGGCACGCCAGACGCCTGGAGTTATGATGATCATCCTGATGTGGCTGCTCCACTTTTCCATCTCCTTCCTCAGTGTTAACAGAACACAGTCCCCTCTCTCTCTCTCTCTCTCTCTCTCTCTCTCTCTCTCTCTCACTCTCTTTCTTTCTCTCTCTCTCTCTCTCTCTCTCTCTCTGTCCTCGCTCTCCAGCCTGATCCTGCCTTACCACTGCCACCTGCTGACCAATTTTTGACTCCACAGCCATAATTCTTTATAGTCTGTGCATAATATGACTGATCCAGGGTCTGCTAAATGGCTCTGAAGCTGGAAGGGTTATGCTAAAAACAAATTGTTATGGAATCAGTCATAAAAGACTGAGTCAGGCAAATTAATTATACATCATCCAGCTAAGTTTCAGAAAAGACTGGGACTCTTTATGAACGCTTTGTTTATTTAGTGTACATTTTAAAGAGGATAAATAATATATGTTGATTTGCAAGACTCACAAAGACCTTTGAATTCCCAACTCTGATATTTTTCACCGTTATTCATAGTGTGTAAATCCCTGATTCATCCTTGAAAGTTAGATGTATGTGAAATTCCTGTTTCGTCAATATCACAGTGGTGAGAACGTGTAGTACCGCTTGTGTCCTGCAGGGTGTCTCCAACATCCGTCTTCTGTCGGGTGTGCATTCATCACACTCGCCTCCCCTCTCCTACTCCTCCATTCAGCTCACTTTGTCGCTTTTCTCTACTTGGACCTGCAGCTTGCATACTTATTTGTGTGATAATGCTGAGAGTCGGTTCTCATTTACACTGATTAATGTGGCCTACAGTGAAAGGAAAAAAACAGGACACTTTAGTTTTTTAAATATACTTTCAGTGCATATGTTTCAAATGTACATACATATTGTCTTTGTGTTTCTAATAATGAACAAAACTGTGTTTATGAGCATATGTTTAAAAAACAAAATAGGAGAGAAACAATGGATTCACAAACCACAAGTTAAGAACATTAGTACCTTCTTGCAGAGCAAAAAGTTAGCAATTACAGATTTGAAATGTCAGTGATAAGAAGTTAGCTTGTGTTGATTAGCTTTTGTGTGTAGTTCTGGCACTTTATATATTTGATTCCCCAAGGTTAGGAGGGTTCCTCTGATGAACTTGCAATTCCAAATTCTTCCATACATTTTCAATGAAATTCAAGTGGAGAGGTCATGCAGTCAACTTCATCCTTTTTAGAAAGCAGAGTTGAGGTTTCATGTTTGGGGTCAATGTCAATGTTAAAACCTTAATTTAATTCAATTCAATTCAATTGTATTTATATAGTGCTTTTTACAACCACATTGTCACAAAGCAGCTTTACAGAGTCCAGATCCGAGCCCCCAGTGAGTAAGCCTAAGGTGACAGAGGCAAGGAAAAACTTCCTTAGCTGGAGGAAGAAACCTTGGTAGGAACCAAGTCTCAAAAGGGGAACCCATCCTCCTCAGGTAAACCCAGAGAGAAGAAAAAAGTCTTTATGGGGTTGAATAACAAGAGTAGGCCTTCATGAACAAGATTATTGACAGATAGGCCACCTACAGCTTACAGAGTTGGAACAAGTGTCCATAGAAGTTAATTTGTTGGAGGAGAAACTGAGAGTCTGTAGTCCATAAAACAACAGGATCAGGAGCAACAGTCTCTGCTGGAGCTTTAAGCAGCAGTTGCCCCTAATTGGGGTAGAGCATGTGTGGAGTTGTGAGCTGCAGTAACCAGTCAAAGGCATTTTGGCACAGGGCCCCAGCGATTGCAGGCCCAGGAAGGTGGTGACCTGTGGTCCCATGGTGATCAGTCAGGCTAAACAAGTGTGCAGCATTTCCCCTCAGACAAAGAAAACAGAGAAGAGAGTTAGTTCTGTTTGAATGTGCGGAGAGTTATTTATACAAATATAGTTATTTGTGTATCTGTGAGGAGTGCAAGTTAAGACTCTGGTATATCTTGCTAAAGCAGCCTAGCTAGAAAGGGCAGAACTTAGAGGTATGATGGGCATGAGAGCACCCTGAGACACCGTCGTATGTCTACTTCACCATCACAAACCTGAGTGAATGTGAGGAGTGGCAGGGCAACAGCACTAGTGTCCCAGTTTACTTGAATTCTTGATGCCCACTGCCATCCAGCTCTACACCTTTCATCTGGGAGGAAAAATTAATTACAGAAACAAGTAGGGATTCAGCCTGGACTGTGTCTGGGTCACCAATGTTAGCATTCCAGAGCTTGGATGCTATATATGAGAACACTCTTCCACCTGCTGAAGCTTTTATTGTGTTGAATGTAAGATCGGGATCCATAGTGACCCTTTATTTACAGTTGACATTGGAGAGGCTGAGGAACCAACAAGATCAAGCATTTGACCTGACACTTTGTTTCTTTGCGATGTGCGACCAAGGATAACGAAGCACAGGCAGAGGTTGGAGCTTGGCAGAAATGGGTTAATTGGTGGACTAGGCCCTGGCGCACACTGCGCATGCCTGGATGAACTCCTTGGTATCGACGGCCATGCTGGGCCACCAGAAGGTGCGTTGGAGGAGGCTCAACATTTTTGATGTGCCGGGGTGGCCAGCAAGGTCAGTGTACAGCCAGGGTGTCGGTGCACAGTCCCATGGGTACAAAGATACATCCAGCTGAGGTGCCTGCCATCGGGGACTCCAAGGTCTCCCACTGGAGAGGAGACAGGATGAGAACAGGCGCAGGACCCACCTGGGGGCTCTCTACTTATTGTTGGTGAGCGAGGGCATCAGCCTTGGTGTTTTTCAACCCCGGGCAGTATGACAGAGTGAAGTGGATCTGTTTGAAGTGGATCTGTTTGACCCCACTGGAGGACTTTGTGCTTGGTCCAGGAGATGGGGGGTCATGCTGGAGGAGCCAAGGGTGTCCCAGGATGAGAGAAGGTGAGGTCAGGTCTGACGGGTGATGGGACTGGATGATAGGGGTTGACTGTCAGTGGTAATAGTAACAGGCTGAGATAACACCTCACAGTCCATACACAGCTGGGCAGCATAGGCATGATTGATAAAGTTGCCAGCCAGCCCCGAGTCAACGAAAGCAGTGGCTACAACAATCAGTTTGTGGCCCAACTGGATGTGTACCTGAAGTGTGAGACAGGAAACGGCCAGTATGCAGGAGGAGGCAGCAAGCGGACCAGGCCTCTGACAGTGTGCATCCTATCTGCATGGGTTCCCCGGCTCCTGATGAGTGGGCCTCTGACGGAGGTGAAGGCCTGGCCAGATGGTGAGATGGCTTTGTTGTGGTGCTGGTCTTGGGCCAGGGACTCGCCAGTGGCAGGGTACGAGAGGCTGGCCTCGGGCCAACCCGCCTGAAGTTCGCTCGGAGGGTGGAGTTGCTCCAAGTAGTCTGAACAGCCAAGGTGTGGAACTCTGCAGTGTAGCAACTCACCAAACGGTCGCCCTGCTGCAGATGGTACAAACGGGAGTCGACCTCCACCTTGCTGTCAGGATGTTGGAATGCCACCCTGAGCTGGTGGACGAACTCCAGATAGGAGTATCCAGCGTCCATATTGGATCTCAGGACTACCAGTCCACTCTGCTGCCTAGGAACACATCACACTTCCCATCTACACCATTCCACTTCTCAGGGAGAGACATCTTGGGAGTGGTATGGGAAGATGAGGGGGTTTGGAAAGCCTCGTGAGACGCTGGCTTTGCGGCAGCCAAGTTGAGATGTGCCTGCTCCAGAGTCATGAGCTGCTGACGCAAGCCCGTGACCTCCTGTTTCAGGTTAACAGTCTCAACTGCCTGACGGTTCACCATGTCAATCAGGGCAGCAAAGTCAGCTGGGTTCACTGTTGTTGGAAACCATCCAATTACTGACGTGAGAGACCATGTGACTCTGATTCGTGGAGTCTGTTGAGAAAGACTGGAGTTACACGGGATCTACTAAACAACTTTTTCAACTTTTTCGTCCTCTTACAAAGAGTGAACATAACAGATAAGTATTTTTAATAGTATTTTAAATATAGTATTTTATAATATATTCACTTGAAACGCCTGTTGTATCGTTAAGTGAGGCCATTAGCATCGCTAGCCCGTTATTAGCATCGCTAACCTGTCACAAGTTTGCCTGCGCGTTTTCTACACCGGTTATCTTCGTTTTTAAACACCATGTCGGTTGTGTCTCTGCCTCTGAGTGCAGGTGAGGATACATTTTAACTGCACAAGGTGGATTTGGAACTGGGGGCCGTGGAGAAGCAGATCCGTGACCTACAGGCGAAGCTAGCACGGCTACAACAACAGAAAGCCACGCTGGAATATTCACTGACCGACACCCACGTCCCAGGTAAATTCTCGGCGTGACACAAACTCTACAACAACCTCAACCCCGCGTGCTTTTCTGCCCAGGTCAAACGCATCAAGGAGGTGGCCCGCCCAGGGTTTCGTCACCCCAGATCCACGATAGCACGAAGCCTGGATGCAGCAGCAGCAGCAGCAGCAGAAGACGCGCGCCAGGGCCCGGACAAAGACCTCTCTCCCTTCGCCACCCGTCTTCTAGATCACGACACGAAACTGCTTCTCTCCTCTTCGCGAGACGGCACACGACACGCTGATCTTTGGAGACTCCATCATCCGGCACGTCCGTGCTACAACGGCTAAAGGTAAGGTGCACACTCACTGTTTACTTGGTGCTCGTGTTCTTGATGTTGCTGCACAGGTACCTGCGGCCCTGACTGAGAACATTGGAGCTGTGGTCCTTCATGCTGCCACGAATGACATCAGGCTGAGACAGACGGAGATCCTAAAGGATGACTTCAGAAGCCTGGTTGAGAAGGTCCGCAGCACATCACCCACAACAAGGATCGTCGTATCTGGACCACTTCCCACATTTCGGCGAGGAATCGAGAGGTT
>JBBPCY010000023.1:748247-761269 GCA_037974405.1 Brachyalestes nurse
GATCTTTAAGTCCATCTCATGAAAAATCGGAGCAGAAACAAAGGTGTTGCGTTTATATTTTTGTTGAGTGTAGTTTGTTATAGAAAAACAAGGTACCCTCAGAGTCCAAAGCCTGGGTGCTGGAACCATTATAGCTTTATAACCATTATAAATACAGTCATTGAGCCTATTATTTGCGAGACATAGAGCCTATTCATTTCTCATCATTATCAGTGTTATAAACTGACTAAACTGAATAAACTTCAAGGTGGCATTTTTCGACAAGGCAGCATGAATCAGTACAGTACATATTTTAAATCTAATGTACGTTTCTTTGATTATGCATATTATTTGTCTATTTCTCATCATTATCAGTGTTATAAAATGACAATAAGCTATGTAAGCTTAAAGGGAGCATTTTTCAGCAGAGTAGCATGAATCGATTGACTCTGCTGTTGATTTGCACTACTGTAGCAGTTTTTGGCAGGGCAGCATAATTCATTAGAACACCGGCGCCCAGGTCCAGAGCCACAATCAGAACATTATAACAGGCACCTTCTGAGCAACAGCAAGTTAACAATTATAAATCTGTTTTTATGAACAGTTACCAGTAGAAACATTTTTCTTTTATCAGGGAGCAGCAGAAACAGTCAGTATGTTCAGTAGCTAGTGTCCCTGTTAAAATGAGGTGAAGCGGTGGAGCACAGAAAAATGCACTTTAAAAATAAGAGTAATTTTAAAAAAAATGCGTTAATGCAATACCCTTCTGCAAGGAGCCCTTTAGAGGCATTAAATGCTTTGGACTAAGGGTGTTGTTATGCCTGGGCATCTCTTAAGCTATATAACGATGTTTTATGAATAGTCCCAGATCTCAATTAAACCCACATCATTGTAATACTTAATGATCAGTAAACACAACCCCCATCACTCAAATTATCACCTATCTAGCTCCTTGTCAGTAATATTATTATGTCACCCTCCATCAAAAAAATGTCCACGCCCCAACTATCAAACCCCAAACTCAACATAATATATATTTTTACAAGAACCAGGTTAAAACACACTTAGTATTCTTTTAGGAGTACTAATAAGAGTATTAACGAGTATTTTAAAGAAAAAATGTGTTGAGTGACTGAGGAATGTGTAGCTTGTAGCAAGATGGCTGAACAGTGGCTTGATTAACTCTACAGCAGAGGAGGGAACTGTATACAGCCACTGGGCACAATTAGATTAGATTAGAAGCTGAGTGCTGCAGATGAGAACCTCTTTGATGCATGTGATTGGTGAATGGAGTCAGTCATTGACTGATTGGAGCCAATCAATGCCCTCGCAGATGTCCTGAGGGAAAGACATTAGTGAAACATTTACAGAACATCCAAATGGGTTCAAATTATGTGACAATTGTGAGAAAATCAGGAAGCAGACTCATAATGCAGCTAGTGGGGAACTCTTCACCTCTAAAATGTTTTATCTAGTGTGACATCAACCAATTACTTACATTTAATACTACTTTAGGCTTATATGGTATGCATTTGTTATCTTCCTAATGGTCATATCCATTATCTCCTGGTGGGCTCTCAAACTAGCCTATAAGCAGTTTTTTCCACAGCTGATGGAGGATAATGTTGGAAAGGATAGATATAGAATACAAAACACATCACATAATTAAATATAATGTCTCTGAGGCATTCTTGTTTGTTCAGACCAGGGATGATATGAAACTAGGAGACTTTGATTTGGTATGTTGGAACAGTTTTGCTTATTGCATGTGACAGCTTTGCAGCCTGAGGCACTTTCACCCAACATCTCTTGTGTAAAGCCCATCAAAACATCAAATCAGACATTTGTCTGAATAGCCAAGCAATGAATAGCTGGAGCTCACTGTATGTGACCCCATTCCCAGCCCTGAACCAGAGTGGAAGCCAAAGTTAATTAGGTGGAAGGTGGAGGGTAATTTAGCAGCTGTCCCGTAGTTTGGTTTCTCCCTCTGAGACAGGCTGTCCACTAAAATCACACCAAACAGCTGAGGTCACAACCGGCAATGACAGTGGAGGGAATTACGAATATATCAATGAGACCTGCAAATGAAGGTAGCAGCATGCAACCCCATGTGTCTTCAACCTGACACTAAGACCCCAGCACAAAAAGTGTGTTATCTTTCATTATGTCTTTCTGAGAATGCATGGAGAATTTCAATGAAACTTCAACAACAGCGATGGACGTAACCTTTGGTTTTTGATGAGGACCTTAATTAAATTTATTATGCTAACCCATCATCTTACATGAAATGTACAAAGTGAAGGAACTCAATTACTCTTTGGAACATCTAAATTTTCAAAAGAACCCTTCAATGGCTGATTCATTAAAGAACAATTTTTGGCCTAGAAAAGGATACACACAAGAATCATGAGAGAATCATGAGTTTGAGTGATCTGTTACAAACAGTGCTGGGCATGTTAACACATTATCGCGTTAATGCATTATTTACTTTACACCAACAATTATTGTTTTAATTGCAGGTTAATTTTTTTAATAAAAATTCTGCTTGATGCCTGAAATTGTTCAGCATAGTTTAGAGAGAAGCTTTTGGGCCGGAGCATGCGTTCTTTTAAGTACCATGACAGAAAGGTACATGCAGGACGCTGAAATGCAAAATGGTATCCAAAGAAAACTTCTTTTGTTTCAGATATAGCCATATTTTACCAATATGAAAATTACATATAAAACCACAGAAGACATGAGCAGGTTCACTGGTCGTGTTAAAAATGGCTATATTAGTGCTGCAAACATAAGGACCAAGTTCTTATCACCAAAACTGTAAAGAAAACAGTGCATTTCTCTATAGTAGACCATTTCTCATCAAACAACTCAACATCTTAATGTTTAAATTAGTGGAGTTGGAGTTCATGTTGGTGTTACTGGAAAGTCCCCTTTACACATCCCAGTTACAAAAATAAACCATTCATTCAAAGATTCTTTTTGAGTCTTTCCTCTAGCAATTTGAGT
Source organism: Brachyalestes nurse (assembly GCA_037974405.1). Taxonomy (NCBI): domain Eukaryota; kingdom Metazoa; phylum Chordata; class Actinopteri; order Characiformes; family Alestidae; genus Brachyalestes; species Brachyalestes nurse. The sequence goes on from JBBPCY010000023.1 coordinate 751,233, forward strand.
GTAGGGGCTGGAGACATATATTCCTGGCACCTTTCTGCTCTTTTAATTGCATGGATTTCCCTCGCTTTACCACATTTTGATTTCACTCACAGTCCACTAACATCCTTAGGCATCCCAGACTTATCTTAGCACTATAGCCCAAGGGATAATTGCACTCACACTAACAACAGAGGCTTGTGCGTGGCACACTCTGACACATCTAGGTTATGACATACTTTTTTGTTGAATTTAGTGCAGGTTACAGAGTTTACTTTGTGTCTTTGACAGTATTTTTTCCCACGAGGAGTTATGTTCAGGCGAATAAAGGCCTTGTATTTCCCCACTGTAAGGTATTTGGGCCGATCCTCTGGGCACTTCTGGGACTCCTCATCAGAGAGAGAGTGTCTCACAGCAGACTGGCTTGGCCCTTCTTCACATCCTGTTTTTCCCCTGCTATCCCTTTACATCTCATAGGTTCTCCAGGTGTCTCGTCCTTTTTCAAAGCTTCGATGAGTAAACTTCATCGAAGTGCTAGGAACAAACCCCTGAAGCTGAAGATTCCGCCATTTGTGGTACTTAACTGAGACAAAAACTCAAAGTATGAACTTTCTCTGTAGCTCCATGTCACAACATTGATGAACATCTATGTTGAAAAGGAGCTAAATTTATTCTCCCTACTATATGACAATGAGGCAGTAGGGGGCTTGCTTGCTAGTTTGATGACTTAAACAAATGGTTGCCAAGCAACCTCCACTGGAGGCTACTCCAAAACTCCAGAACTGAGCTGTGACTGAACTGCTGAACTGAAAATAATCCAGAAGATTAACACTCAAAATATTACCCAAAACTAATGCGTATGCATCTCTTCTCTAGGGCTGCACTCCTAGATTCTGAGGATGACTTCAAAAGCTCAGACCTTTATATCCTGAAGAAAACAGCGGCTGCTTTAAGTGGGGTGGAAAATTCCACTCCGCTACGTATGCTAACATCTCCATGGTGTTACTCATGATGCTTGGGTTTTCTTAACAGTTCAGTCTTGCGCTGAACCTGCAGATAAATAATTAATGCCCACCCTCTAATGAGTGTACCATTGACTGAAAGAGCTGGATGTAAGCAATTCGTATGCTGTTCGTTTGGCAGGGCAAGCTAAGAGTACTTGTTTGGTTGGCACAATCACAGAACTGCATGCTCAAAAGACACATACACACTAAGATACAGGTTTGTCATAGCTCGGTGTCAAAGTTTGTGCCATATTTACCATACACACTACTGAACAACACCCTGAACACTTACAGACAAGACAAATAATGCTGATTATCTGTATGGAATAAATCACTCTTTGGGATATATCAGATAATATGCAAACACTCAGTTCTCTTTGTCTATGTGTTGCAAGTGGGAGGAACTACGTATGTATATATTAGGATTCTTTTAATTTATACCGAAATTGTGTTTGTGACAAATGCACATCATTCCCTAAACACAACAGCATTGGGGAATTCCATTGATTTTTCAACATTTTTACATAAAAGAGGTTTACATCTCAAAGACTTTAAATATCAATAGATGTTCCTTTTTTGACCAGGTAACCAAAAGAAAATGATTTTGCTCTTTCAGTTTTAGAAAATAAAACATGTCATAAAACATTTTGTTTGGATGTTACCCTGTTTTTCTCAGCCTTTCCTACAAGGACAGTATGCAGTATTGGCCCTGAAAATGCTCACAAATAAACACATCATAGTAGCTCTGGTTTTAAGAGGTGCTTTATGTGTTTCTTCACTACCCTAATTTCCCCATTCTCACACACACACACCCTTGTTTAGCATTCTGGCTGCATTGGTGCAGACGATTAAATGACGGTGAGGGCAAAGCCTGTGTGAGGTGAGGGGAAAAGTGGGAGAGACTCTGGGGGTCTACAGACTCCTGCATGGGGGAAAGAAATAGGCCAAGGCTAATCCCCAACATTAGAGCCAAGAGTATGATTAGGGCAGAGGGAGGAATGAAAGCTCTGAAAGAAATCCAATGAAGGCCAAAAATAATAAAAGACTGGCTCGTCTTTTGTGACCTTTCCACTGCTTCCGTTAACCATGGGGGCCCAGGCATACGGCTTGTGAAATAAGAAGGAGAGAGAGAGAGAGAGAGAAAAGATAGCTCACTCTGTGGTCTCTTTTGTTCCTGGGTTTGATGGGTGTGTTACTTAGGCAAAGGGTGTGGGAATTCAATTTGTTTGTGCAAATGCCTCATGGCTTCGAAGAAAACTCATTAATAGGTGGAGAGACATATTATTTAAAGCTTCTTTTAAAATATTCTTCACTCTCAATTAGAAGCAGCTAGTTAAAGAACCACTGCAGGGTTTTTGAGGGACCAAAAAACCAAAGCACCTTCTTCTGAATGAAGGATGTATGTGGGTGCTGTAATTAACTATAACCCAGAATGTCTTAGAGTGTATTAGCCTGTGTGCTTGCCATCAATGTCAGCGTTTTGCAAACACCTTGGAGAGTGTGTACCTACTGTATCTGCGGTTGAGTGTGTCCGTACCCGAGAAGTCTTTTGTTGCGCGTGGAGAAGAGAAAGCAGTGCAACAAGCCGGCAGCAAATCCCTACAGGAAGAAAGCCAAAACCCAGCTATCTTGAAGGACTGCGGTAAGAAACGATTTGCATAAGCCCCCTTTCATCTGAGGAAAGCAAGGCAGAAGTTTATGGAGTCCTTTTTGTATGTTTACCATTTCGGGTTTGCCAAGAGATGCTCCCCTCTCACCCCTTACACACACACACTCACACACACATGCACACTTACACACACAAACACAAGCACACACGCACACGCAAACAAACTCTCTATCTCTCTCTGTCTCTTTCTCTCTCACTCTTTCTCTCTCTCTCTGTTTCTTTCTTTCTTTTTGTCCCCTCTGTCTCCTGACTTGGAAACAATTGTTTCCCAGGAAATTATTGCGCTTTTTATGTGGCCCGCTAACTGAGGCAAAGGGAAGTCACGCTAAGGCCCTGGGGACTCATTTCTATGAAATTGCTGCTACCTCTCCCAGCCCCGTTCGCTTAGTTTAAATGAAGAGAACAGAGCCATTCGTCAGTGGCTCTGTGGTGTGGCTGCACAGTGCAACACCTGAGCAAGCTTGCTGAACTGCCTAATTAGAACCAGCCTTGTAGTTGGAGGCATCTCACATACACACACATACACACACATGCATGGAGAAAAAAAGTTATACATTGAAATTACATGATTCATGTGTTTACATCATTTCCACAAAACATGCACTGTGTGAACTGTTATGTTTAAGCAATAACAGAGGGGGTGGTATTGTTCTGTGTGGGAACAATACACATTTTAGCCACTAACTTGCATTTATAGTAATGTGATGATTTGTACCAGACATAGAGTATAAATCACACAACTTAAATACAGTAGGAATCCTTTCTGCTTTCATGCTTGAGTAAAAACATGTTGGAGTTTGAGAGCTGGTAAACCGTTAATGGTTCTGAGGGCTGTTCTGTACATGTGAGGTAGTCATAAGTGGAAGTGTTCTGTACATGTGAGGTAGTCATAAGTGGAAGTGCACCCAGAAGAAGAAGGAGTGAGAATAGGGTCTTACTGCATTTGATCACTGGTCTGCTGTGACAGTTGAGTGTCAGTATATTTGTGTGTGTATGTGTGTGTTTGTGTAAGCTTTGTGGTATCATTTTCCTTTTTTCCTAAAAAATAATTCTAAAACCAAATGTGAAACTTCACTGTTAGATAGGGCTCAGTGACGCCTTTCCATGAAATGAACATTGTTTACGAGTTATGACTCACGAGTCCGAGTCAAGTCTCAAGTCATTGAGGGCACGTCTAAAGTCAAGTCACAAGTCTTTGTTTGTGCGACTGAAGTGCGACTCGAGTCCAAGTCTCAGACTCAAGTCCCCATCTCTGGATTTAGGGTTTCAAACCTTCACAAAAGCAACATAAAAACCACATTCACATCTTTTGATCATTCACAGACATCTGATGCTTATAAAAGACATTGCATATGTTTTATTATTTTATGTTTTATTAAGCTTAAAACAAACATTAGCATATGCATCACCTTGTATGTTGCAGTTAAACAGTGACTCTGTCAGCAAAGAGACCAGCCAGAGAGCATCAGAATTTCAGAAATCTGACTGACTGAAATCTGGTTTCAGTCTATGACTCATATTTGTTAAACAGTGTGTTTCATTCACTTCATTTTACTTGTGTTTCATTCACATTCTGATTAACTGGATGTGGAATCAGCCATTCATGGTGAATTGAAACACGATTGGCTGATTCAACATCCACTTTCTAAATAATAGTACAGCTTACTTAACTTTGTGCACCTCGATATCATATTTCAAAATGTTTTATTTCAGTATTACTTGCAGAGTTGTAATATGACAAATATGACGATACCATTTAATAAAAATAAACTATATTATCATGCCTTCTCTTAATGGCACAATGGTATCTTTGCAAGAGAAAAGTATGTAACCAGACTATGTCATTTTTAATTGAAAGTACAGAGATTAATGTAAATGTGCTCATCTGAACTTGAGAGAAGAGAAACAGTAAAGGAGATTTATTCTGTAGAACTACTGCACCTGAGGCACCCGAAGTTTCTTTCATAAGTTTTTAATCTATTCACAGGTATCACATTTCAGTGGTTGTAAACTACCATGCTTACAAGGCCATTTCCTTAAACCCAGTGATTATGCAATAGATGCAGTAATTTTATTCATAACCTTGGATTGTTGCTATAGAGCTGGGGTCCTAGTCCCAGCTCTAACAGCTCTAATATGATGGATGCGCCATACAGGGCTCCTTTTCTTAAGCGTGAGGAGGGCAATGTCCAAGCTCTGTATCTTAATGTGTTTATTTTTTAAACACTGGTGTACAATGCTGCACTTGCTCTCAATAGTGTTGTGCACTAAAGCTGTACATTATCATTTTTCATCTCATTATGGTATAACTGCAAGGTCAAATAATAGCAGCAGACACTAAAGGTCGAGTGACTTTCCTATAGCATGAAAATCCCTATTAAATGTCAAAAATGCAATACAATACTTCAGGTATTTATGACATCTCAAATCAGTTGAAAGGCTTGAATGAATGCATCAAACACATGGCTGAAAAGCTCATTCTGAGGACTTGAGTATATAGCTGCACTTTTAAAAGGTATTCTTCAAGGCTCTTTTTAGTAACAATTGTACTATACAATTGTACTTTTTAGAGAACAATTGTAACGACTTAAGTGATCTTTCCTTAATTACAGTTGTTTTTAAGCACAATTTTGACAACAGGGCTCCAAATCACTATATACAATTCACAAAATCGTACTCTCAAAAAGCAAAACATCACACCTATTCAGCAAAATGAAGCTCTGCATGCAAAACTATATAAACAGATAGATCTATATAAACAGTATACATTTTGGTTTTTATGCTAGTAGATAGTGATAATGGCACGTGAATTTAAAGTACAAAAAGTTTTAAACATAGTTACTGACAACCTGAAATGCTCATCCAAGAGCTTTCTGCAAATTACCTCCCAACCATGACTTCCGAAAAGTGACAGGACATTCTCCCAGTTAATTGCCACATGCTGTAATCCTACAGCTGTTGCATGCAAGATGTTGCTGTTTGTCATTAGGTTTTAAGATGAAATTCTACAATTACTTGACAAATAAAAATGATATGCATTATAAGCTGTTATGAGAGACTTAATCCATTCTGTTTAGGTCTTGAGTGTGAGTTAGCAGGCCAACAGCACTGGCAACTTCTTGTATATATATTTTTAAGCATTACATCATTACCTTCTCATTTTGTTCACTTTCAGTCACTTTGATGTGAACAAATTTATTTCTTGCTTGACAAGTGTATGTGTCACACCCCGAGTCAGCAGCCGCTAGAATTTGCTGTTGTTTAAGGACTTTTATTCTGACTGGTGGTGTGGCATCATTCCTGACCAGGCAGAGCAGAGAGAGCTGGGCTGGTCGGGAATGTAACACTAATTACATGCAGGTGTTTTGAGCTGTGTTTCCGTTTTAAAAGCCTGCTTTCAGTTCTATTCCTTTGTCTGTTCTCATTCACCCTATCCTTGGTTTGGTGTTTATTCAGGTTCCTTTGTGTTTGTCTTTTTGTCCATTGTGCCTCTTTATTTTGTATTTGAAAATAAAAGACAAAGAAAAGAGATGCAAGTCCGCGTTTGTGCCTCCTGCCTGGGCGACCCCAGCCCAAACGTGACAGTATGGTAGCGTAACTATTGCGTGAGATGTGCTTTGGGTGATTTACTTCTGGATAATGTGCAGTCCAAACACACTTCTGGCAGTTACTTATTTTTGAGACAGTTTATTGCATCTTTTGATTTTCTGCTGCACAGTAAGAAAGTGCAAGCTTTGAAAAAGTACAAGGGCAAGCTTTGGTAATAGGCATTCTTGGTTAATACTGTATGGAACTTAGTTTGTGGTTGAGTGAGTCCACTGAATACAGAAGCACAAATGTGCTTCAGCAATATACCTATATGTGTTGCTTCTATATAGCTATATTTGTTCTTCAGCCATATAGCTATAACTTGTTGCTTCTATAAATATCCCTTTGGCTGATTTTTAATGTGTTCTCATTTTTAATGTGTTCTCACACGTATAATTCTTTACATTGCAACAAGAGTTCAAATGAAACACTGGTGCAATCTGGTTAAAACTTGAGGCACCTTCCAATGGTGGATCTAACACCTTTCTCCAACACCCTCTTCAACCTCAGCAACATTCTTTAGTCGTGTAAACCATAATTTACAGGCTGTGGATCCCCTTGTCATTGTGATGTTTGATCCACTCAGGCCACATCATGACCTTCATCACATCATGACCTTAGGGTTCCTGATTTAGGATTTTGCTGCTTCACTTCAGATCCAGACAACAATAGGGATCTACATGGCAGCATGATACATTTAAATTTATGACATTTAGCAGATGCTTTTATCCAAAGCGACTTTAATTGATAATGCACTATGTTCTTTTCCTCCTTTTCATTTAAAATAGGATTACCACAATAGGGGCATGTAGGAGTGGGAAACTTTGGACATCATCCAATAATTCCTGGAGTTGTTCAGTCCAGTAGTGCCTTCACACTCTTAACAAGAGATCAGCAAGAAGATCAATGCCCACTAGTTATCTCAGATGAAGATGAGAAGGCCACATCAATAGTACAGGAAGTGGGAAGATTGATTCTACCACAGTCTGCAAACAAATAAGGGGTCCATGAGGAATGTTCTATATTAACTTCATCATTTGGCCCCAGGGAAAATTTGAGCTCATTTTAAAGTAAACTAATTTAAAATGCATAGTCAGACCATTCAGTTGGACCATGTTTACACTTGCTTGGATGATCGATGACAAGTAGACAGCCAAGGGTCATCACCTTTTACAGCTGTGCCTATTATATATATTATATCCAAGGTTTCCAGATTTCAGATCTGTCTACAGATTTTGTAACTGCCCATGTACATTTAAAAATCACACCAACAAAGAATCTGCTTATGGCAACCAAATTCCTACAGTTACTGCATACAATAACGTCTAACAGTAGTTTTGTCAAAAAGGTTAAACAGTTAATTATTGCAAGACCCTTAATTATTTTAAACATCCAGGACTACACATATAATTTACACATATGTAAATGATTCAAGTATATTTTAAAACTTAGAGTAAATGGGGTTACTTGCTAAGCTTGTGTGGTGAGAGGAAAAGTTAATTTAGTGTTTTGTGGGGGTTTTTTGTTTAATTTATTAGTAAAATGCATTAATTAACGCGAGTGGCAGGAGTATAAAAGGCTCCTCTTTGCCTAGTCGTGCGTATCGCCTCCTGACGTGTGTCAAGTTGTTGGACGTGTCAAGCGGGTGCATGCGTTCCCTGGGTTTCCAGTAGGTCTTTGTGCATTTCACACCAACTTCTTTCCTTCCCTTGAACGAGTTATCTTATTTATTGATGTTCCTTTTTCAGAATGTCTAATTTCTGTATCGAGTGGCTGCGTGCGTTTCCACTCGTTCCTGGTTTAACGTGCTTTCTGTTAGCTTTTTTGTGCTAAGACCATGTATGGTTTTAAAATGTCTTTTTATAAAATGTATCTTGTGCTTTGGTTCATGGTTTTTTGCTTTGCACCAGGGTGCATCAAGCTACTGGTTGAAGCTGAGCTTTCTACAAGTGCTGCTGTTTTGTTTTGTTTTGTTGTATGGTCTCATTTTGTTTAATGATTTTGTTTTATTGTTTTGTTTGGTTTGTTTGGTTTATTTTGTGTGTCAGTAAGACTCTTATCTGTTAAGTGGTTTGTTTTATTGTGGTGGAAAACATAGACTGGGTGGTGTTTTTTTTATTCACTGCGTGTGTGTGTGTATGCACTTGAGGGTGAATTGGACCGTGGCATATATACCCCCAATCCGCTTGTTGTAATTGTGAACTGATTAATGTGTGTTGTTTAAGATTTTTTAAATAGTGTTTTAGTATATTTAATAAAAGAATGATGAATGGGAGTCATGTCTCAACCTAGAGATTTCAAACCTGCGTCCTTATGCTTCCCAGAGTGGCGTAGTCGGACTATATCTTTATATATCTTATATATCTATCTGGTATTTCTAAAATCCCTTTCCAGGCTGCCTAAGTTATGGCACTAATTCTTACTTTGTGGGGCCACTATGTCTCCATCACTTGGGGGACAAAGAATGGTTCTACTGCTTCTTCTATATTTGAAGACCAGGGACATCTGTAGCCAGAATCAATCAGTAGCAAGACGATGGTGAAAATCTTTTAAGATTAGGGTTGCCCATACCTCAGGACTGGGGGTACATGGTATGGGACTTGGTATGGGGCTAAGAAAGTGCCCTTTGGTTCCCCATGTCAGCCTTTTTTTAATGGAGCAGTGGGACTAAGGAGCTGGTGTATTTGCCCTCTAAGACAACTGCTAGTTGCTGTGCACATTCTGTATCATCTCAACCATTAGTCTCAGCATTTATCTAAACCATAGAAGAACAAAATGCTTTGTAAGAAGCATTACCATTATAATTTTTGAAGGATTCTTGAGTCAAAGAATGAGGTTTCCATGCATTTAGTTAGCTGGTTGTTGAAGGGAATGCTTTTAAATAAGGAGCTGGACTTGTCCCTGGGGCCAAATGGTTAAACTGATATGGTAAATTCTCCATGGCCATCTTATTTGTTTGATATGATACATGCTTTGTTGACTGGCCAGTATGAGTAACACCCATACCTCAAAAACTGGGCCACAACAGCACTGATATCAGCTAAAAGACTAATAGGGTTAGCACAGCATGTTGCGTGCACTTGGCCAGCTGATTTGGTGGGGTTAGCCAGAGGATGAATACGGTTAAGCTGCAGCTAGCAGTTTTCCCAGAGTGTACTCATTACTGTGCTTTTGGCCAGTTGTCTTTAAACTGCATTCACATACCCTCCAGCCTTGCACTACTCTCTGTGGGGTTACCAAGTCTAGGAAAGGGTTTAACTCTCTCCCCAGGTGTGAACAGTAGTTACCCCACTCATTATGGAGTGAGACTATCTCTAGAAATGTTTATATGAGAGCAATGAGTCTGACAATTTCGCTTACTCACCTCATTCCTTTGTCATTTCACTGGCGCTCTGTCCTCTCACTCCCAAAGTAGCTACACAGTAGGTGGAGCTTGACAACTTTACTTCTGACAACAGTGATAACATTCATTGTTCTTTTGAGACCACTAATGTAAACAGGTCCTATATGTCCTATAAATAATAAAGAGACAAATGTCTCAAATCTTTATGTATACATCGTATCTCAGATAAAACAAAAATATTATAGTAGGTCTTCTAATTCCCATAAAGCATCCCTACTCCATTAAATAAAAGGTGGCAAGTGGGAAATTCAGAAAACACACACATACACACACACAGTGTTGGGAAGGTTACTTTTAAAATGTATTCCACTACAGATTATAGAATACATGCCCCAAAATGTAGTTTGTAACATATTCCATTAAGTTACTCAATGTGAGTAACGTATTCTGAATACTT
>JBBPCY010000023.1:761369-773375 GCA_037974405.1 Brachyalestes nurse
CTGGCCAAGAGGCCACTGATAAGGTGGGGAGGGGGTATAGACAGAAAGAGGGAAGACAGGAAAAGAAGCACAAAGAAATAAAAGAAAAGGTAGAAAAAGACAGGCAGAGAGATGGCATGGAAGAATGGGACAGAGAGTAGAAAGAGAGAGAGAGAGAAGAGGAGAGAGATTGAAAGAGAGAGAGAGAAAGAAAGAGAGACAGTCTGCTGTTTGTTTACAAAAATCGGCTGTTGAGAGGGTTTATGTGGTGCATGTGTGTATGTGTGTGTGTGTATGTGTGTAGGTGGTTTGAGAGGTTCTCTAGTCACTCTGTTCCACCACTGCAGCATCAGGTCATACTCACTTCACACACACTCACACACTCATATATGTGTATGTGTGTGTGCATGCATTGTGTTCCCATGGTGTTCTGTATGAGCATGTCTGAGTGTGTGTGTAGTGCTTCAGAGGTCTTCTGTATGTGTGTATTGGTTCGGTGGTCTTATGTATGTGTGTGTGTGTGTGTGTGTGATCTGTGTGTGCGTCTGTTTGTGTGTGCGTGTGTATTTGTGTGTGTATATGTATGTATGTATGTAATGTGTGTGTTCATTTTCTGAGGCTCACTTCCAGAAGATTCACTTTGTTGACCGATTCCTCAATAAAAGGCAGATGCAGCGCAAATGGCGTTTTCTAAATTAAAAGCATATTTAAAAATCCCAGTACTAGCGTAAAAGGGCAGCGTCAGTTTAACGACTGTACATTAAACCATTGCTCTCAAAGATTATTATCACAGCGATAACCTTGAATTGGAGTCTGACTGAATTTGTGAGAAATAAAGGAAATATCGCGTCGTCTTACAGTTTCGTGTACCACTGTAACTTTACCGGTTCAGACGTGGCTGAGTCAGGGTCAGCTCTGTGCTTCAGCCACACTATGATTTCTAGGGAATGCACAACTGACTGCTTTCTCTGTACCGGAGACTGTTCGTGTCGTGGTCCATTCGAAAGCATGCAGTAGATTTTTACTGTTGTTGATATGGAGTAGACAACACCCATAAATAAACCACATACCATATTTTTGTTCGTTATGAGAGGAAAAGTGAGGCAAGGGAGTTGGTGGGCTGAGAAAGGAAAGAGCAAAGAAAGATAGACAGAGAGTGAGAGTGTGAGAAAGAGAAGAGATAGAGAAAATTGTGTGAAAGAGGAGAGATAAAAGAGAAAGAAGGAAAGAGGGAGGAGACAGAGAAACGAGAGATTGCATTCATATATAAGATAAAAGAGAGCTTAGGCTACTCTGAACTTACACTAAATTTAACTGGTTATCTGTTGCTTTTGTTTTTTATTATGACCTTAATCCAACAAACAATATTCGCTTTGAGACAAAACTTAGTTGATACAAAACTTCATTCCTTTCAGAGTTGAATCATTAATGCAATGACCACCCTTATCCAAAGGATGATTTTGCAGCCTCAAGGGCATTGCAAAGTACCTCTGAAAGCACATATGGGAAAAAAACAATAGCCCTTTTAGAGAAATCAGTTCAGCACAAAAATGTGAGACCACTGCATGAGGCTTATCCCGGGGATTGTTCATAACCTAGGGTCTTTGGGAGAAAGATGCACATAGAGGGTGAAAAAAAACACATGAGGAAATAGAGTGGAACAGATTGATAATGTTCACTGGAAGCAATCATTGATTTGAAGTAATAATGGCCCAGATCTCTCAGATCTCCAATCACAACTGAAGGAATGGAAGCTATAGCAGGTGAGGAATGAGCCAGGTTAAGTGCTACAAGTTGAAGGTCTGTGGCTATGAGAAGGCTCTTCTCTCAGGGGAACCATTTTCAGCCAGCCAGCCGGGCAGCTCCACTCAGGCCTGTGTTAAAGTGTTACAAATAAACTCTCCCTGGGTTTTAGCACCTCCAATAGCCTGCTAGGAGTCAGCACCAGTATAGTGAGTGTGAGGAACACACAGCTAGCACAGTCTGTCTGCCTGATCAGTATCAGCCAAAAGACTTTTAAGACACTTTTAGTTTGAGCTCTTGTTTACAATCTGTTAGTAGAACCTTAGGGAAGTAATTCCAGTTCTTCTTTCATCGTTCACTTAAAAACTCACCAATTACAATCTGTTGTTTACTGTCCCATTTAAATCAAAACTATTTAAAAGTAACATTTATGTTTTTACATATTTAATTTTGTGTGTTTTCAGCATTCATAGAACACACACACACACACACACCCAGTAAAGGTTGGAAAAGTATTAGAGACAGCGTGATGCTGCTTTACATTTACTGATAATGGTGTTTCCTCTACTGTTAAATGGCCAGGCATCCCACCTGGTAAAACATTAGGACATGACTAACAGCCTTACATTTGCTTCTTAATATTAAAGTCTAATGTGATTTGCACTAATTTTTGTCCACAAATGAATGTTTGATTCTATTTTACAGGTTAGTGTTACAGTTATTACTAGGGATGTAACAGTGCACATAAATATTGTAAAATCACAAAAGTGTGAACATGTGACAGTACATTCTATTAATTATATTTTTATATTATATTTGATTATTTGATGTAAAGGCATTGTTTAGTGTTCAACCAGTACAAATCAACTGGATATTCAGTTTCAAATAGTGTTTCTGAAATGTTGGCATGGTTCCAATGCCAAAATATCTGTCAATATCCAGTGTAGTGCGCATCAGATTTTTAATCAGGTGACGAGTACTAATCATTTAAAAATTTGATTTTTGTGGTCGAGTTGCCTCTGTAAGGTATGGGGAGATAGAGCAGAGGGCAAGTCAAAACGCAGAGCAACAAATCAGACTTTCAGAGCTAAGGACACAGGCTCACAAACAGACTTCAGGACACTAAATTTGATGTCAGTAATGAATAATCAACCCCTGAACGTGGACTACCTGCATTTGCCCACTCATTTTTGAGTGAAAGCCGTTCACTCCAAGCACAATAAATGGCTTGGTAAGGGTCAGTAAGTTAACACCCCAACCCACACACTATCACACTTCGCACTTTCTCATGGAAATGCAGTCTAGTTTTGTGTGCTGTTGAAATTTACTAGTTCAGAAAGATCAAATGACAATTTGTTCTCAAGCTCTGCCAAGTTGTAGACCTATGATGCTTATTTGTTAATGTTCCACAGGCTGGGCCAAGGCATTCTCCAGTCTGGAGAATGGTAAATCTAAAATTAGTTTGATCAAACAAATGAAAGATCCCACAGCAGTGCTTATCCAGTTTCCAGTGAGAATCATAAAAGCCTTTAATGCCTACAGCAGGAAAAAGGCCTGAAAAGGGACACAGAGCTAAAACATAATTGCTGTAACTTTGAACATTTTTAAATGTAACTCATTAATCATTTGAGTAGCTCTAAGATGTACAGAACCTATATTTGGCTGCATTTTGCATGTTTTAGCATGGTTCTGGTTACCCTGATTTGTGCGCTGTGTGGTTCAGAGTTTATAACAGGATGACGCCTTCACTATGACTGTACCTAAATGGACTTTTCTCATGTTGCCAAGTCTGCATGCTCAAGGAGGCTGGAGCATTTTTTTGCAGTTGACAGGAGCTAGAGGCAGAGGTGAAAAATCCAGATTTGCACGTTGGATTGGAACAAGCAAAAAATGACCGGAACTATTTTGGAGGGGAGGGAAGGTGGTATCAAAGCTTCCCAGATGACTGAGCAGTCTTGATAATACCAAATTAAAATCGTTTCCACATCTCTGATAGAACTTGTGATTTCGACCAGCACAAAGGTGGAATAAATATTGAATAAACTGTCTTTGTTAGACAGTCATGTTTATACATTGTCTGCTGAGTACTGGCCAGGTCATGTCCTGCTCAGAAATCCTAATGTGGACTAAAACAGACTCACTATCCTCAAGTTATTTTGGCAGAACACAATAAAGGAGCTTTCATATTTGTCCTCTGGCAATGAGGTCTTATAAAAGGCTTACCAGACTTGTTTTGACAAGTGTTCCTTTATTTGTTTCATATTTCACAATGATCAAGTACAACCATTCCCGAGATTTCATCCTTTGAACTTGGAACAGAGACAACTTGTAAGCGCAGCCATTAGCACACAACAAATAGCACACAACTGCCATTTTTAAGGAAGACACAAAATGGGAGACATTGTAGAATTTCATTGACTACTCACTCAAGCAGCATAACCCCAGAGGACAATTTGCATTCAAGGATAATAAAGGAGTTCGACAGGGTGTGAACTGAGTGAGCCTCTTTAATGCCAAGAAGCTTCAGCTGAAGTTAGTTGTGTGCTTATCATTCACAGGTACAAGCAGTGAAAGGAGATATGTAGCAGGGACGGGGTGAAGCCTCTGGCACTTATGACTCCTGAACAGACTGAAATGTGGCTCACCCTCCTTTCGAGGCTGATGTGTTGCTGTGGTTTCTCTAGCAGCATTGCTAGATGCCCTTAATCAAGCAGTTTTGTTTCAGTGAATCCAAAAATACAAGGTCTTGTTGCAGTTTCACAGCAGTGTGTTGAGCTTGTTCTGCCTCTTGCACCCTAGAAATTATAAGAACCAAATTTGGCGCATAAACTCATTGTAGCATGCAGCTAATGTTAAGCATTGTTGTGGCTTTATTTGTTTGTTTCCGCCTGGAGCTGAACTTACTATGAGACTGCAGAGAACAAATGAGCTTTATGAGGGAAACCTCTCCTGAAATGACTGCTGATAAACTTGTTTTTCCAGTGTATTAATCACCATTTTTTCATTGCTGAAGCTTAACAGCTGCTTTTTTTGGCATCCAGACATGTCCTCTTTGGGCCATCAAATTTCACGGCTGAATTGACGTTGGATGGTGGTAGAAGAACAATAGTTTCACAAAGTTACAGATAAGAACGGCATTAATTTAAGGTCAAGCAAATCGAGGCCACAGCGCCACAGCTCTCCTGTAGCTTAACTTATCTTTTTCAGGACTCCTCTGCGGCTGCAAGCTCTCAGGCACTAATGACCTGAATTTGTCCAAGAAAACGGCTGGTCTCTTATGCCCTTTTTGCCACTCTTCATGCTGAGCTTAGGGCACACCATGTGATGATTAGTCAGATCTCACACATTTCTTCTGTGTTTTTTGTCTCACAGATGCACCACATCTTATTAACCAGTTTTCTGCACTTTTTTTACCCTGTCAGGATAAGCTTGTGAGCCAAGTGAAGTTTTACCTCTTGCTCCTGCTCTATTAATCATCTCCCTACTCGTAATTTCAATTACAGTCAGTTGTGATTGGAGGGGAGCCAGATTGAGAGCGATAATGATTTTATGATTTCAATTGCCATTAATCAGACTTAGAAATAGCGCCATAAATTGCATTAGTTATTGATCATTTTTGATAGAAGGGAGTACACATAGGTTGGTTGATTAAGGGGCAGCAGATTATTCTGATGGAGACCTCTAGAACTGATATGTGTGTCACAGCATTGTCAGATACCAGATCATTTGCAGATGTGGGAAGACATTTGTGCACAGTGCTGAGGACAGAGGGCCAGAAGCTACCTATCGTGTCTTAGCAACAGCTGTAATGCACGCAGATGCACCCTGACACTTGATTGATAGAACTGATAAGCCAGTAGTCCCTTTGGCACCTGGGTGCCTTAAAGTGTTTTTGTATACCCTTTTTGGTGACAGTCATCCATGAGGTGAGATACAAGAATGGATTCTTGCTCACTTCCTCCCCAGTTGCCATACCTGACAGATTCAAGTACAGTAAGTGATCTACCTCTGAGAGGATTCACGAGAAGGAACACGAAAGTCTCTGGAAGAGAGGTGGAGTGAGGCACATTTTCAGTCATAGGAACCTTCAGTTACTCCTGTAACAACAGGGTGAGCGCATTATGTCTTTACGCTGTAGGGATCAAAGAACGTCAAGCTGTATAGGCAAGTCTGTTTTGGTTAATGTATGCATAAGAATACTCTCTTTTATTATTTACCACTGAGGATGCAGCACACTGATTCAGTGTGTTCCTTATAAAAGTGCCTAGAATAGATACATCTCAAAGCATTAGGGCTGGGTATTGTTGCCGATTTCCTGAATTGATCTGATTCCGATTCACAAAGTCATGATCTGATTCAATTCTTGATCCGATACGATTCGATTCGATAGCGATTTATTTACAGATTTCTTTATGTTAATACTAGTTTGGCTTGGTTAAGTGTTGCCAAACATCCGCCTTTAGCCCAGACGGTGATTTTAGCGCAGTAGCTTCCGCCATGGCCCCATTTGGTGTGGGTTTCGCCGGCCTCATGTTTTTATAGCTTTCCTTGTGCGGTCGCGAGAAGTTCCATGAATGGCATGCATTCAATACTGTACGAGTGCCACTGCTTCCTGCTGAGGAGGGTAAATATTCTGTTGAGATAACATTAGCTCCACCCAGGCAGGCTGATGTTTTTTTCACTGAGAAAAACTAAATTACAAGGTTCAAGATTCGTAGTAATATTGTACTGGAATGGCATACAAATATTCCCCCATTTCATGCATGATGACAGACCGACTTTTACTACCAATAGCGTCAAGGCTATAGCAGCTGCTTGACTCACCCATCATCATACAACTATTTATGTGTGACATGATAAACACCATCCTTTAAGAAAATGACTGACTGCTGTGAGTTTTTGTTTACACACAGCACTTTCTGAAATCTAAATGCACAAAACGTTACAAAAACCATTATTGTCCATTTTGAAGGCATTGCAAATTCATGTTTTATAGCTGAAAATGACAAATGTCAGTGCTGCTCTTGCAGAAATGCAGAAGCAAATCATTGCATGATATTCAGGTCAGGTGGTGCTACATGACTGTGACTCTTTTTAGTCTTGAGATGTGCTGTCAAAAAAAAATGTCAGCATAACATTTTCAAAGTCATCTTTAGACATGGATAAATTTGACATGAAATGTGGAGTTACCTGCTTTTGCCCAAACACAAACTTAAAATTTGAAAAGAAAATAAAAAAAAAAAATTGTAAGTTATCTATATTATGGTGAATTATTTTTGTTCCATCAGCACAACCCAACTGCAGTTGTTTATATTGCCAGGATTGCACAATACAGTTTGATTACTGTATAATAAACAATATGATAAAAATGTTGTCAGGCAAAAAGTCAGAGATAATAAAACTGTTAATGCTACAAACCTTTGATGGCCTTTTCCTACCACAGAAAATTGATCAGGAGTCAGTAAGAGTATCGATAAACAATCAAACTGATTGAGTAACACCGTCAGTATCAATAAATCTCCCATCCCTTCATGGCAGTGGTATTCCCTAATAGCAGTGGCCTCATTCAGCCCTGTCACACTGTAAAAATTGGTTTGAGGAGCATGACAGAATTCAACATGTTAAATCGGAATTGAGCAACAGTATAATGTGCTGAACAAACTAGGTGCCACCTTGCATCTTGTAGAACTTAAAGAATCTACTGCTAATGTCTTGGTGCCAGATACTGCAACACACCTTCAGAGGTCTTGTGGAGTATTTTCAAGTCAAAGTTGCTTTGGCAGCACAAGGAGGATCTACACAACATTATGCAGGCAGTTTTAATGTTGTGGCTGAATGGTGTACATTATATACATTGATATTAAGGAAGCCAAATGCAAATATTGAGTTCAGAGTGAAATTAAAGTAAAAAAAATATGGCCTGTGGAGCTGTAACAAAAATGTTTTGCCAAAAATAATTTTAACTAAAGCTTTGTTGTTTTGTTTCTTCCATCTGAAGCCCACCCATCATTTACTATAAGAAATGAGCAAGGGTTAAACATAAGTGACATAATAATAAATAATTTTAACATATTAGGCAACACCATCATTTATGCTGTTGAGCTTTCTGAC
Source organism: Brachyalestes nurse (assembly GCA_037974405.1). Lineage (NCBI taxonomy): Eukaryota > Metazoa > Chordata > Actinopteri > Characiformes > Alestidae > Brachyalestes > Brachyalestes nurse. Next base: position 769,203 of record JBBPCY010000023.1, read on the forward strand.
ATTTTCTGCTACTTGTTCTTTTCTTTCATTACCTTCTCTCGTAGTTACGACCCCGTAGGTTAACTGCTACCCTCTTCAGGCTCATTGACTACATCTCCGAATTGATGGAAATGCAGACACATTATTTCAAATATATGTTAAATTTCTTTTTCTGCTCTATATATTAGTGAACATATTACACGTTAGTGAATTCATATAACATAGTTAATAGCTGGTCTGCAGTTTTAATCAAAAATCATTTTCATTTTTATAATCATATGAGGCCTTGATTAATGAAAATTCTCTTAGATTTTTTTTGGAACATCTGAGGTGATCATAATACTTATAGCACAGTTAAATGATTTGCTGGATTCCAATTTTTACAGTATTGCAAATGTATACAATTTCATCAATATGTAATGCTTCGACCAGTGAGACATGAAGGCATTTTTATGTTGTTTGCAGTATAAGCTACTTCAACAATAATTGCCACTGCTTCATGCGGGTAAATCACTCACCGTGTCCTTTCATATTCAGAGGATCCAGAATCTAAGCTCCTGATTCCTCTTCTGAATGAATCAATCACCAATAGACATTCTTGTAAATAATGTGTGACAGAAGCGAGCCATTGCTAAACATCTCACCCGAACCACCAGCTCGCATATGAGTTCCTGTTCCTAGGAGAGGTCCATGATGGAGTGAGTGTTTCATAAATGTGCTTTTTGACATTTGAGGCGCGAAGCCCTAAACCCCCATCCACCCTCAATCCGGCAGCCTGTCATCTCTCGCAGGCTGCCGTGCTTGAAGCTCTGCTGATGCGGCAGTGTTGGCAGGTCGTCTAATGCAAATGCTTTCTATGTGGTGGAAATGTCTCACTGCAGTGTACATTTGCTTCTGTTTCAGAATTAAAGCATTGCCCCTTGGAGACCTTTGCCTCTGATGTTTTTGTCTCCACTCTTGTTTTGCTCTTTATAATGGGATTGCTTTTCTCCCTGCTTGCAGCCTGCCTCAGCTCATGTGCTCATTGGACTGTCTTTGCCCTCCCCAGAACAATGATATGGTGTGTTTTTTATGAGACCTGGACATTCAATTACTGAAACAATTCAGTCATAAAAAATGCAAGCAAACCATTAAAAATAGGCTCATGATGTGACTGTAACAGCATGGAATGTTTACAATACATATACTATAGCTTGCATCTGAGTTTGGCTCATTCAAGAGGCTAATCCCCAGAAACAAGTTTACAGATTCTAAGAAAGCTGTGGTTCTATTTAAATAGTACATAAACATTCATTTTACCATGTTATGGATATTGTTTTTTTTGACCGTGTCACAGAATCTTCTTCCATGCTCTGCCTGTGCTCTGATATTAGATTATCTAGAAGTGTTTAAGAAGCTTAGTAGCTTTGCAAGATCTCACCAAAACAAACCATAACTGTAAAGCTTTGCATATCAGCAAGCTAGAGAGACACGTTTGTAGCTAGTGGTGGGCAGTATAAAAAATATCGAAACAGACAGTGGTGTGGTGAGTAGGGCTGTCAGCAAGGTCCTAGGTTAATTTCCTGGCTGGGTTGCAACATATTGGCAACCTGTTCAGGGTGTTTGCCTTTTACCCTGTGATCATAGGATAGTCTCCAGCACCCTCTGCCTCCTTGGTTGAGGAAAACTGTTCAGATAATGGAGCCAGTAAAAGCTATTTAAAAACTACTATGAAAAACTATACATTCATTATTTCACACACTGCACTACACTAAATCCAGTTAAACAAGATTAATTATGCTCTGTTAGTAATAAAACATACCATCGGTCAGTGTTATGCTCAGAAAAGCATTTTGAGTCATATTGCGACCTCACCTATCACAGTAGTGAAAAATATCACCATATTGCCCTGCTGTTCTTTTTAGCCAGGCATAGGTATACTTTCCAAGAGTGTAATGTCTGCTATATATACTTGCTATGTATACTTTGCAGACTCTCCACTAATAGTTCCCAAAATCTGTGAGTATTTCTAAAAGACTGTGGTCTTTTTAATTACCCTAACTTAAAGACTGTAAACGAAACCAGTCTTCACTTTCACTGATTATGTAAAATGCTGCGATACCTTAACAGCGATACTGTTCCATAATTAATCATATTTAGTTAATGTGCATGAAAAATTTCAATCTCATCCAAAGCAATCACTCATTTCAGAACCTCTCTGTGCCATCATGAAGCACAGCTATGTGCTGTGGGATGATGCATGAATTTGAGATTTTTATTAAGTTTTGATATATGTCTTGATATATTGATAGAAGTATCATTTGTCTGTGTCAAAAAATATTAAATGTGTAGAGGCATCATGTTCCATCCCATTTAAGGCAAGTGGGGAGGATGATGAAGTTGTACTCCTTCTCAAACCACATACTCTTCTTCCTTGTCTGAAGATAAAAAAGTTTTGTGATCTGCTCCTCCTGGTCTTATTTTAATCTCTAGCCCTGACACCGCCCCCCCCAACCCCCCCCCGCCCCCCACAGAAAACAAATTACCACAAAAATACTATTTATTGTAGAGAGCAGATGACTACAATGTGAACTGACTGCAGATTTTAAACCATGGGCATCTTTGGATGTAAAATGTATTGAAGATTATGATTTTTTCGAGCAAGGTCATTAATTCTTGCTGAAGTTCTGGGTTGGGGGGGCCTTTTAATTGGTTTACATTTTTTTCCCAATATTTGTTGTTTCATTAACCTTAAAGAAGTTTCTTCAAAGTTGCATGTCCCTTTTTTGTAAAGAACCATCAATTGATAGATCCTCGAGGGACGAAAAATGTGTCTTGGCGACACTTTAAAGCACCTTGATTGTTAAAAATAAACCTTTACATGTGCAATCCTCAAAGCTGTTGATGTGCTCCAGAAATCTGTTGTCAGCATTCATCAGATCACAGTTTGTATCACCACAAGCCCCTAACAAACATTCTGCACAAGGGGATGAGCAATGTGATATAATAGAGCATAATATTACATAAGAGGTACTTAGCAAATAGCGCAGGTGTTGGCAGTGTAGTGTATCATTTAATCTTCAGCTCCCAACCCTAATATGCTTAGACAGGTTGCACCCATGGGGAACGTTGCCACTTGTACAGGTACCTGGCCCTCATTCCAATGGTCATTGCTTGAATTTCATTTAGCTCTGTTATTATCCAGCCACAGCAGAATGTTGCAGGTATGCTGCAATGTCAGTCAGACAACCACACACATTTGCATAATTAATCCCTAAAAGTATGTTATCTTTCAGAATTTACACCAATGATGCAATGTGGGCTGAGCTGGAGTTAGTGTGATATGAAAACACAAGATGCCATGTTTTGTGAAAGCCAGTATCTGAGGAGGTTTGTCTGATCAGCTTCTACCAGAGAGTGTATGTTGTACATTTTATCTGTGGTAAATAGTTTACGTTGCTACTCTGCTTCTACAACCTCTGAATTAATTAATTAATTGACACTGCTGAAATGTTTGTTTTTAAAACCATATTTAGAGTAACTGAGTATACATTTTTACTACTTAGAGATAAAAATCTTTCCACTTCTGTTTACGTATGAGATCATAATAAGGCAGTCTGTATTGGTGGTTGATTGTGTTAGCGAGCTGTGTGCCCTGCTCTGTGGAGTGCTAGTTTTTGCTGGACACTTCACAAATTATGATCAATAGATTCTGTTTCATAATGGAATATTTCAGCTTAAACCCCCCTGTAGTTCTTTCATAAAAATCAACATTGGTATTACATTGGTAACCAAGCTGCCTTTTTAGTTTCTGATATCAATTGAAAACAGTACAAAGATAAGTGCTTTACATTCTAATAACAAAACTCATTTTAATGCAGCTTTAAACAGTAGTCACTAATTTAAAGATAAAATTATTTTAGATAAATAAGATAAATATTTTTTTTACTGTGCATGTGCTGCGACTTACTGACTCTTTTAGCCTAAAGCACAGAGTCGTTAAATGCCAGAACCCTCATAATGCTAAATTTGAAAAGTTGCTCATTCTATCTGATTTGATTACACAGGTCAACAGGTCAAAATCATCAGTGATAAGTTTATGTGGGTTTTGTAGTGTTTTCCATGCTGATTTCAAATTTGTGTTTAGTTTTTCCTGCACGTACAGTTTTTGTGATGAAGCTAGTTATATATTACATGATAGTTGGTATAATTAGC
>JBBPCY010000023.1:780007-802582 GCA_037974405.1 Brachyalestes nurse
TGATCATTATATCTATGCCACAGTGTGCGTCTATCTGACTTCACACTGAAAATATTGAAACAGTTACTTGATTGGTGAACCGCATGCAAGTTAACTGCAAATCTAATATTACTCATAATTCAAAGTTGATGTGACTGAAATCAGCATGAAAAACTAGTTTAGAAAAGTGTGTCGTGGTTTCTGATGATTACAAAAAGAAATTGTTGACCTGTGTTATTGTGTTGTGTTGAGTTCACACCCAGCTGCCCTGAATGTATGCAGCCTCTGTCACAGCTGCGTTGAGTGGTTTATCTTTGTCCTTTGCTGTTCATCTCAGGTGGAAATGACGGAGAAGTGTCAGGTCCTCTGGCTGACCCTAAACCTGTGGGTGTAAATAGGAATGGACACCTCAGCAAAGCTGTCATGGTTCAGGAACATCACTGGTGCTGATGTAGTGAAGGAGTAGCTGGGATAATGCCAGTTATGACGAGAGAATTCCTTTGCTATTCAATAAGGAATTAACATTGGGTTTTTCTTTTCAAGGGAATATGAATTTAATGTTGAAAGCACATACCATTCAGAACAGTTGAATTTATGGATCTTTAAAACCTGATCTTAAAGGTGACAGTTTTTCAAATCACAAAAATTAGACACTGAAATTACCTAACAGTTAACCATTAGCCATTTAATAAATGTTTACTCCAGCTTGAAGTAAAATGCAGTTAAACTTTGGAAATGTTGGAAGGTCACATCTCTCTAATTCATTAAGAATATGAATAGTGCAAGTTTTTCTCTAAATAGTATATTTTGCAAGGACCTTAGCTGTTTATGAACAGCTTTTTTAATGTCCAGGCAACAAATGTGCTATTTCTGTTTTTTAATCTACTCTGGACGCACAATATTATCTGTACCTCTTGGTGTATGATTACCTATATTAAAAAATATTTATTTGAGTATTCCTGTGACATTGTTCTTTTGTTTTGATTTTATTTTTTGAGCATATCATTGATGTCGTCAGTACAGAGGTGCAGATGCGGGATTCCATTTTTACTTGTGTAGTACTTTATTCACCAAAAGACAAACCAAAAAGGCTTGAGGGCCTAAATAAACCAGACTAACAAAAGATGGATCTTCATACTACACAAGTATAAGGGTGGTCCGACACCAGTACATAAAAACCTAGGCACTTAAATACAAACAGTACTGAAACCTAAAATAAATCAAAACCCACAAACATTTAACTTAAACCACCGGCCAGCTGTGACCACTTGCCCGGCCGGAGTACACATATCAAACTAAAAGTCCCACATATACAAACTTAAACACCGGCCGCCAACCAGGAACATTACAATTATAAAGAAAGCATAATTAGCCCAGATTAAGTGAGTTTAGAGCAGGTTAGTATGTAAAACATTTTCATAGTTTGTGTATTAATAGATTTAATGTTTTTTTATGTGGTGCTACATTTATGTATTTACATTTATAAAACTTTAGAAAAATGAAATGCTATATTTATTATGAAAATGTCTTGAAGTATTGTGATTATAGAACTTTTAGAGCTGTATATATGCAATATATGCAAATAAATCTATTGATTTGTTCCAAAAATAAATTTAAAGTGATGGTTATCCAGAACCAGGACAAAACTGGAACCAGTTGCTGACTGCTCAGTACTGAAACACTGAGACGTTCTTGGAGAAGTTGTGCTACTATCAGAGACCAGAATCAATAAGAGTATCCATGAGTATTAGTATTGATGAGCTGTGTCCATATCAATGTCAGAATAAGTAAAATTATTGTGAACCCCATTCTTAAGTGAAATTTAAAAAAGTCTGAAAGCATGACTGATCTTGCTTTTTCTGTGTGTGTGGAAGGCATCCCATCACTCATTGCTGGCAAGTGTGGGGATCTGCAAAGTGACATAACAGAATTGGCAGTTAGCGTTCTCCTCCAAGCATGTTAAGCTATCCAAGGATGTTATGTTAGCAGCAGTGCAAAATATATGATGGCTCCTGGCTTCATGTGAAGGAGGAAGTTCATGCTCCCAGTATTGTGTGACTGGGGGAGTCTAAGCTTGCTGGGGGAATTGAATTTGTCATTAAACTTGCAAATCAAATTCAAAAAAATTCAAATTCAAATTGTGCAGTTAAATGTATAGGTTAAGCAAACCTAATTTAGGTAGCATTACATTTAGACCTAAAGTAGCAGCCAATCAGATCACATTTATGGCTACAAAGTCAAATGTACAAGTTTGTTGGTCTGTAAATACCATTTGAAAGCATGTCCTGCAGGCCCTATTTTAAATACAGACACGTTTTGGCAGCTTGAAGATTATGTACATTTTAATTGCTCTGCATAGCCCTGGAACCATGACAAAAGTGTCAGAAAATATGATTAATAAGGATGAAATGTGCTGTTTTCATGCTCGTCCACCTGTACTTAGATACACAGGTTGACCTTTGAGGGAAGAATGTCAAGGGCTACCTGACTGGATTCTTAAGGTTTCCAATTCCATGGTAACTGCATGATTGCATAAAGAGGTGCTTATTCAACATCTGGTTTTGACAGTTACACAGTAATGACAATAATTGGTTGAGAAAATGGTTACCCAGAACGTCATTGTTTATACGAAGCTCTAATGAGTAATTATACTGTTGGTACCCTACTAAACAGGCCCAGTGTAATTCTAGTGTAAATCGTTTAATCTGTAAAGAATGCTGTCCCCATGCCTTTGTCTTCCTCAGTACATAACTGGACTTTTGGGTCAGGTAGGAAAGAGAGACTTGATATAAAGATCTCTATACTGGCCAGTTAGCTAACCATGCATGTGGAAGACAGTATGACTTTAGAGATTGCATCATGCCATTATAGAGTCTGGAAAAAGCAGACATCACACAGTTTTTACTGGTCACATAAATTAACGATCCAGAATTAGTTTTAATGTAGCATCATTAATATAAAAGGGAGTTCGCTATTAAGGAAAGGTCATTTGGAGCTAAACTGGAACGCAGTCTGTCCAGTGTGGGACGTGCAACTAGCTTTTGTAACAATAAGTCAGTACAGGGTTTGTTATAATTGAGAATATTTAGTCTCTTAAAGAGACTTGATGACAAATCTCTCAGAGAAATATCTTCACTACACTTTCCCAAGACACAGGTGCTACACGGAATTAGTGTCACAGTCCAGTGATCAGATAGAAGACCTATTGGGACTAAATTAGACTTTGTGGACTGGCCTCAAGATGTGGTCTTGCTTGAAAGCAAAGCTTGAAAAAATACTATATACTGCTGCACTGGCAAGGATGGGAAGGAATAGATTTAAAAGAAAGAAAGCCTAATGCTGGCCTTTTTGACATTCAGATTTTAAAACTCACTTCGATCAAGCACACTACAGTCATACATTTGCTTGGTTTTGGCACTGTACATACAGAGGCTTTCATGTAAAAAAGCCATGTTTTATTATTATGACAATTCCTGATTTGGGCTTTAAACAAATAAATAATAAGCAACATTACTGTTTACCACTCTCCCAGAGGTAATCAGAGGTTTTAAATAAATGCTCCCATGTTGCTTATCATTTAAGAAAAGCACCTGCCAGAATTTGCTGTTAAGATGAACTGCTTTTCAATTATTAAAGCTCTGCCATGCTGGTGTTTTCTCGTGGAGCCGTGTGTATTTAATGAGCCAGGTGCTCATTGAACTTCCTTCCCAGTGCCTACATGTGCAGGACAGTGATGGACAGCCCACCCTGCAGCACTATGTTATTGACACACTCTGCTGTGGAGATAAAGTCAGTTGAGGTCTTTGACCTTTCAGATTGATGGTTTGACAGGCACCGGCAGTGAGCCCCCAGCTCTCTTCAATATTGCTGTTTTCACACATGCTTAGAGCCACCGCAAAAAAACCAAGACAAAGAGCTTTATTTTTGCACATTATGGCTCTGCCAAAAGACCACAACACATTCACATGTGTTGCAATACATATCTCTTTTATGGGAGGCCCTTGACAGCATGTATTTAAAATTGTATTATTTAATGCATAGTCACTAGGTCAGGGGTGCCAAGTCTTATTCACAAAGGGTGCAGGCACGCGTTTTCATTCCAAATGAGTATAAGCACACTGAGTTGGTCTCAATATGTGAACAATTTATCATGTATTCTCTTTCTTGTTTGGAAAAATACCTTCAGCCACACCGGCCATTTTCGGATAAGAACAGACACCGCTGCAATGGGTAAACCTTGGATCAGGTGTCAGGGACCCTTCTGCTAGGCTATGCTGCTGTTCACTGAGCTTAACCTTGATTGTACACAAAGGGTTGTCTATGTCCTGATGACGGTACATGTTCTGTAATGGTGCCAAACCCTTAAGGGGGAAGAAATTAAAATCGTAGATCAATAGGAGAGATGAAGGACTTGTTTACTATGCTTTCCAACCTCTACAATCACTCAGTATGTTAGGTAGCAGACTGTAAAATACAGCAAGCCATAGTAGCATAGCTCTCAGACTTCAAGAGCATATCTTTTCAACTTTTAAATTAAGCTAAGCCACCGAGGCACATCTACGTAGGCAACGAGCGTGGGCAATATCTTTCTCTTTGTTTGACATTCAGAGCTACCTAATTCATCAGATCTCCTCCTTTTAGTTGTTGACAGTACTTTCAATAATTCTGTGAGGTATATCATTTGGTAGATAATGATTTCTTGCAAGGAATGCAGAAAATGATGTCTTCTCAAAGGGGGAGAAAAATATGAGTATTTCCAAAAGCATCTGCCATCATGTTGCATTTTGTTTTTAAAAAATGCTTCATGTTTACAGCCTATACAATGTTTCTACAGCTTCATTGAGGAATACCTTTTTCATTTGTAGTTGTGATTGAACTGAGGTCCACTCGTTATTCCTCAGCAGATCTAGAGGAAACGGAGGTCTTTAATGCAGTCTGCATATAAATGTTCACATTAATTTTGCTTTCCGTTATTATGATATGCCCTAAAGGAAGGGAAAAATCTTTTGAGCTTGTCCAGTGAGACGTGACTACTGTGAGCAGCTGTAGATCCAAATCCAAAAGTAACTGCTGTAAGCAAGAGGGGGAAAAAAAACACAACTGCAGGAGTGGTGCAGTATCAAGCTGAAAATCTCTGGCCACCTATATCAAATCCTCTCCATCGCTGAACTGAATAGTAATTTCGAACAAACAGAATTCAACAGAATCCCCTCTCTCTCGGACTGTGGCATGTCACCATGTTTAAAAGATCATTTGCTTCCATCAGTAGTGAAGTAAAAAGGAAATCCATTGGGATAATGTCTATGGAGTAAGTTCGCCTAGGCCTGAGTGGTAGTGCCAGTTTCTCCATGTGGGAGGGCGTTGCTTCTCACAGGGCTGCTGAGAGCATGTGTTGCACAAATGCTAATGTGTCGCTTGCAGCATGCAGGGTGGTTGTCAACAAAGCAGTCACCAATTAATCATGGAATGGCGTCTAACGCTTCACTAATTTGCTTGTTCTCACCCTCCTCTCTTCACTCTGCAGGCTTTCTGGGCTCTGAGTGATATGGCTGGTGTTCCCAACAAGCTTGCCGCTCTTGTCCCCTGCGTGTGGATCTTTGCGATGCTTCTCAACCCAAGCTCTCAAAACGGGTAGGATGACTCATCGAAACGCTCCCTCCATGCCTTCCCCATCCTCCCACAAACATCCCTCTTCTCACCCCACGTTACCCGCTTAAGGGATGTGCTGCAGCTAATGCGTTCATTAATAAGGGTCTATTACTGTAGTAGGGGTTTTACGATCTGCAAAATGCCATTTGAGCCAACCACAGCTGGGCGTAGATTGCTTGTGCAAACCACCACTGAAATGTTTTTTTGGCAGTGTAGCAGCCCCCTTACATCTGTGACTCAATAAACATGGAGAGAGACCTAAGGCAGGAAACCTAAGGGATGAGATGAAGATCTAGTCTAGTTACCACCTTGTGGTTGTGCCAGTCACCTTTTACAGCCTGTGTGTTCAAGTCAGAATTATGATGGTCCTTCAGTGCTAGGGTATCTATAGTAAGGATTTTAGACGCTTTTGATGGCTTTGATGTATGTGAGGCTCAGAGCATGGAAGGACATGGTTTTGTGATTCACTCCCATCACTTATCCAGCCTCATCCTGGGACCTCCAGCACTAAATTGTAATGTCTTCCTTCTCCAGAATTATGCACTCTTTTTGTGTATATATTTATGTATCTCAAGTCTAGTGTAACACAGTGTTATCAGCTTACTTAGGAGTTTAGATTAGTGAGTGAATTCAGAGTGGGTTGAGAGAATCAGAGTCTTTTTTTCCCTCAAGGTATGAGGATGTCCCTGGAAAAAGTGTTGATCCAGTAGCTTGGCATGCATGCACTATTTGCCATGAGACACTCTTCATCCAAGACCTTAACAGTTCTGTTGGAGTAATTTGTCAACACAAGCAACACATTGATTGGAATCTCCCTATTCAATCTGCCTCCAAGAATGGTGGGCATGAGTAAGAGAGATCATGTGCCAGAGAAATAGAGAGAGGGAGAGAGAGCATGACCAGTCCTAGACTGGCCATCGGTGGGCCAATGGTAAATTTGATAAATTTGGGCCAGCGCGGAATCCCAACAAAAAAAAAAAAGACAGCGAGAGGGGCTCTGGTGGGTGTGGGTGTGGGATACGCCCACCCACCCCCCTCAAAAAGCATGATATCAAGAGGGACACCGGCGCGTATTCCCATTAGCACCATCCCCCAGGTGGGCTGGTCTCAAAATGCCCCGTAATAATTTTTTGTCCCAGTCCAGCCCTGAGCATGAGTGACACAGAGAGAGAAAGAGAGAGTGTTGGCATGAGTGACAGAGAGAGAGAGAGAGAGAGAGAGAGAGAGAGAGAGAGAGAGAGAGAGAGCATGAGAGAGAGAGGGTGAGCAAGAAATAGAGTAAGAGAAAAAGCATGGAAGAGAGAGTGAGAGAGAGAGAAAATGTGATGGTGTTAGAAGAGTGGAGCAATGAAGGAATTGTGAGCTGTTCTATTCAATGCTCCATATACGTAATATTCAGAAGGTTGTTTAAAGAGGGTCTGTGCTTTGGGAGCTGGGATTCATTTTCTACCATGTCAGCAGACAAACCAAATTTGATTCAGTGTGACATAACAGAACCAGTCTCCCAGCACACTTCTCTTCTCTCCTTGTCCACCTTCCAAGTACATTTCATCCTAATAACTTCAGATTGTTCCAGGTGATGTTTTGCAATATGAAAAATGCTGAAAAATGGTGCAGAATTCCTTTTGTCAATGCAGTGACTGGGCTAATAGACTCAGCTTTCCTTTACAAGTTCACTCTGTACATGTAAAGTTCTCCTGTTTGTCTTAAAACCATGCTCAAAAATGCATAAAGATAAGCTTGTGCTCAAACCTCAAGCTGCACCATCAAGGACTTTGCATCCTTAAATGCCTTCCTCCTCTTGAAACATGGGCTCATTATGTACTTGTAAATAAGTGATAAGATTTAAAAAGCAAACTGAATAAACAAGGTGATTATGTAGACAAATTAGAGGCTTGGCATGGCTTGTTCACTTTGTTGTCCTAAATTTATTTTTGGGTGACTTGAGAGAGGAATAGTGCCGTTTATTCAACTGACCCATTTCACAGACTTTCAGAAGGGGCTCTTTTGGCTGATTGACAGTACTGTAACAGGGCTTTGATAAGCTTTCCTTCTCATGCCGGATCTTTTGTCACTCTGCTTCCTTCAGTGTACTTTAATTTCATCCCTCCTGGTGTGTACAAATAAACCCTAGTATTTATTATATTCCCTTAATGCGTTTATGTGGAAACGTATCCGAAAATGAGGGAGCGTATGCATACTAAAAGGCAGCCATGGAGCACTGGCATTAAGGTTAGTCCTGCTTTGTTGATGGTGGAGAAAAAAAACATGTTCCACCATGTCTTAGAGGAGATTAGATGGGCTTAACATTATTTGGGTGACATTCTGTTTTTCTCAGAAAATTGGATCATATGTTTCCAGATATTAATAAGCATAACAGAGTGTGAGTGCCAGTCCTCTTCAACATCTTGTCCCAGCCCCCACCATCACCACTACCAGCACTACCAGTTGACATTTCCAAGATGCTGCCAAGAGATGAGGTAATAATAACTCTCGCTTCCCCTCTTCATCTTTTTTCTCATGTCCTTGCAATCTCACGTTCAAAGGTACTACCATCAACGCCTCCAGACTATCACTCAGCTGCAAATACGTCATCAAAATGTGTCTAAATGATTACAGACATGTACGCATTGATTGTGGGGCCTTGGAATTAATTTTTTCTGGGGGAAGATCAAACTGCAGAGGGTTTGTTGTGCATGCTAACAAAGTGACCTTATTCACTCTGAAGGCAAGAGTATGAATTCCTATACACAGACTCTGCAGAGCTTCTCTTGGCCATCATGCAGCTCTGAACTTCACCCTCATTGAGAGACACATTGTGTATATATAGTATTTTTGCATCCCGAACCCAATGGAAGAACATGCTTGTGAGAGCCATGACCAAGTTTGGGGGTAATCCCTTTACGCTTCAGAGCGGTAGAGTGCTTATACCGCAGGAGTATCTTTCCACATCAGCAAAGCTGTCGCTCCCCAAGTCCTGCCCTCTCCCTGATGCCCACTGATACCATCGCTCAGCTCCAAATCGGCTTTGCTACAGTGCAGGCAGGAGTCTTTGCTAATGGATAAAGTTGTCATATGCAAATCCCCTACATTAGCTTCTGTCACTGTGCATCAACACAAACCCTCGCTGAACATGCATGCACCCATTGGCAAGGCTTGATTAAACTATTATTCACAACTATCAATCTTCGACATGTGAATGCTCATCTAGTGGTTTGCATGCATGCTGGAGTTTGACTTTTCACATACATCCATGTACACACACTTACACTATTACCACCCTCTGTGCTGCATTCTCATGCTAATGAGTGTAGGCAGTCTGAGCCTCTTTTGTTGTCTGTTTTGTTTGGATCAGTTTCAACGCCACTGGCTAAAGTGACACAAAATCGATCTCAACAGAGGAGAGTGTACCATCCTACACTCCTGCTGACCTGCCATAAGGACTGCATATTTTTACGCTGCTTTTTACAAATGCATGATTCACAGGCAATAGGTGACAGAGAAATGTGATACAGTGGACAAATAACATTTTTTGGTGCAATACTATCAGGGCAGCTCTGAAAGCTATTTAGCAGTTTCCAGCTCTGATTTCCAGTAACTCACAATAGCTTCCCTCTTTTAACTACTGATTGGAGATACAAGTATGGCAAACTGGAGGATGTGATACCCAGTTGCTGTGAATGTAATTATTACCTGTATTCCACTCACCTTGCTGCAATCTCAAATTTATTTTGTTCCTCTGCACTTTTACAGGAATACATTATTAAGTGGCAGGAATGCCAAAGACAATTAGTCCCCCACTCGCAAATCATACTAATGCCATGCTATATGCTCACTCGGCTCAGATTCCTATGTTAATCACACTGGATTTTTTTCTGACAGAACCCACAACAGCACTGTGTCCACCAGCTGATAAAATGAGTAATAGCCCTGTCGGCTCCTGAGTCTCTAATTTGCTAATGGTTCCAGCTGGCAACAGGGGGGATCTGATTATGCTCTTCCTCAGCCCTACAGGGGGCGTTTCTTCAGAACTGTGGGCCAAATATGGAGAAATCAATATGACTGTCCTCAGCCACAATGTGTATTGTAGCTGATCTCCACCAACGTGATTTCAGTGATGATTTATCGGACAAAAACAGAAAAAGAAGGGAAAGGAAGTTTCTGCATACTCTTATGACTTGGGTTACATTTATAGAACAAATGACCCATTTTGTGTGGTGAGTTATTATTTTCTTTTAAAGCACACTATAAAAAACTTTTTAATTAGTTGTGCATCTTTTCTCAGATGCTCTGCAGGACTTTGTAAATGTGCACTGTAGCCGGGGAAGGTCTGTCAAGATTGGAACATCAGCCTTGGATGTTTTAATCCTCCCTGCTGATTTGCTTCTTAATTGCATCGAGTGAAAATCACAGGTTTAAATATGGCACATTTTCCTGGAGCACATTTTAATTCTAGTCATGTCTCACTCCTCCTGTCAATCTTTTTCCCGTTACAGATTGTCAAGTTCGTTTTGAAAGAAACACCACAATCGTACAGTCTTGGTTAATGCTTCGCCATTTCAGAGACCAACAGTCATTTCAGACTCTGTACTTTAAAAGGTTATTGTGACATGGATTGGACAGCCATATGCTTATAACAGATTGTTTCTCTGATAATCCTAAAATGAAAATCAATGTGCCTGTCAGTACAGAAAACTTAATTACTATATTAGACATTATTTCACAACATGCTATAAGACAATAATCAGGTTTTCAATGTTAGTCTTTGCCTGTTTAATCCTAAAACTCTATTTATACACAGAATTTGTTAGATATAACACAGAAAATAATTTATTCCAAACAAATATAAACATCCATTTAGCTTCATAAACTATTGCTACCTTGAATAGATTTGTTGATTATTTTCTGTTTTTCTCTTACGCATGGACCTAGTGGACCTGAATGTGTAATTCCAGCATGTAGTATAAAAGCTGTTTTAAGGTAATAAACATAAGGAATAAGAATAAAGTAACAAGAAAACTTAAAGGTAGGAAAAAAGACAGTGAATTTACAAACTTTAAAAATTAAAGTTTTAAAATTAAAAAATTAAAACAAAATGTTGTGGACTGTTTGAACTCTGTTTGAAACCTAGCCTGGCACATATTTGGAAAATGACCTTCCTAACCAATGTGAGCAGTAGCGTCCTGTTGGTTTCAGACAAATATTTCAAGCTCTACTCACCATCTCAGCTTAAATTTTGTCTCTTTTCATTATCTGCAATCTCCAGCTCCAAACCTTGTCCTTCTGCCTCAAATCTTTCCACTGATTTAAAGCACACCATATTGAGCCAAGCACTGCCTATCGGATATTCAACCCACTTTGCACCCTACCTAACTGATTTAACTGCAACAGCTCCTCATGGTCATGGGTCTGATTGGGCCTGAAACTTGGGCTAGTGGAGACCTATTGTTTCTGTCTGTTCAAAATGCCAGAGGGATTTCTCACAATGTGTTACACAGGACTCTGGGCTCGGACACTGCCGCCGCCTGAGCTGTGGAGTCAGGCTGATAAGAGTCACTCTATATTATCAGCCCGAGCTGTGCAGGCACTGACTGAGCGGGTGTGAGAGGCTCACTTATCTGGCCCCTAATCATTGTAATTGCCTACGACTGTGTGTTGCAGCAGACGCACACTGCAGCAAACTCATCTGGGGGCTAAGAAAGAGCCATCATCCCCTGAGATGTTTCAGTCTAAAATTATTAAGTATGTAGGCAGTGGCTACCCCAATCATGATGCCCACCTACCAGCAATCACAAGATACATGTCCTAGTTTAGGGTTTTGATCTTTTCCTTTGTATTATTTTAGGCCTTGCCTCAAAATAATGTGACATATCTGCTAGTAATAATTTAGTAGACAAATCTCAGCACTGCTGTGAATCTATTTCCCAGTGCTCTTGCATTATAGTACTTGATAGAGCTGCTAACCTAGGAAAATATGAAGCAAGATGACAAAAGACTTGAATATGAGAAAATAACCTGAATGTAGCATTTCAATAACATGGCATGTTGACCTGTTGGAAGCTAGTCATAAAATCAATGCTCAGTCATGGTGCCACCAGCTTTTTATGAAAGGTACATATTTGCTGCACAATAATTATGAAGCTGTAAGCAGAAAAAATAATACACAGAAAACCCCCTGGGACATTTGTACAGAGCAAAACACTAGCGATAACTATTAAACCACCATAAAAAGGTTGGTGGCTCTATAATTTGCTTGTTTCCAGTGCTGATGATCCTAATTCTGGAATGAGGACACCTGATTCTTTTAATGTTGGAAATAAATGTAATATTTGTCTGCAGTATAGGGTGTCTGGCCACAGATTAATTACCACATTTTTCTAGTCTGTCTTCTCTGGTAAGCTTGACTATGTATACATTTGACCTTGAACCTGTTAGGCACGGGCTGCAATAAACATGCATTCGTAAACATTTTGTCTTTGTGGTGCTCTTGGTTAACTATCTCCAGAGCAGTGGCGGCTCCTGGTCAATATTTTTGTTGAAACAAACCACCCTTCATCCCCGGCACACCACGAAACAAACTCATTACCTCACCGAACCCTGGGCAGCTTGATTATCTTACCCTAAGTAGCTAACTTACTTGACCTCCATCTTCTGCTTTTGCTGCCTTACATTCTGATTTATCTTCTCTCTCCTGCTCTTCCCTCAATCTCCTCATGGACAGTGTAAATAGCACAGCTCCTCAGCACAGAAAATAGAATGAAATGTAAACAAATCTGCTGATTGGCTCCAGTCTTATGTCAGTCATTTCGAAGCGGAGAACTACCCTATCACAGTACGCAGTCCAATGTTTCACGGGTGGCCATTAGAGTCCATTCAAACCTGAAAAAACCACGAGCCGCGGGGGTATGAGGAGATTTACATTGACTTGAACGGGGCTCCTCTGAAACATGTTTCACTGAAATTCTCTGTTTCACTGCAGCTGGGGGTGGCGCTGTTTCACGTTTATGACCAGAGCCTTGAGGAGCTGGAACTAGGAGAGCAACCTAATTTTTATGAGCATTTTGTTTCACACCAAAAAAAAAAATTATAGTTATGAAGTTTTTTGTATTATTTTTCTTGGTGAAACACTGTTTCACCTGTAGTCTTATAGAAACCGCCACTGAGTAATGGGACAGCTGGAATTCCCCAACATTAGATCAGTACAGCTTTAAAGGGATTTCGTGTAAAATGGTAATTGTCCACACTCTATGAAAATACCAATGTTTAACCCCAATTTGAGTGCTTCTGTCTAATAGCAAGTCCCTAAAATGTGAATGTTTAATGAATTGCATACCATAAATATCATCTGAGTCATCTGTGTTTTATGGATGATTTATAAGACATTTGGAAATTGATGTATGAGGATTGTGGAGTTGAGGAGGGGACACTGGCTAAGCAGTCCACTGACCACCATCACTCCATAATGGCAGATGTCTGAATTCTTTTGACCTTCTCTTGCATGATAGCCACCAAAGTTTCCTGAGGCTGATGTTCTAATTTAGTTACTACTGTTAAAATAGTAGTTAAAGGCATGTACAGGCAATTTTATCATCTTGTGGAAGAATCTGGTTGGTTGGTTGGTTGGTTGATAGGTAGGTAGGTAGTATTTTTATTGATCCCAAAGGAATTCAAGTTGCTGCTGTAGCATACACAATATTAGTGCAAGATGTGAAAGCGACTCATTGTAGAGTCTGACAGCAGCTGGGAAGAATTACCTCATGTAGTGCTTAAATGAACAGCACAGCTGTGTGAGTCTGCAGTTGAAGTTACTGGTTTGTCTAGGGTGTGATGCAGTGGGTGAGAAGAGTCCAGTATTGCCTACCATTTCTTTAGTGTTCTGTTTTGGGGTGAAATTTCAAAAGCGTCCAATAAAACAGAGGCAGTTGTTGTTGGTGGCATTGTTGCCCCAACAAACCATAGCATAAAAGAAACCAAAGCATCAACTCCAAAGTGGACTTGGTGGGCAAACTACAAGAGTTCCTGGGATATCTTGCCCATAGGTTTGATTGGAGCCATTACAACCCTGTCTTCATGATGAGTGACATCAGAGCACCCGGCCGTGTGCTGAAGGTTGCCCTTTCGTGTGGACTGAGACCAGTCTTTGCACTGGGACCCTCTCTTGTCCCAGGCTCTCTTTGAATACTTATTAGGGTGTTGATTGAGCCGTTGTCATATGGGGAGGGGATGCAGGAATGTGTATTGGAGTGTGGAGTGACACAGGCTGTTCAGGAGATGGATGAGATACAGGGCTGGGTGGTCAAGGAGCAGGGCCCACTTTGTCAAACATGTTGAAAATCTGGTTAAGCTTGTTGCTCTGAGCTGGAGTGTTGCAGCCTGCGATGGTTTTTATTCCCTTCCACACTTCACAAGCACTGTTGTCTTTCAGCTTGTCATCCACCTTTTACTGAAGGTGTCTTTAGCCCCCTTGATTTCAATTACTTCTGCACCTGCTTTAGCTGTCCCTGTCACCAGCCCTAAATGTTCTCTTCTTTGGGATCTGTAGAGCCTTCAGATTACTGGTAAGACAAGGTTTGTTGTACATTTAAGGATTAAAAGCACATTTGGTCATGGCCCTTTCCATGTGCCTCACACAATATGGTCTAATCTGCCCAGTGGGGGATCCAGTGTCCTGTCCTGCCTTGTACTGCTTGTGACAAACTGGTAAAGCTGGGTAGAGTGACCAACTTCATGACATCACATGCAAATGTTGCATTGCCAGAAGGTGGAATGTAATCGGCAACCAAGATGCCATGGGAAAGAAAGTCCCCTGCATTTTCTCTTACTGTGCTACCTGCGGTTTCGGTCTACTTGGACAGTATGAAAGCCAGGAGTTCATGAACCCATGTCTCCATAAAGCATATGATGCTGCTCTGGTACAGCACCAGCTCTTCCATCTTATTTGTCAGAGATTGTATGGTTCCTGTTATGAAGGTGCTTTCTAACTCCACCACACTCCTCGGCTGCCTTGGTAGCCCTGTCTAAGTTTTACCTGGATTTCGCGAGAAGTTTTATTAAGTAAATTTCGCTTACTCCAGTGGCAGATTTCCGTTCACCATGTGAAATGATGAATTACCAAGTAATAAAACATGAAACAACTAAAATTTGCCAAAAGTGGATGTTTGAAATAAGTGTTGCTTAATACTGTGTCTGATTTTTGGTCTTTCTGTGTTTGACAGATTAAGCAATAGTTATAAAACTTGCAGTCAGATGAAATTACCACTAGAAAAAGACCAATTATCAAATTTCCAATTATCAAATTTAAATAGAACATTTGCATATAAACATATGAACATATAGCCCTATGCATACAATGAGGAGAATAGTATGAGATTCAAAAAGCAACATTAAAAAGTAAGGTATCAGAGCTGCATAGTTTAGTGTAATTTTCGAAAAAATTAGCTCCATGTCACATCCATGAACAGAGGCTCTTCAGAGTTCTTCAGAACAAGCCCTTTCTGGGAGCAAGATACAAAATACACAACATACAGTGCCTGTACTTGAACTATAAATGGAATCATGTGATTTTTGGTCATGCACACCAGTGCAATACTGAATCATTGATACTTTGGGGTTGTTTTGCTGCTTGTGCTGCTAAGATAATTACCACAAATACACATCCAAATCCACAATGGTTCTCAGAACTGTTCAATTTACAGTGATGTAAATGTTTGGCCATACTGTCTACTACTGAGCCACAACACTGTTACCGCTTGCAGCACACCATAACATTTCCATTTACCTCCAACTCTGCATTTTCCATTTGCTTCCTGCATGTTATTTTATGGAAAGACAAAACTATATTGTGTAGTCACAGTGATATCAAAACTTCAGCAGCTGTAGACTAGCATCAGCAAAACTGATATCATGTTAGAGCAGTATTAAAAGGGACTCTGACACTCTGAGCTAAATCCCTTGGCAGCCACATTTCAGGGCTAGCCCTAGCAGTTGTGTATTTGGCAGATGCGAACAGATGCGAGTGCACTGATGGGACTGATAGAGCTGGGCATGGCACCAAGATACAGGAACTAAAGGATCAGGTTGGGATTTGAGAAAAGTGCTTAATGCATGACATGATACAGCACAACAGAGGGCAGTAGGCTTAACTGGGGTTTTGCTGACATGCTAATTACAAAAATACCCAGTTATGGGCAGACTGATTTTTTTTTCTTTGGATGGCACAGTACCCACGTTGTACATGCAGCTAATTTCATATGGTCTAATAAGATTATTATAATTTTTGTACAACTACTTCAAAACATTTGTGTGTAGCAATTCTTGCTTATGTTCAAAATGTAAGTTCAAAGTATACTAAATCTACTAGAAGGTCAATTTGACATGTATGAATAATCCATTTGATTTGTAATTAATGTTAAAAACATTTAATAATTTCGTCATTGTATTGTTGATAGAGACATACATTCACTGAACCGTTGATCCTTAAACAGGTTTGCAGGGAGGTGCTGGAGCCTGTCCCAGCAGTAATAGGATGAAAGGCAGAGAAGCAGCCAGGTTATCAGTTAATCACAGGGCGGACAAACAGAGACACACATTCATACCCAGGAGCAATTTAGCATCTTCAATTTGTCTGACATACATTTGTTTAGACTGTAGGAGGAAACTGAAATGCCTAATGTGGGCAACATTCAAACTCTACACAGAAAGGACACTCGGCTGGCCAGTCGGGGATTCAGACCCAGGACCTTCTTGCTCTCACCACAAAATTTAGATCACTTGTGCAAATGCATTATGGTACATTCAATTTCAGCCCCTTGCTTCTCTGCCCAACTACGTTCTTTGGAAGAGTAGGTATACGAATATGCAAGAAATCACAGATCGCCAAGTTTTTTGCTTTCTGCGTAATTTTTCCCCCTACAAGTCACTGACATAGAGATGAAGAAAAGGTATAGAAGTACAGGGCTCAGGAGGAGAAAGGAGATGAGAAAATATGAGAGAAAAAGGGAAAGATTCAAGGGTATCAGAGAGACTGTGAGGAGAGGTATGGAGAAAGGTGCGGTGGGGGAAAAGTCAATTTTTTTATTTGTGGGGTGTTGTGGCGGTAATGAAGAGGGATGAAACAGCTGCCGCCAGGGCCCACAATCCCCTGGCACTCCAGCCCTGAATCTGAGAGAGAGCTGGACACACCTCAGATGTGACCAGATGGGCACACATATGTCTCATGTCTAGCAATGAACAGTCATAGGTTTCCTGCAGTGTCTTGCATTTGACTGTGTCCCTCAGGGTATCAAACAGGTCAGTGCTAAATTTAGTTAGTGCTAAATATTGATTGGAGTGGAATGCCTATTTCTATTTCCAGTGATGTATGTAAGGAAATCTGACTATATTTTATGTATCACAACAAAACATTACCAGATGGTAATGCACAAAAAAGCACATTTGGAACTAAGAGACTATATTTAAGGTCAGCTGAAATCCCAGTAATGCAAAAGGACAATGCACTACATTCAGAATCCCAAGATTAATGTACGTATTGCTAATGGCACACAATTCTTAATGTCTGTGCATTTTCCCTGTGAATTTGCCCTCCAATTTCTGGGTAAATCTAAAACTTAAGAACTTGTTTTGGTTGTTCTTGCCTCATCCCTGAGAATGACCATTTACCATTTTGCTTATACTGCTAAGGACAGTATAATATCATGTACACTGCCCAATATTTTGGTTTCCCAGATGTAAAAAAGTGTCTGAGACCAAAAATCTAAGTCAAAATGATGTAGTGTGCACTAGGAAGTGATCTTGAAATTCGTTTGACCGATGTATTAATAAGATTGAATTACTAACTTCACCACTGGAGCAGCACTTAAAGAGCTACTCAAAGATTTTAGTTTTTTCTTCAGCTGCGCTGTGGAGGTAATGGGATGGTAGCACACCTCCATGTTATCCTTCACTACTTCATCATTCTCATCCCACAAAAGGCATGACCCCTCACTTTCATCCTTTTTTCCACTCCAGCCTGCCCTGGTTTTCTTAAAGAAGTTATACATTGCTTAGAAGACTGTTTGTGAATGGTATCCCAGTGGAAACTCTGGTGAGTTTTCTTCTCTGCTCCTGGGGACATTATCTCCCTTGAATAGAGACAACTGCATGAGTAGCTAAAAAGGAGGAGACAAAGGAAATCAGTCATATTGTGAAGAGCTAAATAACACCAACATTGTCCATGTTGGTTGGAGAAGATCTTGTATGTGTTTGCTTCTAAAATTAATGTGAATGTGCTCCTTTACAAACTGGTATTGAATGGCTGCTGAATAGTGAAAAAATGGGGAAAAAATGGGAGGGGTTGCTAATGGCATGTCTGCATGTGTTGCGGAACAACAAATTGCTGGATAATTAAGAGTGTATCGATCAGGCTGGCCCTTGACTTAGCAACCTTCCTCACTGCCGGAGAGACAGTTCTCATCTTCTGCTTAATTGTCCTTTGTCTGTAATAAATAAGTGAACAATGCCTGGTATAAATGACATGTCAGGCAAATCATCAGGTTTTGAAATGTCATATTCCTCCAAAGCTAGAAATGCCCTGGCTAATTTTACTTATATCACACCCTCCAACGCCACTGATATGCACAAATCTCTACTCAGGTGCCAAGGGGAGCCCAGATTTATTTTGGAAATGTCCACCTGATGGGCAGGTTATTGGGGTCATTGATTGTGAAGAACCTCAATATTCTTTTATTCAGGAGGAAGTTGTGCAAGAACCTCTGTCATGATAAGACAAAGAGCCTTGTCTTGTCCGGGTTTCCATGATTTTCCTGACACTGCAGCTCAAGCTTTTTTGTGACGGTTCATGAGCACTGCGGCTTCAGTTAGTCCTTAGCAGTGACATTACAGAGTGATGTAACTGTCTTTCAGTCTTTAGATGTTTGATCCAGCCAACTTTGAGCTAAAACGGTTTACATGTATTCATGTCCAGGGCCCAAAGAAGAAGTCTTCATATATAACTAGAACTGATAGCTCATCAGGATTTAACCATGTTGCTAGAAACTCCAACACTGATAAAGGTCAGCATTCAACCGGTGCAAGGTCAGGGCTAGTAAAGCCCTTGATTTGATTGAGGAGGATGCTCATTATGTTGTCAGCTCTCTGTCATTCACGCCCTCTACTGCACCGGCACATTGTTCGCTGGGGAATCATGGCCTCAGTCAGAGATAATTGTGCTGAATATTTAAGGTAATTAAGGAGCACAAGGTTGAATGCATATTCAAGACCCCTTTTTCAACTCATGGGATATTATGCAGAAAAATCCTACAGTGAGAATTCCGTTAGGGGTATTCAACATTCTGACAGGGCTCACTAATCCTCTTGGACTTCCATTAGTTGTATCATTTTTCTCACTCTCTCCCTTACCCATTAACTTTTGTGTGTATCTGGTGCGTTACTGTGTCTCAATCACAAATGGACAGCTCTTTGGAGAATGATTTGGGAAAGACTTAAATTACCCCCTGAGAACACACAACACTATCTTAAAGCAGCAAAGGAAGCTTATGCTGGATGAGTGCTGCCTGGTTTTCAAAAACAAGAAATTGGATGTATGGAGAACTTGGGAGATTAGGGAATGTTGCAATAATCCAAGCTAACTTTGATTGTTTACTTCTTGTCAGCTGTTTATTTACTCACAAAGTTTGAAGTGATCCCTAACAACTGGAGCTCCCACATGAGGAGTGGCAATACCAGAAAATTTTCAAAGTATAAAAGATCACAGATGCTGACCAAAATCAAACTGCCATGTCCACTCCGTCCCTTTCACATCATTCATTGTGCCTTATCTGTTTGGCTTCCAGTTCCTGCCCTCATGTATTGCTTTGTCTTGACTTACCTTTGTTTTGGTCCTCTCTGATGCACTTAACTTGTTTCACTCTCTAACCTTTCCTTCCTCTCACACTCTCCCTCCCTCTCAACAGGGCTGTTGCTGGACACCGGGAGCCACTTCCTGATGACAGCAAAGACAACATCACTATTTTCACCCGGATTCTGGACCGCTTGCTAGACGGCTACGACAACAGGCTGCGCCCTGGTCTCGGAGGTGAACCACAGATTTGTGTTCTTCTTTTGCTGAATGCACTACCATAGTGTCCACTTATTGGCCTCACAGTGGAACAGTGATGGATTTAGGTAATGATACAGCTGTGTATTGGATCCCTGGCATCTTGTGAACCCCACAGAGTTCTTCCGTTATTGCCTCTTTTCTTATTACTGGCTCTGATTCACACACAGCCCCTTACAATTACTTTTCTTTCAGATCTGTTGCAGATTGCTTTATGGAACAGTGAAGTTACTCATCTTTTTCCAGTGCAGTGATGTTTATCAATATTGGGGAAAAGAAAAAAGTGCCACAAAGCAGCACAAAGTGGCTCTCTCTTGAGATCACTTACAACTCCTAAAGCCTAAGGAGCCCCAGAAGACTGCCACATTACAGCTCTCTGATAAAGATGGAGAGGAACTCAGCTTTGCCTGTTGATGTGATAAGTCACAATCTTTTGACAGGCACAAAAGAGTTTCTCAGTCATTCTGATTTCTTAAGATGCTGACTGCTATTTGAGAATTTAAAATAAGTACCTAGAATTGAAGACCAATGACATCAGTGACTTCAGGTTAAATGGCAGTATTTGTAGTATAGAATCCCCCCTTTCTCTCTCATTCTCACTCTCTCCGTTCCTCTCTCAGATGAGACGTCCTGGTTCACAGGTGCTTTTGTTTGCTTTCCACCAGCCAGTAAATCAGTTATACCTTGATTGGCTAATCCTTTATGTTTGTTTCCATTCTCAAGAAGATGAAAGCTGCCTTTCAAATTATGGATAGTTCATCAAGTGTAGCTTTGTCATCTCCACTGATGTGGTTTCCTTGATCTCTATTATAACTTGGAGCAGTTTTCAGAAGTGGTTTGTTTTAGATTTGTTTCCAGCATTCTCACGCAGTGCCTGTGATGCATTTTATTATTTACTAGGGATGAGCATTTCAAACAAAAACATTACTTGATAATCACTGAGAAGTATTCGAGTCTTCTTTGAAGACTGCGCCTTCCTGCCATTAGGAACGAGGGAAAGAGAGAGATTATCAGACCTTTTTTTTGTTGTTTAATGGTGGTTGCCAAACAGCTTTTACCTGCATTACCTCCACCTTCTGCCAATAGTAATGCCTTGCCTCCACAAAATGATAGTCGCAAAATCTTTTTTTCATATATATAATTGAAACTCTATTCAAATATTTGAAAATTATGACCTATCCCTTGTAAAGATCATGTCAGACGATGCCAGATGATGGAAAAGACATTTGCCCTTTGTTCTTATTTCCTTTTATCATTAGCTGTGGAATTGTTTGCTGCTATAATAGCAACCTACTCATTTATTAGGGACGTTATGTAGAATTTCAGCTTGTGTTGTTTTTTTTTTGTTGATAGTATCATTGTAACAATGCAGTGAAAAATCATGATATTGTAGAAATAGTGGACAATGCATCATGAAGAGTCAGCTTTCTGTTAATTATGGCCTCTGATGCTTGATATTTTGATTGCTTGAACACACAAGGTTTGCAAACCACCAGCACCAATTACAACTCACTCCAGTATTTTCATGTTACACTCTACATTCCTTCCACCTTGCCATAACTAAATACAGTCATCTTTTTTCATTCATTCAAATTTTGTTCTAAATATTGTGAAAGTACTGACTGAGTCAAGTATCATGAATCAAATCAAATCATGGGCTTTATGTATGGGTTCAAACCTAATAGTATGATGTCTTCTTTTGTCTTTCACCCATACCCTTTTTTCTCTTTTCTAATCAGAAAGTGTAACAGAAGTTCGAACCAACATCTATGTCACCAGTTTTGGACCAGTGTCTGACACAGACATGGTAAGTGTTTTCTGTCACTTAAATAAAAATCCTAACTGAGGAATTGTTTTAATTGTTGTTGTTAATAATAATTTGTTAACACATATTAAGCAAGACTTCCTGAATTTCAAACCAATTTTTTTCAGTCCTGGCTTTGCTTAGAGGCACTGGAAAAAGTCTGTATATTCAATATAAGAAAATGGAGATGTTTCCTTTGCCCTTGAATTGAAATCCTGCAAATTCACTTGTCAAATGGAGCGCAGAGGAAGATGCAGTGCTGAGCCTTTCTTCTGTCCGTCCCAGTGAATGCATGAGCGTTTTATTATAGGCTCATTTAAGAGAGAAGGTAATTGGTAGAGAGGCGCATGGAAGAAATACATGCGTCTTAATCATACACACAATTGGCTCTGGCACACAAGATGAATCACACTAGACATGTGGCAGCACTTTGTATTCTGTATACGACCTAATTCCCTAATACTGAGAAGAAAACAGTACAGTCTTTTACATTATATGGAGCATACAATGATACTTGAATTACAAAGCATAATTAGCTCAATTTATAATAACAATCATTATTTGGGTTTGAAAAAATGTGATTTTGTTCAGTAAGTTTCCAGATATGATTTATTAATTACCTCTCCAAAAATACAGCAATGCCATTTTAAGGCCTGTTAAAAAGAACCAATTAGCATGACATTATGCAATACTATATACTGTGAGGACAGTCTGCAGACAGGGCATTTCAGGAGTGTTCTCTACAGTCAGGGCTTTGCAGGAGTGTTCTGTAAAGGTAGCTAGAGTGAAGATGTATTTAAACCGTTGTATATTTTGCACAAGCATAGCTTTGTGGAGGCCTGATATTATGTTATATTGGAAAAAAATGGGGAAAAAGCTTTAATTCAGTTCAATTTAAATTTAATTTTATTTAGATAGTGCTTTTAACAATGGTCATTGTCACAAAGCAGCTTCATAAAAATGAAAGAAATTTGTGTGTGTATGAATGTGTGTGAATGAAATGTCTCTGATGAGCAAGCCAAGGGTGACGGCGACAGTGGCAAGGAAAAAC
>JBBPCY010000023.1:810610-833043 GCA_037974405.1 Brachyalestes nurse
TTATAGAAATATCCTGACGGAGTAGACTCATTCAGGCCAATATATTCATTTGGTCTAAGCCAGGTTTCGGTGAGACAAAGTGTGTTGAGGCAATAATCTGAGATCCTTTCATTAATAATAAGTGCTTTAGGTGCAAGGGATCTGACATTGAGAAGTCCAAACTTTAGGGGTAGATTTTGATTACTTATTTGGGCTTTTTCTGATTTTATGGTTATCAGATTATTTCGAAACAGACACAGTTTCTATAGGACAAGCTATGTGTGCGCGTCTATCAGTATGGCGAGTTGTAATGTGGTTAATATGATTGGAGTCTAAGGTATGACTGGAATCAAAGGTATGACTTACCTTAGTAAGTGGAACAAGTTTCAGAATGGCTCATAAAGTGTAGGATATTCAAGTGAGTTCAATTGCTGAATACTTTGGGCATTTCTATTGTTGAGGAGAGGAATACTTCTCACTTTACGATGCTGTCAGGGCAGCTGCTGATTGAAAATTATTTCTGAAGCATTAGGGACAGTGAACTTCTGTACCATGCAGTACTCATTTTCACTTGTCTTTTTGTCTAGATGTTTATCTGTATCATACATGTATATGGCCCATAAAAGTTTACATGTAAGGAAGTACAGCACAAAATGTGCTGTGATATGACCACAATATGCACCAGTGCTTCTGAAATTAATGTTCGGTTCACCAGTCACACAAGTTGCAGATAGTTCCTACTAATGGTGCAGTTCTTGTGGGGTAATGGTTTAAAAGGCACTGTGAAGGAGCTTTTAACAAGCAGAGTACTACCCACTTCTTGTTTATATGCCCCTTGCACGTCACGTGACTGGTATGTGTGACAGTACCCCCCTCTCAAGGACCATCACCAAACGGACCCAGCTGAGAGGATACCCGATGATGAAGGGCTGGGTCCAAGACTGTTCCTCCGGATTGTAGCCTTTCCAGTCGACAAGATACTTGGTGCTATGGTCACGCCGTCATGAGTCGGGGATCCGCCGGACAGTGTAGGCAGGACCACCGTCAATGATGCAGAAAAGGGGTAGGTTCTGGAGAGACAGAGAAGAACTCAGGTTTGAATTGTGACATAGGAAAGATGGGGTGGATCCAGAGGGAGGCTCACCAGGAGTGGGTTGTAGGAGAGAGAGGGTCCTGGAGGTGAGCGGATGGCAGGCGAGGGCGAAGGAATGAGCCCACTGGAGTGTGTCGGAGCGTAGACCAGCGGGTACATAGCGATATCCATGGGTGCAGTTTAAGGTCTGGACCTCACTGGGCGAGGACAGCTCCTATGCCAACATCGGAGGTGTCCACCTCCACAATGAATGGCTTAGATGGGTCTGGATGAAGGAGGATGGGAGCAGAGGTCAATAAGAGGCGTTTGAAGGCTTGGATGGCATCAGTAGTGAGAGTGAAGGTAGTCTTGAATGGTTTGGTGAGAGCAGTAAGATTTGCTGCAGTTGAACTGAAGCCCTGGATAAATCGCCGGTAGAACCCCAGAAAATGTTGCAGCTGTTTAAGCATCTTGGGTAAGTGCCAATCACACACAGCATCCAGCTTCTGGGGATCCATGGCCACACCTTGAGGGGAGATGACAAAACCGACATGTGGTGGACCTCTTGAAGACTGCCCTGACATGCTGGGTGTGCTCCTTGATGGTCTTGGGGTAGATTAGTATGTCATCCAGGTAGGCAAAACACCATCTACCCAGCAAGTCACGGGGGATGTCATAAATGAAGTGTTGGGAAGCCGCTGGACTATTACACAATCCAAACAGCATAACCAGAGTCTCATAGTGGCCGGTGGGAGTTGTGAAGGCCGTCTTCCACTTGTCACCTTCTTTGATACTGACCAAGTTGTAGGCACTCCGTGGGTCCAGTTTAGTGAAGATGGTGGCACCAGAGAATACTATTCACCTGGTCTGACCATTTCCCAGACGGAGAGAGACAGCATGGTGGTGATCGGGGGAGTCGCAATAGGTACAGAGGCCTTCGCGATAGCGTCATTCTCTCTTCGTCGCAGTCAGGGAGGCATGCCCTATCTGCAAGGTTTCCCCGGCTCTGGTGGAGTGGGCCTCTGAAGGAGGTGAAGGTCTGGCCAGGGAAGATGCATCACGTGACTGGTACGTGTGACACCAACATATTCTGTGGGAATTGTGTGTGTTGTGGTTGCATTAAGGCATTTTATATTTATCTATGTAAATACACATTTAATCTTGTAAACCAGTTTTGTGCACAACATGGAAGCATTCTGCTGTGTCCTGTTCCTTTTTCAATTTCACTACACCAAGATTTGACTTTTTTTGTCTTCTTACTGATTTTCTGTCTTCCTTTCCTTTGTGTTTTATCCTTTTGATTGTTTGGCTCCTCCCCTTCAGTCCTCAATTTGTTTCTTTCTCTACCAATCTTGAATGATTGTGCTATTTTTGTCTCATTTGTTCAGTTGTCCACACTGTCACTACTAAAATAATAAACTCTGTCCATACCCACCAAAACACACACACACACACACACACACAAATACCCCCTCTTGGGCTTTGTCTGATGAGCTGGGCGTGTTGAAATTGAGGCCAGTCTAATCTGCCCCAGGTGCTATGTTGAGCCTCGTGCATGTTGAGGATGGCAGCGCCAGTCAGGAGCTCACCGCAAAGGCCTGGGAAGTTCTCCGCTCATTTAAAAAATGCACTGTTGTGCAAAGATACCACTGGCGTCAGTAACCCCAATATCTACTGGGCCAGAACGTGTCTGTTTAACAGTTTTTATTTCAAAAAAGGTTTTTCATCAGTTTTTCCCTGCTCTGGATTTACTTGATTATATAGTACATATTTTATTTCAAATGAAAAAATGATCCCCTCTCTAGACAGTTCAGCAGAAAAAGACAAACCAAGGTTTTTCTAGAAGACAACAAATTGAAGCCTAATCCGGATTAACTTCAGCGGTGGCAGTTTTGTGGCCAGAAGGCATTTTGTATTTAATATTATGAGGTAACTATAACCCTCCCTTCTTCTGAGGATGACCATTTCACATCTTAGAACTTACCCACCACTTGCCACTGTTACAGGGACAAGATTGCATTTTATATTGCCAACAAAGTGCTGACAGCCTATATTTTAAGAGACTTTTACCCAAACCAACCAGAACCAAGTTTTTTGTTGTGTTCTGTGTTGGTGGATAAACATTTGACGTTCACATCCATCACAACACGTGCTTGCCACAGGGGACACAGGAGCCAAACTAGTCTTTCTGCAGCGAGAATTGAGAAATGAGGAAAGGTTGAAGCAGGTTATGTGAGAATTACAACCGAGGTTCTTCCCAAAACATGTCCTTCAGAGCATAGGAGCTATAATTTACTCACAGTTTCCCTTTTTTGTCATATTATGACTTACTCACATTTATGGGCAAAAGTAAGTGTTAAAACATCAACAGGCAAAGTCTTGTTGAAGACAATTTGCATGCCTAATAGATGGCTTGTTTGAGAGGTGGCATTGTGTTACCATAGTTGTTATGCCGACTCCCACAAATCCATGCTGTGTAATTGGAATGCAACTTAAGATCCTGGCTTCCCAAGCCTCCCTCATAAAGGGCATTTTTTTCCATCGTCTAATGCATGTTTACTTCTGTTACAGTTTTCTCTCATGGTCTTTAATATGAGTTGGAAAAGATGAACCATTTATGTTGGTTAGCAAACTGCAGTTTCAATTATGATCCACTATGATATAATACTCAAGCAATCTAAAATCACTTGCAAATTCTGAAGCTTAAAAAACAAATCTGCTCTGAGGTGAACCACAAGGCTTTGTCATTTCCCTCAGTATAATTGCAGTGAGGCAAAGAGACATAATAAACTGTGGGGTGCATACCTTATCATCCTTAAAATGAGATGAGTCTGCCTCGGATCCAAGCCATGCAGTGGACTCAAAGGACTAAATTTGACATGTCACATAATCAATATTAATCATAAGCTAGGAGAAGTCGGCAGCTTTCAGAAGAGCTAGTTGGTTGCAGTGGGACATAGTTTTCTGTTAAAATCAGTTATTTAATGCAAGTGCTACATGAAATATGAATGGCATCTCATCCTTTTATTATCAGCTTAAGGATGCATGATCCACATTGGCAAAATGTGGAAATCATGTCTTTCATTATGAGCCTCTTGTGTAATTTTTGTGTTGTTATCCAGCTTATCTGCCTCATGCAAAGCAAAACTACTTAGTCTATCATGCACTGAATCCACAGACAAAGGCAAATTTCTACTATTGTGCTGGCAACCTGTGGTCAGTTTAAAACATATGCTATTGATTTTTAAGGAGGGTCACCCCTTTGGTCGATAAGCAACTTATATGTATGTTTAAGTCAATAAAATGTAATGATGAAATGTTAGCTTTGTAAACCATTGGCCAGTTCTAGTATAGAACCTGGAATAGATGCTTGGACTCTCATCAATACAATCTTTTATTAAGAAAAGAAGGATCATTACCCACTTAGGAAATTGCAGAACTCACATATTACTCATAAATGGACATGACTTCAATATATGAGCTTTTCTCTCTGTCCTCATGTACTGTTTGATGTTATTGTGGACGTCTTACTGCTTTTAACAAGATATTTCTAGTAGTGCTTCCTGAAGTGTTGGCCTGGAAGAAACCTTTTGCCAAATTTGTTTTGCCTGACAGCCTAAATCCTGAAAGCCGTAAGTGCAGTGGCAGCACAGAGATGACTGACCGCAAATCACACATTGATGGGTCATATTTCCAGCAAAGAGATCGAATACGTTAATGCAGAAGTGCTAAGAGGACAGAGAATGCAAAAAAGATTGAAAATGTAGGAAAGCAAGAAAAGGCAGAGCCGGCTGTGGGGAGAAGACTTGGAGAAACAACAAACAACCTCATTTGTTCCCATTACGCAGTGCTCCATTTGCCTCTCTCATCTGTGAATAGAAAGATTAAAGATTTCAAAGTCTTTCATTCTGTTAATTCTTTTTGTTATGGAGTGTGATTATGGCCGCTACACCTGCCGAGGTTTGCCTGTCCTCACATAACAGAAGCAGGTAATCTGAATATAATCAGTAATCAGGGTGTTGAGGCCCCTGTTTGAATTCATGTTGTTTGTTTCTAACCACCCCCATTATTATGCCTGCTCAGTTAATCAAAATGTGGTACAGATGTGAAGCTCAGCTGTACAGAAAAATAAGACCAAAGGGATTGTCACTTATTCATGTTCCTTAAAAGGCTAGCTAGGTCTAGATGATATCACTTATACCAATGTATTGATATTTGTGTCATGCAGAAATATTGATTTTTTTTATTTTAGAATAATTGATAGATAATGAACATTTTATACATTACATAACATACATTACATTCCTCTTGAATTATTCAGTCCATACAAGTTCATGAGCCTAATAATAATAATAATAATAATAATAATAATAATAATAATGTCCTATGCTAAGACTGCTATAGCACTCTCTCATCATGGATTGGTCCACTTGGAAATTTGGGATGGTAAAGGGGATGCGAGCTGTAAGGTTAATTGCATTACTGCCATCACTATTAACAGTAGTTAGGCTTTATAGGGGAAGGAAGAACACTGGATTTGGGCCCTATCTTTCCAGTCAACCCACTACTGTGGGCCATGTTCCACAAAGCAACTTTGTTGGAAGGCTCTCTACTACAGCTCATGGCAGTTTAGCACTGTAACAATCTTAGGTAGCAGCAAGGAATTAGAAGACACAGATTGCAATCTTGGTATTGGCCTCCTATAACTAATCTTGGAGAGCTATTTGCTGCGAGAGTTTCCACTCCTTGTGGAACAAACAGCTCACACATTGACATTACTGCGCAAACCGGAGAAACCATGTTGTCTAAAAAGGTTTGAATGCAGCGCAGCTATTCTGCTAATGGATGTTCAAATTCGGACAGAGCACTAAGTATAAGTATTGCAAAGATTTTTGTCAATGAACAAATGCCTTATTTCGCATCATTATGAGTTTTTGAGTCTGTTACACCAAAAAAAACCCAGTTTGATTCTTTAGCTCCAACTAGAGGCAAATTAAACAGATCATTAGTTTGATCACTTCATCGGCCACTGTGCCTCTCATAGAACAGAGCTCAAAACACTCTCAGCTCCTTGCCTCTCATCTGGGCTTTATTCTGAGCAATAGTGTGTATGTGTGTGTGTATTTGTGTGTGTGTGCGGGTGCAACACGCCTTGTGAACATCTAAGTGCATTTTAGGTGAGTGACTTCTTTCCAGCACAATTTGCGCAGTAGTTTGCATCCTATTTGTTGCCGTTGCACCCGGCTTGTGTCAGACAGCCTTGTACAGTCTGTGCCCTGCAGATAAGCCCTGTGATGCGGCTGACTTCACAGCTCTGAGAAACGGGCTAGCAAACTCAGAGCATGGAGTTCATCCTCTGTCGGTGTGCGGGCAAAAGGCATTGAAAACTCCTTCAATTAGACACGAACCCAAGGTGACCACACTTAACTTATGCTGTTTTTTTTTCTTTTTGCTCCGATGTGCCATGCTGCAGTTTTGATCTGTCACAATGCAGAGATAAAGAAATCCGCTGTTTAGTCAGTTGGTTAGGATTTAATGCCAGTTGCTATTCCTTGGAAAAAAAACTTTTTTTTTGGAAAAAAAAGTCTTTTTAAGCATCATCATTCTACCATTTAAGTAGTGCATTACAGTAGTCCAGACTTTAGTTACATCACACCACATCAACACCTGAGGGAATCCACTATTATTTTGTTAATGGAAAATTCTGGAACACTTTAATTCCTAGTAGATGCAATTAAGAAAGGAGACTTCTATGTTACATAAAGTAGGGGGGAAAACATGTATTCATAAAATGCATTATATTCTCTGCAAAATAAAGCACTGTATAATTCATTGTCATGTTTCTCAACTATGTTTAGAAACAACTCTGGTCTTCATTCTTTGACAGTAGAGCCTGTTTGGGTGGAAGCTCTGAGCATTTGTGCAAACATCAAATTCCCACATGAAATTAAACATTAAAATCAAGCCCTGACATACAAACAGTCTGACATTGATTGAGTCTTTAAAATCCTTCTGGAACTCCTCTGTGTACGCCTCTTTTTTAGGAAATGGACTGCCTTTTTGCCTTTTGCTCCTTTCAAGATGAGCTCAAGTGACCACATTTACCTCTTAGCGCAGAAGGCTTTGACAGGGACATAAGCTAAAACCCCATTCTCACTTAGCCATCAAACCGAATTGACCTAGCGTTATCGACCCCCTTTCTGCCAGTGGTAGACGAATCCTTCTGACTTTGGACTCGCTCAAGAATATCATGGCACAGTGTTTTACACAGTGCTTGAACACTCAAGAAAGGTCTTGGTAATTTGCTGACTAGGGCTTTTCTTTCTATGCTATCTTCAGGAACAGAAGAATGAATGAGAACTTAGAATGGCAGTCAGAACAGTACATCACAGCCTACCCTTCTTCAGTACCCATGCCGTACGCTCTTGTGGAACTAGGTCAAAGCCCAGCACTAGAGACTAGGGAAGGCCCCAAGCATTCTTGCTCCATTCCTTGCACTGAAGTTGTGGTTTGCATTTTCCTTTTCACATGGTTAGCTTTGAGCAAGGCAGCACAAAGCTGTGTGTGATAATTAACACAGCAAGAGGGATGATGGAATCATTATAGGCCCTAGAGAGAGTCATTTGTATTAGCACCTATTCATCTTAATGGGATTTGCTTAGTGGCACATAGAAGACACTTGAAAGCATGTAGCCTGGGCCCTGCCTTCATAGAAACTTCCTTCCAGTACCAAATTGTAAATTGTAAATATTATGTGACCTGCCATGGTAAAAACATCAATTGGGTATGTGGTTGTGACAGCAACCAGGCTGTGTTGAGTGCTGATGTTAAAGCCAATAGACCTGAAATTTGTTATTCCATCTTTCATCTTACTGGAAACATAATTTAGAAAAAGGGTGTGAGTTTGAATGAAAGACAATGTAAAAACATGTTTTTGGCACTAAATACAATATGGGTCTTGAGGTGCATTTGACCAGCCAAACCCTGCTCGCTGGAAGTAGTGGTCATAAGAATGGAATTTTATAGTGATGAAGTGATGATGAGCACAGCAGCTATGTATTCAGGGGTATGGGTATTTGCCATCCAGGTACTACCCAATCCGCTCGGGCACACATGCATCCAGCAGGCATTTGTGTATTAGTTTTGATCTTTAAATGAATCCCTCTTTGGCATCATTTGCTGGATCTCACTTAATGAGCCATAGCTTGTAGTCTTTACTATTCAAAGACGAGGAATTCTCAGTCCAGCAAGTGGCTCCAAGCAACTGTTTCTTATCCATTTATTCAGAAATTGATGCTCTGATGGAAGCATGTGTCTGCAGATAGGTGTGATTAGGGCACAGAATATTGTTGTAAAGATTGTGTTGTTTAAAGTAAGTTGAATGTGGTAGCGTTCAGTTTTCATGTATCAGAAACTGGACTCCACTATCATTGCACTCACGGCCAGTGAATGATTCACAGGTCCTGGCAAACATTGCTTCTGTCTACTGCTACACTTATTCTCATAATTTTTTTCCAGCAGTCCTTTAGTGTTTCCACTGAGCTATCGTCTTCATAATTAACACTTTCCATGTGCTATAATTAACAAAGATGAATGACTTAAACGGGATCAACTAAATTCTTAAAAGTTTAGGGTTGTGGGAATAGATGGAACAGTAAGACGAGAAATGCAATTAAACTAGTGGGGAAGGAGAGCCCAGGCTTAACATCTTTACAATTAGTGGAGAAATGACTGTAATATTCACATTAGAACAAAGGCCGCCTGTCTCACAGTAACGTTCCCCACTGTTTACATTCTCTAGTTTTTTTCTTCTCTTTTTGGGTGATTCCGAGTCTTTGAACATAATGAAAAACAAGGAGATTTAAGCATATATATATATATATATATATATATCTTGCAGAAGGGAGAAGAGTTCTTTCTATAGCTCTATGGCTTGTTCGTTGATGTACAAAGTAGCTCGGAGGTGATTTGCACTGTGTTTTTTTCACATGGCTTAGCTTTGAGTGGAGCCACACAAAGCTGTGGGTGATGATTTCCACATAAAAAGGGATGATGGAATAAACAGAGGACTTTCATAGTGATGGTGAGCACATATCCAATTTTAGAATGTTACTAAAAGAAGGGAATATAAATCTTAGTTTTATTATCTCTTATTTTATGATTACTCAGAATCCAGCCTAAATAATTTCTGATTTGAAATTAACACAATATGGGCATGCCCACATTAAATTGAAATCTCAAAGGCCTTGTTGCTTAGAAGGGACAACAGCTGCTTATGTTAATTGTGGTTAATCTGAAAACAGAGTACATTTAAAACAGAAATAGGATAGTGTGTTCAAATGATGCTGGGAAACAGAAATGCATTGTGTTGGAAAAAATGGTT
Source organism: Brachyalestes nurse (assembly GCA_037974405.1). Lineage (NCBI taxonomy): Eukaryota > Metazoa > Chordata > Actinopteri > Characiformes > Alestidae > Brachyalestes > Brachyalestes nurse. Next base: position 820,045 of record JBBPCY010000023.1, read on the forward strand.
ATGTCTTCTACCAAATGGTTATGTAAATGCTTCTAGTAGTAGGTTCCTAAAATAAATCTAAACACATTTTCATAAAATCTGTGAATTTTGTCAGTAAATATAGTCATCAGCAAATATGTTAATGAAATATGGGCCCAAATCAGACATGGAATTTTAAGTGTTAAACCACTAATATCTATGGATACCTTTTAATTGACCACCAGCTAGAATATTTTACTTATCTCTTTTTTTGTGGCCTTGAGCCTATTGACTTGAGCCTATATCTTGACCCTTAAAAGTATGCTACTATGAACTCTATTGTTTGTATTTAATTAGGTAATTTAAATATTTATTTGTCATTGTTGTTAAAAATAATTTCCAGTTAATACTCCAAATCCTGATACCCCTCGTGTCCATCACTTGAGGTAAACAGAGATAAACCCTCATTCTCCTGGTACCTTTAAGACAAGATCAAAGACCTTCCCTTGAGTAAACTGGCCAGCCTGAGGTTATGTTTTTTGTGTTAAGCTTGAAGACCCAAAAGCAGAACAATGGTGCACACACCTGTGCATTTGTGACACTCAAAGAATTCCATTCATTGTGTCAGCATGGGCTCCTGTTTTTGGTTGTGTGCATTGTTGTGTAGAATGCAGAAAGAGGAAACGTCACCGATTCGTAAACAATAAAACATGTGCCGAATGGCTTATCAAACCTTGTCCTATTGCAAGATGATTTCTGTGAGTGTTTCTAAACATGAAATTGATATAGGAACACAGTTATGTGGAGTCTAAAGTTGGCTTTTGCTTCTGATATTGTAGTTTCTTTGAAATTCATAACATCACTTAGCACATTGGCTCTTCATTTCTTCATCTGTTCTTTTGCAGGACATGCTTTATCAGGTAATAAAAGTTCTATGGAGTTTTATTGTGGGACCAACTTCAAGTCTGAAATATTATGCACTGCATTTATTTAAGCAGAATTCACAGAAATGTTTGTTTATTTAAAACAAACACGCAAAAAAATAATGATTTTCAGTGTTTCTGCTATGTGTTTCCCTTCGGGTTCTATTTTAGCACAAAAGACTACAAGTCATTTGTAATGAATTTACTGTTTTTCTTATTGCTTGTTTTCTGCCACAATGTCAGAATTTCTTGGCATTTCTGATTGACTGGGCAACACAGTTTTCCTTCTGTTGCTTCCCAAGTATCTTTCCAGCAAATTGAACCTTTTGAAGCGTGACAAAAGCCTCATAACACTCAACTGGTACTCTGGTGGGAGGGGAAGAAAATGCCTAGAGTTTTAGTTTGCTGCCTCATACAATGAAAGCTTTAGTGTGTAATTTCCTCCTGGATGAATGCAGCTCTGAACATATACTATAATGCAATGCAGGGATGTTTAAATTTATAACTACTTGGGCCACACCTAAATATTGTAACAGAAGCATGTAAGCCTCTAAAGCACAATGCGAAGAAATCAGAAAGACTGCATTGATTGCCAGACAAGCCCTCTTCTCCACTTATTAAAGGTTATCAAGGGCAGTGCCCCTCTTTCTACATAGGCAATATGGTCAGAAAGATTAGTCTTGGGGAGCGGGACAAATTATTTGTTTTATGCCCCCAGTGACATCTGAGTAAACGTAATCATACAAGTATAAACTTTGGAAGAGTGCCTTAAGGATTCCACACCATCTAGAGTAGAAAAAGTGCAATGAATTATTGAAGTGGAAGGCAGAGAAGGCATCTTAGCCTATCAAGGCCAGCCATTTTAGAGAATAGGTTTGGTGCAAGGACAGACCAGTGCATAAAAGTGTGCTTTCCTCCTGACTTGCATGCTAAGATTGGACATGAATGCAGTCTCAGTTAGAGGGCATTAGATCAGACAAGTAAAGAGAACTCTGAGGTGAAGTTGTGTTTGTTTTTCTTAAACAGCTCATTCTTTATCTTTTCTACAGGAGTACACAATTGACGTATTCTTCAGGCAGAGCTGGCGAGATGAGAGGCTGAAGTTCGATGGGCCCATGCAGGTTCTACCCCTCAACAACCTGTTGGCCAGCAAGATCTGGACTCCAGACACCTTTTTCCATAATGGGAAGAAGTCAGTTGCACACAACATGACCACACCTAACAAACTCCTGCGACTGGTGGATAATGGTACTCTACTGTACACAATGCGGTAAGATCGATTTGAGTCCTATTCAGCAGTCTGCCAAATTTATTTACACATCATTGTGTAAGGTTGAATTTACTGTAGCCTAATTTATTAAATTTTTCCCTCCAGTTTATCTTTCCATGCGTTTCCCACAAATGTGGGATTTCACAGCAACTGTTGCTAGGTGTATTGATTGTGAAACATTACAGATTGCAAAATCCCATGCAATGTAATGAAAACATTGTATTGAGCAGCTCAGAATACCTGAACTTAGAATGTGTTATTGATTTCAAATGGCAGTTATGTTGTATGCCTGTGAAAGGCAGCACTGTTAGAATTTTAAATGTTTTTAGTGTCATGTAGTCAAACTTACATGCCGTATTTAGTGTGATTGCTTCAGCCGAGTACTGATTATTTAAAATCAAAAATTTTCCCCAATGACACAATAGATCTTTCACCCATGGATCATAACATCGTCGCACTCTGTGAGCTAGGCTGAACCTGATCAGCCGCTAAACACATGTCATTAGGAGAGACAAGCCCCATGACTGAAATGAGTCAAAAGTACGTTGGGTTAAGAGTTTAAATGAACCAGCCATTTTTTGCTCAAATAGACTGTTTTAATCTCTTTTCTGGCATGCACATTTCGCTCCACCTGTTTTCAGCCATCCTTGACTACAAATGGCCTGGTAAGAGAGGAAGCTCACCTGTGAAACCATAGTGAACACCTAGCAACACCTTAGCAACCACCTAGCACAGTTACCACAGTAACCATGCAATTACCCTTCACATTTTCTTGTGGAAATGCATTCTAGTTGTCATAGTTTTTCCAATTCACTAGTTTTTATTAAATGTCATGGCATTATCTAGTGTGGTAGTAAGGTATTTTATCTTGAATCCTCAATGTTATTCAGCTTATTCAGATTTTCTACAGTATCTGACTGACATTATGAGACATTGTGTAAGTTCTGTATCGTAAATGGGCTCCTTTCACCTTATAACCACATTCATAAATACTGACTCTTTCTCTTGGCTCTATTTTTCTGAAGTTTATAACTTCAGGTAAACAAATAAGTATCAGACCACAAAAATATCTCATCCCACTTTTGTAACCTATGCAGAAAAAGTTTACAAAAAGAGCCAAGAATGTCTGGCAGTGTCTGGTCAAGTTCAAGAATAATGCTTTTTAACGATGAAGGTTAAGTAGGACTCAGCAGGAGTGCAAAGCCTTTGGCCCAGCCTGTGTGCTGACCCCAAGTGCTTGATGAATGAATTGGGGAATTGAATTGTGGCTGGCTTGGCCCGGAGCTGTCCAGAGCAATGTGTCCAGCTGCCAGAGACAGCAGGCCAGCAGTCATTCTAACATAGCCTTGGGGCTGCCCATACATGGGTAGGAGAAAGGGTAGTCTAAATTTCATTTTATCCTGGGTCTAATAGGTGATCTTCAAGCAATAGGAGAAACAGAATAAGAACAGAATAAGAAAAAAAATATTATTGAGTTTGGATTTTAGAAAAACATAGCTCTTATATGAATAAGGCATGTCTGTACTAGGCATGAAGAAGAGCAACTGAATGCTTTAAAATCCCATTTCATTCCAAGTGCCCAAAATGCTGAAAGACTAGAAAATCAAAAATCTAAAAAGATCAGGAAGTAGTTTAGAGGATGCATCAGTGATGATTCTAATGCATCCCATGCCTAACAATAATGTAGGGCCCAACCGATTTATTAAACATGTGCATGAATATCCCATGTGCATTACATACCCCTCACATAATCAGAACCTTCAGTTAAATGGCTTGAAGATGCAGTAAATCAAAGTCAAAGTCAAAGTCAGATTTATTGTCAATTTATCCACATATACTAGACATACAGAGGTATTGAAAGTACGTTTCTCGCTGTCCCACAGCGATGCACAACATATAAGACAACACCTAACATTACTAACATTACCTAACATGACTTAAGGACATATATCTAATGCTAAAACAAGACAGATGCTCCTGTATCTCCTCCCAGAGGGCAGGAGGCTGAAGAGATTGTGTGCAGGATGGCTGGTGTCACTCACAATCATAGTTGCTTTTCTGGTAAGGCGGGTGTTGTACATGTCTTGCAGGGAGGGGAGTGTGGCACCGATGATCTTTCCAGCTATGCTTATTATGCCCTGCAGGATTTTCCTGTTGTGGTCAGTGCAGCCCCCACCCCACACAGTGATGCAGCTGATGAGGCCCCTTTCAATGACGCCCCTGTAGAACGTGCGCATGATGGGTGAGAGGGCTTTTACTTGCCTGAGTTTCCGGAGGAAGTATAGGCACTGCTGTGACTTCTTTGCCAGTGATGTGGTGTTGGTGGTCCAGGTGAGGTCCTCACTGATGTGCACCCCCAGGAATTTGGTGCTGCTCACTCTTTCCACTGCAGCACCATTGATGTACAGTGGTGGGTGTTGGGTGTGTCCTCTCCAGAAGTCAATGACAATCTCCTTAGTTTTATTGATATTAAACAGGAGTTATGTCGTCTGCAAATTTCACCATGTGATTTGTGCTGAAGGTTGGCGTGCAGTCATGTGTCAACAGGGTGAAGAGCAGGGGACTGAGCATAGTGAGGTGTTGGGCCCTAGCAGGTCTAGTTTGTGTATGAGTTGTTGTGGGATTATGGTATTAAATGCCAAGCTGAAATCTATGAAAAGCATTCTCCCATATGTGTCCAGGTGGAAGAGGGCTGGGTGGAGGGCAGAGCAGATTGCATCCTCTGTGGATCGGTATGCAAACTGAATGGGGTCCAGGGTGGGGGGATCAGTGCCACAGGTCAGTAGTCATTGAAGCAGGATGGAGCAGGTTTCTTTGGTACAGGTATGACAGTGGTGGTCTTGAAGCCTGAAGGGACTACAGCTTGTCCCTCAGCACACGGCCAGGGATGTTGTCTGGACCTGCTGCCTTGCGGATGTTGATAGTGGAGAGTGTCTTCTTCACGCCGCAGACAGGCACAGAGCCTGATCGTGGAGGGGTGGTGTCTTCTGTGGATATGTGTTGTTTTGTGCTTTAAAACGTGCAAAGAAGCTGTTAAGATCATTTAGCAGAGAGGTGTTGCTGTCACAGGTTCGTGACGCAGGCTTATAGTCTGTGATAGCCTGAATGCCCTGCCACAGGCTCTGTGTCTCTGCTGTCTTTAAAATGGCAGGTTGTCTTGTGTGTATATTTCTATGGACATCACCAGTCAGCCATGGCTTCTGGTTAGCCTGGGTGATGATGGTTTTTGTGTGTGTCACATCATCAATGCACTTCCTGATGTAAGATGTGACTGTATCCGTGTACTCCAATGTTTGTGTGGTTGTTGTATGTGACTTCTTGTCTGAAAATTTCCTAATCTGTTGTCTAAAATCAGTCTTGAAGTGTTGAGAAGGCCCCCTCTGGCCACACTCTTACTTGCTTCAAAACCGGTTTGGTCACTTTCACTCTCGGTCTGTATGCTGGCATTAGCATAACAGTGAGGTGGTCAGAAAGTCTGATGTGGGGGAAGGGTGAGGCCTGGTATGCCCCTTTGTCAGTTGTGTAGACCAGGTACAAAATCTCCTCTTGTTGGGAAATCAATATGCTGGTGAAATTTTGGAAGGACAGTCTTATGGTCAGCATGATTGAAATCCCCAGCGAGAATTATGAATCCGTCTGGGTGGGCTGTTGTTCACTGATGGCCTGATACAGTTCACTAAGCACAACATTCCTCTAACTGCTGTTGAAGGTGGGGGGGAGGTGTAAACAGTGACTAGCAGAATCGCTGTAAATTCCCTCGGCAGATAGAAAGGATGCCATCTTATGATCATAAACTCTGTCAGTGGTGAACAATGTTTACATACCACCACAGCGTCTTGACACCATGCATCACAAATGTAAACACAGACCCCGCTGCCGTGAGTCTTTCCTCCGCTGATGAGGGCTCTATCTGCTTGGTAGCATTTTAGCTGCTCCAGTTGTACAGCGGAGTCAGGGATGTTATCATTTAGCCATGTTTCGATGAAGAGAAGCACACAGCAGTTACTCACTTCTCACTGCGCTGACCTCAACAGTCATATGTGATCCATTTTATTGTCCAATGAATGCACATTAGCCAGGAGAATGGATTGTATGGCTGGGCAAGTTAGATTAACCCTAACCCTAACCCGGATACTTCCGCGCTTCTTCCTCTTGCACCACTTGCAGCGCCTTCTTTCCGGGCGAGTGGTAGCAGTTGAGTCTGGTGTGGTAACAGGCCGTCGGAGTATCCTAAGCTCTTTGATTTTGTCCGTTTGTATAGTGTCCAAAGTGTTGTGTATCTTAGTCCTGCCAATGTCTAGCGGAGCTTGCCGACTTTAGTGCTTGTTCCCCAATGTAGACAGATGAGACAAACGTGAAAAACTTCCGTACAAACACTTACTAACAGAACAAAAACTGACTGGGGTCGCTGCGTCTACACGTGCCACCATCATGAGGTACATGTCATATACATTTAGCAGTTTATAATTTGTCATTTTCTTAAAATGCAAACCTATACCTTCTCTCCAGGAAGGTGTTTGATTTATAGCCTGATTTAAAGCCATTTTGCAAATCTGAAAATCAAAGTGTTTTATAATAGTATCTGTCAACAGGGACTTGGCTGGAAATAAAAGGTAGCATTTGGCATAGTTCTTTTGTGAGTGTGTATTTGGAGGATTAGGTGCAATTCTTTTTGAGCTCCATTCTCTTCCAGCCGTATGAGCTGACATGGCTATGCTATTCCCCAAGGCTAAGAATAACATTTGACTTTAGATACTTTAATGAAAGCTTGTCACTCTTTCTCTTTATCACCAGCAAAGATAGCACACCGCTGCAACGTTGCAAGCTTGTGCTTACCAGTGGCGGGGGAGGTTGATAATCGAGGACAGTTATGTGCTCTGACATGACTGTATTGTTTAAGCCGGTGATGTATGTGCCAACTCCTTGCACGTAGTGTAAGTTTCAGAGAGCCTGTTTGATTTGCTGTTATTGTAAAATGAGAGAGAAGTACTGGACTGTCTGTTTTATATCCTTGGGTGGGTAAAAAGTGGGGGGTGCAGAGAACCTGCAAATAGTTGATGTAATGTTTGAATATCAAAAGATATTTACATGAGTTTTTCTGGATTATCCCTCATGTTCCGTTTAATACTAAATATTTGTTTACACAGCCTTCCCACTATGACAAAGACGAAGCCACTAGCATGACCTCGCAAGTACGTTCTGTCACAACATCATATCATATCTAAGAATGGTGCCATGACCAGGCATTTTTCCTTTTCAAAAATAAAAACCGCTAATGCTATAGAAAAAAAAAATGTTTCTGCAGTCTCTAAGGTCAACTCTTGTCCTACTCATTGTGTATTTTGGAGACCCATTTATGTCATTGTGTAACAGTGTTGTGTGAGACAAAGCATACAAGAAACTAAATAATTGATCAACGTTTACTGGCTCTTCACAGTAAAGTGTCTGAACGTGACCAGCTCTTTGTGCGCAATGCGAGTGCTATTATGAGAGCAGGTTTTTTTAGCTACCTTGTTACATGGTGTACAGCATGTTTTCATGAATTAAAAAGTTTGTCTACAGTCAAGCAGTGGCAAATAGGGCTCATGCCAAAGATTGATTACCCCTCTACTGTACAGTATATCCTCTCAGTAGATTAACTTGCATTTTTTTACCTCTTTTTTGTTTTTGTCAAGGAAAAGAATGTCCTTGGTTATGTTTTTTTCCACACTAGCCAAGGTGAAAAGGACCATGTCATCAAGAAGACAATAGTGCTATAGCCAGGTACCCCAGGCCCATTTCTGTCTATTAAAGCATATAACAATAGAAACCAATCCCACAGCATTCTTAAATGGAGCTGACAGATACTGGGGGAACTGTGGTTGCCGTTTTAATCTGTCCTGACAGCTTCAGTCTAGACTAAAATTGTGCTAATGGTTGTTTAACAGTTGATGGAGGTCTATCTAAGTCAGATGGACAGTGAATTACTGAATTCACAACATAAGGAGTCTGTGTGGTGATTACTGTATAAACAGATAGCTTAAAACAGTGGGACAGATCGAGGAATGGTACTTTTTTAAAAGGCCAGTTGTTGCCTATAGCATTATGTCTTTTATACCGTCACATTGACATTCATTATATGAATGTAAAAGCGCTTTGGTAGCTTATCTACTTTATCTTGCCCTGGACTGAAGCGTGTGAAACATGACTTGTGCCATACAACATGGCAGCAGTTCCAGCATGTGCTAGTTTCTTATAGTAGTACCATGGAAATCCCATATACTATAAGTGTATGTGAGTATATCCTGAATGAATGGTGTGTGTTCGGTTAGACTGACAAATAGTGGAATGCTAGCAGTACACTTGACTCTTGTCATTGCATGCACAAGTTGTTACTTCACTGCTGTTTTACCCCAGCAACACTCCAGGCTCAGTGATTATAAAACACAGCCATGCATGATGAATGAGAATAAAATAGATGCTTTTGAAATGTTAAACCCGTTTGAAAATTGGATATATAGGGGGTCCTCGAGTTACGACACAGATCCGTTCCTATGAGAGTGATGTAACTCGAATTTTGGTGTTAGTCAAAACACACACTAGCCTGAGTCACTTACCAATCCTAACATAAAATCATAATCTGTAACACAACTGTAAACACAACTACACCACAGAAAAAGGAAAAAGGCATAAATATACTGTACTTGCACATTGTACTGTAGTAACACAAAAAAATTGTGTAAAAACACTTGCGCTTTTAACAGTCCAAAACAGGTAAACGTACTGGGGAGCACCAACTCCCTCACTTATGCGTGATGTTACTGCATATTTTGCGTATTCTTCCACCGTGCACAACCAAACTAGTTATTGGAGTGACTATGCCGATACTGTCATAACCTGAGGACCCCATGTAGTTGTTTCTCCTCATTTCTTCCTCAAAATGAGGTGTAAACATGTTAGCATGTCTGTAGTCCAGCACTAAAATGTAAAATATAGCAAAACATTCAATCTAAATGTATAATATTTGAACATGTAAATGTCTTGGGTACAGTAATAACAGAGAAAAATTATATGCCACAGAAGGAAGAATTAGCTAGATGCTGATTTTGAATGTATTTTCTAAAACGGACAGCATTATACAGTCTCATCAAAGCTGCAGACCTCCCCCATGCCATTGACCATCATTTTGCCTTGATTAGCTGTACATGACTAATCATTGGCTGGGGAGGGGAGAGCATGTAAAGTTGTAAAGTTAGTGGCTTAACACAAGCCGGGAGTATTGTATAAAAACAAAAACAAAGAATAGCATTCGAAATTTTTGAGTGAGTCAGTTGACTTTTACTGTAGGTGGATTGTTGTGTTAGTTTTCATAAGCTTTGCTGTGCAATCATACACTCAGGGTTTCCATTAGACTTATTTTTCATAGTCCTATAAAATCCATTTCATTTTACTATGTGTGTTTTGCTTGCATTCAAGTACACTATATCCAGGGGTTGACATAATATTTTTGCTTTAGTACTGTAAAGAGTACCTACATTAATGAATTGGAACGCACCCAAATGAAAAATTTTTCACCTTACCATGGGCGCTGGAACCCTTACAACATCTCCCCATCCCCCCGCGAAGTCCCCCGGTCGTGCATTCACATAGATAGATTGATTTTCTTTTAAGTGTACTTTTGAACACTGCCAAATGATTCTGAACGTGCAAACTGACTTTTAATCTAAATTAAATTACAGGTCTAGTCACTCACAGGGATTATTTGACACCAATTAGTCATTATTATTTTTTTAAGGTTTTCCTTTTCTGGGTGGTGGTACTTAGAGAGCTAGTATGAAGTTACTCAAATTAGGTACACATTTGCACAGTGAAGACTGAAAACTGTTGCGCAGTTTTCATACCACATACGCCAATTCTTGCTTGCATACCGCTTATGTCAATCCCTGTATATATCTCTACAATGAAAAAGTACAGGTAAGCAGATTTATAACTACACAAAATATTGTATTCTTTCAACATCACAAAGAAGCAAAATAGAATAGCAGGAGCCACTCTCCATTTCATGTACGGGCTAAACTGTCAAGGAGAGGAAACACAAGTGGTCGCCACATCCCCTTCAACATAAATATTCTGCCACCCTTATCTGCCTGGATGAGGTACAATTAACTAAGGTCCAAATTTTTAAGCAGTAAAATGAGTACAGAGTGCACTTCTACTAGAATTCTGATAAAAGGACCAGCTTTTGTCAGAACAAGGTCATGGGGTTGGGGTGTTCTAAGCCCTCTCAAGTCAAGTCAAGTAGGAGTTAATTGTCATTTACACCATACACATTGAAATGATACATTCCTTCAGGACCAGGGTGCAACACCAAGAAAAAACAACACCACAAGAATGTAGGCAGAAAAGGACTGCAAGAGAGAGTGCAAAAAAAAAAAAAAAATTTAAATTGAACCTACGCCCACCCACAGCTCAAACAAAAAAATAGTACACCAATAAAGGTAATTTTTCCACCCTTGGGATTTTTTTCCTTAAGTAAGGGACTCATTTCTCTTAAATCTCTAAGATCCTCTTTAAATAATCACCAGTTATTGGTAGATGCTATAAACCAGAAACATTTATATGACTGCAAGCTGCCACTCGTCACATACAGTTCCTTTTACAGTAATTCAATGATGCTTTTTGGAATTAGAATTAATTTATACAGTATTGCTCTGCTCTACTGTTTCAGCAAATAATGGGAATTTAACTGTGCTAGTAGCATTAACTTCTTAGTTGTGAGATTTTGAAAGCTTAAACAAATATTTGTAAATATATTTTTACTGTCCCTGGTTATGGTAAGTACACTGATGTAGGCTGTTGGTGGTTGCTGCAAAAGAAAATTAATGAGGAGAGGGCCAAGATGACTGTCAACCCTCTCCATCACGAAGCCTCTTCCATTTAAGAGACAAATGGACAGTAACAAGCAGAGATCAAGTCAAATGAACTTTTAGTGGAAGGTTCACCCAGCTTATCAAATTAAGGGCACGTCTGAAGTGTCTGGACATGCTCAGCAATCATATTCGGCATTGGCTCAAGCTTAAAAGGCCTTTTGATGTTGAGTAAATTGGAGCAATACAGGCAGATTGCTAGGTCTCCGCTTCAGTAATTCAAGATGAAAATAAATGCCATTTACAGGCAACAGTTGAATATTTCCAATATTTTCTTTGTGTAATTGCATAATACAAATTGCTTTTTGCTTTTATTATATTAACAATATATCTTCAATTATGAATAGGACTGTGGTATTTATCAGTGGGCCTAATTAAATTGGCATATGGATATGCAGTCCAAGTTCACCTGACAAATCCAAGGAAATTGTTTTGGGCACATTCTATTGTGTGACTTGGCACAGAGTGAAACAGAGGAAGATTCTCCTTTCTCCCTTTTGGCTGTGTTAAGTTCCTATTGACCTATTGGCGACATTCAGTTCCTGCTTGGGGAGCCAGCCACAGCAGTTTGTCAGTCAGGGATTAGCTGGCAGTTCAGGCACATTGAGCAACCTGCCGGGTATCCTCCCCTCAAGCTGGCCCTGGCCCAGCACTCAATACTAGGCTGCTCAGGTTAGGATTTAATTGTGCACACAGAACTATAACAGGCACTCTCTTTGGAGCTTATTGGCAAAGTGCCATTGCAAAGCCAATACTAACTGATGTCTAACCTCCTTTCACCAAGAGCACAGCTTCAGCTGCTGAGGGAAAGGAGTGGACAAAACAGGGACATGCTTGGGGTGTAAAAGGGCTGCAGGAAGGAATGGATCTTCAGTCCTGGTTAGAGAGCTCAGAAGTTTACAGCGAATGAAAATAAATAGTTGCTAACTGGTGCCAACTAGTTTATATTGTTTTTAACATTTGATTGTAAAGGGTACAGGAGGGCATTTATCTAGAGCGACTTACAATCAGTGACAGGGACAGTCCTCCTGAAGCAACTGAGGGTTAAGTTTCTTGCTCAAGGACACAATGATAGAATGAGGGGTTCCAATGTGCAATATTGTGGACATTGGGTTTTACCCACTAGGCTAGTACCACCCTACGATGGTGATTATGTTGTTGAACTGTTTCTTTAATTGCCACTAATTGTTGTCTTTTGCTCAATTTAGCATAAATGAAATGAATTGTGCTTCATCTGACTCTTCAACAAATCCTTTATAAAAAGGGTATACTGAAATGTGTTCTGCTTAGAATTTAATACCATGACTTTAAACTTGTTTAGAGTCCTGTGGTATTGGAATTGGGTACCAGTACTTTTTAACAACCAAATTACATCAGTACAACCAAGATCTGATTTACATTAAATCAGTCTGTGTCAAATTTGGCACCCCTGGTCAAGATGTGTGAAAAGCCTTAAAATAAATTATTTTTTTATTGCAGAAGCATACTCTCACACTGAAAATTGTAGAAAAATGTGACCTTCAGCTCAAGTGAATTTTAAGGGGAAAAGAATTCCTGACTAAGAAATAATTATTTTTCATACAATCACCTGTTCCACAATTTTTGGCACCCCTAACAATTCCTAGGAAATAAATGTAATTGAAGTATTTCTGTCATTTCTACAGTGGTTTACAAAGTTGATCAGAGTATCTAGAAACATCTAATTAGTAATTCATCACTTCCTGTTTCCCTGGGGTATAAATAAGACGTGACACAGAGGCCGTTTCTTTTATCCACTCTTTAACATGGGAAAGACAAAGGAACACACCATTCAAGAAAGGCAGATGTGTGCCGACCTTTACAAGTCAGACAATGGCTACAAGAACATAGCCACTCGCCTGCACCTGCCCATATCTACTGTCAGAGGAATCATTAAGAAGTTTAAAACAACTGGAACAGTGGT
>JBBPCY010000023.1:835090-864366 GCA_037974405.1 Brachyalestes nurse
AGTTTAAAATGAAATTAAAGTGTTCTGGGAGCATATTTGGGGGCATATTTAGGGTTTACACTATAAAAATAGGCTTTCCCACTATATGCGGGGAACGTAACCCCCTCGATATATAACACAGAGAGATGGTTCTTATCACTGAGCTTTTTCACTGTAAACTTACAGGCTTGTTTTATTATACTTTAGCCATATATGCTTTAGCCATTATTTCATAGCCATAACTTAAAAAATATCCTGATTTTGATTTTAAATTTTAAGTAACATGATTTCAAGTAATTCAAGGAATTATTTCCATGGGAACATCCATCTGTATTTAATTAAAGTGAATATTCTCCTTGCTCCGTCTCTCTCAGATGCCTAGACAAATAACAAGGTGGTCTACAGCTGTATATATATATACACAAAGTCTAGAGACTTAAAGACTGGATGATTATGGTGGAGTTTTCTCAACCCAGCATTGACACAGAGGTGTTTTGAAACCCCTGTAGCACCATGTCACTGTTGTACTAAGAAACCGTTCTTAGTACAACAAATAATATCTAGGTCCTAAGGTCTCCTCTTTCTTTTAGTGGGTGGCAAAGAGGGACAGAAAGGGTAAATACAGAAAGGTGCAGTGGCAGATGTAAACCCTGCAAAGTACACCTTTATGGTAAGTGTACTATGCAAACTACCAGTATATGTGAACATTCGAAACACTTATTAACGGGCTAAGCAAAGGACTGTGTAGAAAATATCTTCTCTGACTCTCAACAGCAGCAGCTACCCACTGGCATTTTATCTAAGAGCACACACTTTGACTTAAGATTGAGTCGCGCATGAATTTTTAAAGCACAAGGCGAAAAATCTCCCAAAAATTTCTGGCTCTCTTATATGGAAATGTTCTGCACTACTGTACAGATAAGAACCCTTGGATGTGGACAGAAGTGGAGGGGGGTCCATCACCCTACTGATTGAAACCAGATCTAGGGTTCATTTGAATTGGCAAGAAATTATAGTCTATTTTTGTTGCCAACACAGATGATCAGTCCATCATTTGATGTTAAAGTGATTGCGACAGCGGCTTCCAAGCTCTTTTCTTAAAGACACCCGCTAGTCTTCTTTCAGTTTGTTCTCCTATACTTCCTGTAGAATAGATTCTTTCCATAAAATAACAGAAAAAAACACATGGAATCTTTCAGTGTTTGTGACTGAGTGATGGATATTAAAACCATCCTCGATTTTTCAGTGTGAGAGATACTATTCTTTGGCAAAAATTTATTTTCACATTTTTCCACTTATAAATATAAATATACACTGAGGTTTTAAGCCTAATGTACCTAATATGTGTTTAAAAGCTTATACATCATTGTACACTTGCCTAAAACTGCATTCAGTTAAGTAATTCGCTAATGTGGTTTCTGACATTGTATGATAGGATAGCTATACTGTTGACTACAGACATTATGTTGATTTTCTAAATAAAAGGTCCACACACTACAGTAAACAAACATACATGTGTGTTTTTTGGCAAATTTTACACCATTGCATCATTTCCATTTATTGAGTTACATAAACAAAAGTATAAAATCTAACATAACATTGCACAGCCAGTATGTCAAATTAACAGAATAAACACTGGTTCTTATTGTGCATAAAGATGTACAGAAGATTTGTTGATGATGTAAAATTATTAAGGGTGTCAAATTAATGTGTTAATTTCAATCAGTTAATCACACAAAAAATAAAACATTAAAAAAATTAACATTGATTGATCGCACCACGTGACTGTAACCTGGTGACATTAACATGCTACCCATTGAAATGTGCTACCATGCCCTTCTGCGCATGTGCAGTTCCACAGTCCTGGGAGTTAGTGCCATGCCAATAAATCTATGCTACCTTGCAACACTGGCAGCTGTATAAGCTCAAGGTAGCATTGCATGAAACAATAGACTGCTTATAAAATATGTTTTTTCTCTGAATATGCATGTTATATTGTTATTTCTCATCATTATCAGTGCTAAACTGACTGTATAAATTGCATAAGCTCCAAGGGAGCATTTTTCGACAGGGTAGTATAAATCGAGAGACTCTGCTGTCAATTTGCATTACGGTAGCATTTTTTGACAAGGCAGCAAAAATCATTAGAACACCCATGCGTGTATGTACATTGTCTTAAACTGCATCTTATAGATGGACTTAGTTCTTGCTGAAGCATTTTTCCCTCAGCATTTCAGGTCATATTTTTGATTGTTGTGACCATTACTGCACATGAACAGTGCAAAAACAGTTATTAAAATAAAAAAGTGTTGATTATTCATTCACTCATATGCCAGAATGTATTTAAATTTAAATACATAAATACTTTTACATGTGTGAGATTAATTTAGATAAATTAATCAGAGAGCTTGTAATTAATTAGACTGATTGTTTTAATCTGACACCCTTAATTATTGAAAAACACCTGTAAAAATGGACAGTCTGGACTCAAAGTTGGCTGGTGTCAAGGGGTAAATGGGTGTAATATTTTGCTGTGTTTTTTTCTGCATGTAATATTGCAGGCGCCTTAACAAGAGCCACATAAATTGCATCCTAAATCAGCAAGCACTTTGTGTGAGAGAAAAGTGGCTTCTGGGGTTCATCCCCTGTGTAAATGGACTGTACCATGATGGTGCTGCTTTGAATCGACTCATCTCTGGACGAAGCAGGCACCTTGCCATTTTTACAGTGTTTCTCAACAGAACTGCTTTTCTTTGGTTTGTTGTTGGGAACTAGGGACATCTATTTGTTCTCTGTTTTTGGCAGGTTAATTGTCTCTTTCTTTCCAGTGCCCAAGGATGCAAGAACAGACAGATCTCTGAATTGCCACCTCTGGTCATGTTCCAAACAAAAAGGGGCAGGGTGTAGTTATAACTGCAGAGTGGCTGAGATATTTTTGAAACCCATTTTATTGAGAACGAGGCAGGCCATCTTTCTTTTTTTGTTATTTTATGTAGAAATGTATATACATTTCCATCCTGTGTGCAGTCTACTTGTTTGGATTTTCCCATACCATAACTAAATGAAAGCCATAGGTTACACTATGCATGCTCCCAAACCCTGCATCACTGACTCTGTGCATATTTTGATGTGTTTTGTAGTGCTATGTTTAAACAAATATATAAAAACTTTGGAAATGTGCAATATAGTGTGTCTTATATCGTTTTTTTTTTTCAGCACAACCCAGATAACATTATGCGTTCATTTTTTACTATGTAAACATAACTAAGCAAAAATTAACATTTTATTTTAGAGATTTTTTTAAATATAAATTGCTGTCAAACACACAATCACAGAAAACTAAAAAAGTTTACAGCTCAAAATTATAAAAACATTACTCCAAAAACAGGAAAACTTGAAAACCTATTACCAACATTAGCCAAATAAATATTATTCCAAAAACAAATAGGGATCTGGTCCAGGTTGCACAGAGCTGGTGCACACTGGCAAAGCCCCTCCCAAGACCCCAAACACACACACACACACACACCAAATTACACTCTGCTTACTTATTTTATACCAAATTACAAGCAAGTATATACAAAATGTACAAACAGCTCACAAACAGTTCACAAACAGTCTCATTTGGCTGGGATCCGTGCTTTGTTTGGATAGCTCCGTTTGGTAATCGGCCGCTCTTTGTCCTGCGCAAACACATTTCCTCAGTATTTTCTTCACCTTCCAGTGTGGAAAAGCGCATGGCAGACACTCATTCTGGATGAACCGGCTTGGGACCCAAGACTGCTCTTATTGGCCGTAAGTCGAGCATCCCCTGCATGGTTTAGGCAGGACCATCATCAATGATGCGAGGAGGGGGAGGATCAGGGGCCAGGAGAACCAAGGGCAAATAGAACACTGGCTTCAGGCGTGATATGTGGAATTCCAGATGAAAACAGAGGGTGGCAGGCAGCTAGAGCCGGTAGGTGACCGGGTGAATCTGATGGGTTATCCTGTGGGGTACAGTATAATAGAGGGTGAGTTTTCAAGCTTTTGTGCTGAGTTTAAGATGTTTGGTGGAGAGCCAGACCTGGTCACCTACATGGTCGTCTTAGTGGGTGTCAGCTGTGATGTTGACTGAAGTGGTAAGCGTGGAAGGTGATTTGAGCCTGGGTCCAGAGCCGCTGGCACCTGTGGACCAACTGTTGGGCCAATGGTATGTCAAACTCTGGTTCTTGATGTTTGAACATAGGAGGTTTGAAACCATAGCATACCTCAAATGAACTGAGACCCATGGCAGAGGAGGTGAGCAGGTTATAAAAGAGCTCAGCCCATATAAGGTAGTGGGCCCAGGAGCGCTGACAATCTGCAACGAAGCATCTCACAAAGTGCTCCGTTTGTTGGTTAGTCCGCTCCACCTGACCATTCAACTGAGGATGGTATCCAGAGGAGAGGCTGCGGAATGAATCAATCATAAGGCAGAAGGAGTTCCAGTATCTGGCAGTG
Source organism: Brachyalestes nurse (assembly GCA_037974405.1). NCBI lineage: Eukaryota > Metazoa > Chordata > Actinopteri > Characiformes > Alestidae > Brachyalestes > Brachyalestes nurse. The sequence goes on from JBBPCY010000023.1 coordinate 839,552, forward strand.
AACTGTCCAAGACAATATTCCTGGGGAACCCAATCCAATGGACTATGTGCTCTAATATCAGATCTGCGGTTATGGTCATTGTCAAGGCGGTTATGGTCAACTCTGGCAGGCTAGTGACAAAATCCAGTTCGATGTGCGACCAGGGGCAACAAGGAATGGCAAGGGGTTGTAGTTCTCCAGAGGAAGGCTGGTTAGATGTCTTGGCCCTGGCACACACTGCACAAGCCTTAACGAACACCATGATATCTTCAGCCATTCTAGGTCACCAAAGGTCTCCTCGTTGGAGGAGAGTAAGAGACCGGCATGTGCCAGGGTGGCTGACAAGAGCAGAAGAGTGGCTCCACTTTAGGGCTTCAGACTGAAGAGCGAATGGAACAAAGAGTCGTCCAGGTGGGGTGCCTGTCGGAGCAAGCTCCAAGGTCTGTCCCTGGTGGACACGGTCTTCCAGATCCGAGCGGAGAGGTGATTTGATGAGATGTAAAGGCAAGACAGGCGCGGGGTTCCCTCGGGTGGCGTCAGCCTCATGTTGTCAAGAGAGGTAGTCAACTTTAGTGTAAATTAAATTATTCAAAAAACAATGCCCACCACGTCTGTCAAGAGCTGATTTTACTGTTGGATGGTGACCAGGTTCTGATGATCAGTCCAGAACGTAAATGGTTAATGGCCACTGTAGAGCCAGTGACACCATTCTTCCAGGGCCCACTTAATGGCCAATAACTCACGGTCCCCTAACAGGATGCAGTTTCTGGTCTTGACCTCACTGGGAGAGGACGGCTCCTACACCCACATCGGAGGTGTCCACCTCTACAATTAAAGGCTTGGATCTGGATGAAGGAGGATAGGAGCCATGGTGAAGAGATGACAGAGACAATGAAATGCTTGAATGGTGTCCAGAGTAAGGGTAAATCGGGTCTTGGTAGGCTTGCTGAGGGCAGTAAGATTTGACACAACTGAACTGAAGCCCTAGATAAAGCGACGATAGAGGTTTTCAAAGTGCTGGAGATGCGTAAGCATCTTGGGTAGGAGGCAATTATGCACAGCATCCAGCTTCTGGGGATCTATGGCCACACCCTGAGAACAGATGACAAAACCCAGAAATTTTTCGAACTTAGAGTACAGATGACAGATGACCAGCAACCTCTTCAATAGTGCTCTCACTGGGTATGGGTGCTGATTATGTTCTTCAAGGGTCTTGGAATTTGTTCTCCTCTATAACTTTTGGTACTCTTGGTACTATGCATAGCCAAGTCATAGGGGTGGTGAGGGGGCAACTGGATGGCTCATTTTTTGCTAAAAACCCCCGCAAGGTCACGGTATTGGACAGGTTGACGTCGTGGGCCTTGGACTCCCCAGACCACATCCAGCTGTTGCTCGGAGGCAAAGCTCCTGACAGGTTGGCCCAAACACAAGAACCTTGTTCTGGGTCCACAAGTTGAGTGGATTGTCATTGATGAGCCAGGGGTGTCTGAGAAGAATGGGAGTTGAAGTGAGAGTGGTGACCTTGTGGGTAGGATACATGCCTCTGGACCAAGAGATCATGGGTTTGAATCCTATCTTCAGCATACCACCACTGAGTCCCTGAGCAAGACCCTCAACTCCAAGTTGTTCCAGGGAGACTGTCCCCTGTAGTTAGGGAATGGAAGTCGCTTTGGATAAAAGCGTCTGCTAAATGCTGTAAATGTAAATGTGACAAGGAGGGTGATCTTTTCCTCATGGTGAGCAATGGTGAGGGAAATGGAAGAGGTCTGGTGAGTTATGGGGCTGTTGGCCAGGGTTAGACAGTCCACAGAGGTGACTTTGACCAGCTGGGATAATGCCTCCAGCCTCATACCCAACTGGGCAGCATAAGCTCAGTTAACAAAGTGACCGGCTGCCCTAGCATCCACGAAGGCAGTGGTCATGACCCGTTTGTGGCCCAATTGGATGTGAGAACCATTAAGCAGGAAATGGTCAGACTGGTGCTTGGACCAGGTGAGTTCCTCCCCCTATTTACTTGGTCGGACCGTTTCCCGGCCAGAGAGGGCAGATAGCATGATCAGGGTGTGAAACTCCACAACATAGCGACTCACCAAACGGTCTCCCTGCCGCAAATGATATAAACAGGATTTGGTCTCTACATCGCTATAAAGGTGTTGAAAGGCAGCCCTAAGATGATGAGTGAATTCTGGGTATGTGTGAGTAAAGTCCAGGCTGCTCTTAGGACCGCCGTGGTCTGCTCAGCTGCCTGCTTAGTGAGGAGGGAGACAAGAAGGGCAATGCGACTCCGATCGGTATGGGATCTGTCAGACTAAAACTCAAAAATAAGGTTTAAGTTAGTCAAAAACACATCACACTTCCCGTCCGTGCCACTTCCTTTCTCCGGCAAAGTGATATGAGGTTCAGATAGGGTTGATGGAGAAGAAAAGGGAAGGAACGGTCCGGGTGTCACCTATGCCACTTGCCATTCAGCAGACAGCTCCTGATAGGCCTCCTCAATCTGCTGAGAAAGCTCCCCATGAGCCGCAAGCGGCTACCTGCTGGGTTCATAAACTGGCCAACTATTTGCCCAGTGTAGCCTGGTAGATTAACCCAATCACGAGAGACATGAAAGAGCAGGCAAACCATTTTGTTTACTCTAAGAACGCTCTCAGCTGAGAGAAGGGATTCCTCACCGGGAGTGCACATTCAAAACACACACACAGTGATAAAAGGGAGAAAAAACTCAGGTGCTCATGGTCCTGTAGAGCTGGAACTTCCTAAAGCCACTTTCTTGTTTATATACCATGTGACCCAGTACTTTCCACCTGAGGTTTAGAAAAAGCTGAGGAGGGATGAGACATTGTCTGTCACCAAGTCCTTACTGCTGGTCAAGCAATGCTAGTAAAGCAATCTCAGTTTGTAACACCTAGCCCCGCAATATGCAAGTAATCAGCCCAACGCTGCTTCCTGTGCAACCTATTGTATACTATTCTCTATCCTCTCCATATTAACTTTCATAAATAAAGTTGTGAATATTTCAGCAGTGCGCCTGTGTTGTCTGGACATGACATGAACCTCATTAATAATGCATTTCCCCCCTCTCTCTCCCCCCCCCCTCTCATTCTCCCTCTCTCTGTCTCTCTCCTTTGTCTTTCTTTCTCCCGTTCCTCCTTTTTCTGCCTTCTACAGGAGAATACGTAGTAATGACAACATACTTCCACCTGAAAAGAAAAATTGGCTATTTTGTGATTCAGACGTATTTGCCCTGCATCATGACAGTTATTCTCTCCCAGGTGTCCTTCTGGCTCAATCGTGAGTCTGTGCCAGCACGCACTGTGTTTGGTAAGTATTGTCATTTCTGCATTACCTCACTCACCCTTTAATGCAAATCCTTAAATCCATTTCTGTTTCTTCTTTTTAATCTGCTTTTCTGCCTCAATTTCTCTTTTGTCACTTGCCATGGGGCAGATTGTAGTGAGTTAAAGGACAAGTCTGACAAGATCTGCTGATCTACTGTCAAAATTATTAAACTACATCAAAACAAGCTGGGTTCTTCACATTTGGGAGGATGCTTCCTTTTTTTCCAATCATTTTCCTCCATCCTGGCTAGAGAATGCCTTCGAAAACAAGTGCTGATATTAAAAAGTTCTGCTCTAAGCAAAAGAAAGAGTTTACTGAAGAGCATGGCAGGAAAATCGCTGAGCGGCCGGCACGCATAAGCCCAGACAGTGATGGATTCAGTTTTGATAGTGTGCAGGGATCAGTGGACTGACCTGTAATTACTGCAACCGTTGCGGAGGCACCTAATTAATTACAGATTAGCTGGACCCAAACTAGGAGTGAAGTGAAGTTGGAGAAAGCCAGGCTGATGGGCACCTTCAGGGTGAGGTGGGGTGGGGGAGATATAAACCCAAAAGTGGCAGGATATTGGCTTGGACCAGCAAGATGTTTAAGCCGGCTGAAGTTAAGAGATTATTGCTTATTGAGCCCAGGCTAACTTTGGCAAGGTGTCTGCCTTTGTCAACACTTTTTTTCTTACAGCTGCAACATCAGGTTTAAAGCAGAGTTCAACTCTGCCAGCTGCACAATGGAAACATCGGTTCCCTCAGAAATGATCTACTTTGTGCAGACCGCTACAAAAACACAGAATCTATACACCTGCCAATTGCTATTGATAGAATGCATCTAGCAACTTGGGCTGAAAGGAAGCAATTGTGGCCCAGGATCAAAAAAGTTTCTAATTTGCTTTTAGATGTCTTGAAAGCAATTTGAAAGCCAGCATTACTGCAATTTTTTGTGGAGTTAGGAGTCAAAAGCTAGGCATGCCAACTAGTCAAGAGAATTCTACAGTACAAATAAAAAGTTCCAACAGAATCTTGTTGACCTGTGGCTCCGCTAAGGCTGACCCTGTCACTAGTCCAGACGGCCCACGTTCCAGACGAGTTATTTTAAGTTCTCTCTCTGTTTGTCTCTCTCTCTCTCTCTCTCTCTCTCTCTCTCTGTCTGGTATCATGTCCTTAAACCTTTTTATTTTTTATCCTGCAGATCAAAATGCATCTTTGAAATGTCAGGCACTATATAAGATCATTACATTACAGCAGAGAAAAGAGCATAAAAATGTGAATAATTTATAACAGCGCAGCATAGACAAAGGTAACCTAACACAAACTGTATTTGTATTGAACCATCTGGTTCTTGCAATAAAAAATGCCGATGGTACCGAAATGTTACGCAATAAATATAATTTAAAAATGTATATCAATCATAACTGCCATCAAGGGCCATCAAGATTACTTGATTACACTTGATTTCTTATTTAAGAAGATCATCAAGTAAAATGTACCTTCTCAATGAACAGGCAATGATTAGTTGCTAATTAGCATGATTATGCATGGTTTATGCATGATCTTTAATACATTATAATTTACCTTTGGTTATGGATTATATTTTAAATGGCATACATTAAATATATTCAAGTAGGTAAATAAATAAAGTGTGGTTTCTGGCCACAAGCCACTTTTGGCTGGCTATTTTTGGTTGGTGGATTATCCTCAGCTCAGCACTGTTACTGAGGTATTTAAAATCTCCAGCAGCACAAATACACACACACACACACACATACACACTGACTCGCCATTGCTATGTCTGTGTTACTGAAGTGCTGAAAATGATCCGCTACCCTAATAATAGCAGATCATTGGTGATTATGTGAGGGTTCTAGCTGGGGAATGGGGTAAAGGTGGCAACCAAATGATGCAGAGAAACAGATCTGTCTGTGGTAGTAGCCTAGTGGGTAAAACACTTGCCTGTGAACCCGATGACCATAAAGTCACAGGCTCAAACCCCCCCACTTTCTTCCATTGTGTCCATGAGCAAGACACTTAACTCTCAGTTGCTCCAGGGGGACTGTCTCTGTAACTAATGATTGTCAGTTGCTCTGGATAAGAGTGTCAGCCAAATGCCACCTTTGCTGTAATTGTAAACTGCAAAGTGCATCTGCATTATAAGTGTAACTCATAAAATGGATACATATCACTATATAATTCACTTTATGGATGCAGCTTGCACATATTTTAAAGACTTACGATGCTATTGCATCATTGAAAGAGGAAAATCCCACAGCTACAGAGCAGTAAGTTCTATATAATGCATGAAAGTTTGGAAGACATATGAAACCGATTCAAACACCGGACTGAACATACACCAGATAACAACAATCCTGATAACAAGGTCTACCTCTGCACTATTTGAGTATTCATGAAGAGATCTTGGAAAACAAGCAACATACAGAATATTATTGCATGTTGTAAATGCCAGTTCTTAACTGTAAATGTCTTAAGTAGGATTAAACCTGTTTGGGAAAGTGAATTACTAATGGCATGAATTTGTTTGCGTTCTATGCCAGTTTGAATTATTACCAATATTATTGATATTTACTTGCACTGGCAAATCAATCATGAAGGACAACCAAAAGTTTGTAGGTCAAGGTTTTAATTAGATATAGGTTTTAAATGTTAATCTGTGTATAAATGAAGTGGTGCAACACAAGTTGGCTTTAAATCAAACCTAGATGAACAAATCTTTGATTAGCTCTAAATTATGCTTATTTTTACCCTTTGTAAAGGAATCCTTGCAAAACTTTAAAAATGAAAAGTATTTATTTTAATGTAACAAAATTATTGCTTGTTAAGGTATATTATTGAACAGATGATGGTAAGGACATATGATGTTGTGAGGATAAGAGGGAAGTCATGTGTGTTAGCTCTCATGTTACCAAGCTCTGGTATAAGCAGGCCCAAACGTGACTAATGAGATTGCAGTCTGGGTAAGAATCCCATCATTAGCTGGCTGCCGGGTTTTACATGAAAAAGTACAAAAGCTGCCTCTTCACCTCCCCCACTCAGTTCTGCCGTATTTTATTTCTCTCTCTCTCTCTCTCTCTCTCTCTCCCTCTCATGTTAGTCCTCACCTAAGAGGCAGCACTTGAGAGTATGTCATAGCAACCCAAGAGCTTCCTGAGGACTGTATACTTGTCTGTTAGTGTGTGTGTTTGTGTGTATGTGCAGAGTCTAATCACCATTTCAGAATCCAGCCCCATGTAAAATGCAAGCACTGTCCTAACTACTCCTCAGGCCAACATGAAGTGTGGCAGATAGTTAGCCCTTAAATTTTGCCCATGGAAAAGCCCCAGTCCTTCCTGACTTTGAGAGACAACATGAGAGAAAAAACTGAGCTTCAAGAATGTTTTAAATGTAGTAGTGGCCAGATCACTACTCTGAAGTCATTAAGTGTTCTTTTCTAAAGGTAAGATGATTCATCCTGGGTGTACTGGACTGAGACTGGACTGAGAACTAGACTGAGGAACAACTGAAAACATTGGTCACTAGGCAATGGGACTTGGTATTGAGCATTCATAGCAGGGTTGGGTAGAATCCAGCCTTATAACAGCAACTATGCCACTCAATAGACCTTGCTGTACTTCAAGGGCATATTCAAAATGAACTGTTAACAGCTTGAAATGTCATGAATAATGTATGGGTTTCATGAGCTTTATTAATAATAGCCAATTAGCATTTTTTTGTTCTTAAATTCCCCAAAAGTTCCTGACAAACATGCCTTAAGGAACTGCTCATGTATTCAATACTCTAGACAACAAAAGAGTGATAATTCAAGGCTGGCAGGTGGGAATAGGCAATACATATTTAGATTAAATAAATTACATTATGTATATGTAGTATAGAAAGGAGGCATGGCTGCTGGAGGTCCCATAATGCTTACAGCCGAAATGTTTATCATAACACGAACAGGAAAAGTCCATCTTTGTGTCCCCAGGTCCTCAGATGTGCCTCAGCAAGGTAACAGCCAGTTTAGATGGGCTGCTAGGCTCCAATCTGGAGGTCCTAATGAGGTGCAGAGCACAACCTTATTAGTATTCCGCAGGGCTCGTGCCACCAATGTCTGCAAACGTGATGAAGCAGTGCATCGACTGCAAGCCGCAGGCTGGCAACTGTGGGTAATAGAGCGCCCAGCCAGGGAGAAGGAAGGCGTGTTAAACAGAGTGTTCTTTCAGCTGCCCGGAGGTCATGTACATCACATCCCCCAAACCTGGCTTGGCTGAGCACTAATTCTGAGGATTTTTTTCCCTCAACACTCTGTTCTCCTCTTCCCTGGGTGTCAGTCCAACAGCAGCCACACAATGACTGAGAGCACTAACTCATGGACTACTTATTGTCCAAGTATTGAAGCTATTAATTTGCTCCATTTTAAAGGCAAAAATCAAATCTCAGGCTTGCTGTCATAGGCCCATGTTGCAAAACCCAGAAGTCACTTAGTTGTTAATATTAAATTAATCGCTCATGCCCAGGACAGCTGCCAGTTTTATGCGGCTTGACTCTGTATTTCATGTGGACAATCCTGATTAATAATTTTCTCGACAGCACAAATGTGATGTGTGGTTTATCATCCGGGCACACATTCCAAACAAGAGGCCACTGTCTTTGCCAACACAGTAATCTGTAGTGATGTTATTTGCTGTGGTCCCCCCATGTTTTTTCTCATACATTTCCTGATGGAGATGAGATTTAATGAGAAGTTTAACAAGAAGATACATTGCCATCACTTGCCTAGTACTTCACCTCTTTTGTTGTAAACTGAAACTGAATTGATTACAGCTTGTTTTTACGGTAACAGACAAGGCGTAATGAATGTCCTTCCTGATATTATCTGTTCTCAATAGCACAATGGGCTTTCTCTGATATTGCTAAGCTGTTTTATTTATTCATCCATTGTGCCATATTTGTTAGATCTCATGAGTACATAAGTTCAGATATCTTTCTTTAGAGACAGCAAGGGGGAGTGAAGCCAGCTCCCTGGAAGGTAGTGCAATACTGTCTGCATTTTAGTCATCTGCCAGGACATAGCAGACCAAGTAGAATGATTGCTTATATCTGCTTAATGGGTACCTGTGCTGGACTATTCACTCATTTTACTCCTCAAGCGGTATGAAAAGTCTGAGGCTACCGCACAGTGACCTATAAAGAATTCTGATTTAACACTGCAATTGATTCATATCATTCTCTTTCTTTTATTGTTATTCAGCTTTGCATTGTTGCCAGGGACCTATAAGAAAAGTATGGAGTTTTACTCTTAAGCAATAGACAATGATGCCAGGTGGTCAAGTACATTACCCCGATCCATAACTTTTTATAAGGTAATAAGGCTCTCAATTTAAGAGAGCACAGTTCTAAGACATTTTCTTCAAAGTTTTCAGTGCCAGATGTATGTACATGAGAAGACACAGTGGAGAAAAAAGTGTTCACAATGTGCCTGAAATTAACAATTAAATTACTAAGTGGGTAGCTAATTGAGAAAACTGTGAGAAGGAATCCTTCATAATCATGCTGTGCTGGTAAGGTGCAGGATTCATAGGGCGCAGCGAAATAGTGAAGCAGTCAACAAGCCTGAATGAAAGATTTCTCCTACCAAAACATTCTACAGTAGCAAAATTGTAATCTTAAAAAAACTGAATTTGTTAAACAGTTATTTCAGTCCAGTAGAAGTTTCCAAGTTGTAAAAATGTTGAGATCACCTTCGAGCCTGTGCCTTCGTCAGTTTACTATTACTAGCCACTGAATCTGAATCAGCATAAGAAAACTGTATATGGGTGGATTACATGATGTGTGATAAAGGTTTGTACCTAAGTTTCTGATGTAACACAGATGTATTTTCAAGCTGTATGCTGAAAAAAGCTTAGATCATCTGGCTTCTACTCTTCTGTGCATTCTTCATGCCAAAGGAATGTAATCAATGTAGCTCTTATGAGAGCATCTGAAGCCTATTTGCATGTCTTTCTGTCCTTAAGACAGTCAGGTCCCGTAAAGATCATTAATTCACCCTGCTATTTAAATCACATCTTTGCTCAGGCACATTTCAGCAGCAGTTATCTGGACATGCACCCCCTGAATCCTCCACACCTTTTTCTGTCATATCAGTCTCCCCATAGCACCCTTTTCTTTCCTGTTATTATAGTCATCCAATGGCAAGGGAAAGGCATACACTGAAGCAACAGTTGCACTTAACTATCAATTACCATGTATTACTTTCACAAGTTCCCATATGAGCAAAGGGGACCGCAGAGTCCTGTGGTCCACACAAACCTTATAATGGCAACAGAGCAAATGTCGGCATGACAGCAGAGACTCCTGAGGTTACACTGTGCTGCCAAGGCAAGCTTGCACATAATGCGTCATCTGAAATAAGTCCAGAATTGCTGAGTCAGAGCATATGGGTACCCTAGTCTGAGTCAGTGGGCTTTGTTTGAGTAACAGAGGACACAGTGCAATGATCTAGAGGTCATTTAAGGAAGATGTAGCATCCTCACTCAGCCAAATACCATTAATATCTGCATCAATATACTGTACTAACACACATAGTGATCCATGCTGTCACTTCAGCAGAGGTCAGTGGGGAGGTGATCTGTTACGTTAATTAAATTCAGAGTTTAACATGATTATTTTGAATGTCCTTAGTCAACTATAATTAGGTTTCCTTTTCAGAAATCAAAAGTGATGTATCATCTGATAAGCAAACATACAATATTTATCATTGTTCATTAATGGACCAGAATTTTTTTCTCTCTTTTTTGCTATTATGAGTTGCTATGAAGTTACAATGCTGTTAAAAAAGAGGTTAAATAGGGGTGATTCCTTCTTTGTTTCCAGGCGTCACCACTGTTCTGACTATGACCACACTCAGTATCAGTGCCAGGAATTCTCTACCCAAAGTGGCCTATGCTACAGCCATGGACTGGTTCATGGCAGTTTGCTACGCCTTTGTCTTCTCAGCACTCATCGAGTTTGCCACTGTCAACTATTTCACCAAACGCAGCTGGGCCTGGGATGGCGAAAAGGAAGGCCAGGATATGCGGGTAAGCAGAAGCATGGCATTTTCTTATCCTAAATATCACATGCTACAAAAAGAGCAACCTGTGATTTATATACCCTACACCCTAGCACAATCCATTTTCAAAGCTTATTCCAATATTCCACAGAATTATTTGTTATGGGATCACTGTCTGCAGGATGAGAGTCATATTTGAGTATTTTTTGACAATCAGGTGTTTCCATTTGATAGAAACAGTAGTTATCGGAACATTTACATCCATACTTATCCTATTATTTTGAAAGTTACAGCTCAATGACTTGGCTTTTGTTTTCATAACCAATTCAGACATTACTCAATAAACACAGGACTGCAGTTCTAAATAAACAATGTATTATGAACAGTATTACTAAGGTTCATCCCTTCGAAGTGTTTTGCTCTGTATTTTCTCAGTATTTTCTCAATAAAAAGGTCCTTACATAGACTATAAATCCATAAGGCATTTAGGTTCATTCAGCATGATTTTATGTTATCAGTGTCTGTTTTTTTCAATGGATTATGGACCACTGTCTTCCATGGTTCACTCACCGAATTACATTTCATTGCTTAGTCCCTCAGATAATGTTCAGTATATATTCAAGCAAAGAGCTGTAGGTGGACAGATTTGACAGCCTCAGGACACTCTGGCTTCAGCACTGCCACAACACACAAATCTCCTTGGCTTGTGTGGGCTACCCTGTAAAAAGCTTGTCAACATTGTCATTTTTCAGTGAGAGTGCTCCTGCTCAACGAGTCCAACACCGCCTGCATTCTCTTGCAGGTCCTTTTGCTTACGCCTGCTTATTGCCTTTTTCTGTCCTGGGTCTGATAACCTCTGAAAAATGAAGCACTCTGAGCTATAGGCTGGGAAACACTCTAAAGAAAGCTTAGCAAGAAGCCATATTGTTCTTGGGATAAGGGGATATTGTACCTGCAAAATGCTGATATAAATATTCCAGTTCATCCTCCTGTAGTCTGTCTTGCATAGTCTGTTAAGGAGTACTTTATTTATTCATTAGATATATAATGGAACAGAAATTTCAGCCTCAGCAATATTGAGGATAAGCAGCCTCAGGAAAAGTGAACTGGGTTTAAATACAAAATACAAAAAGCTCTAGTACATCACATAGCTGATAACATAGATAGACTTAGACTGTGTCAATTAATGGTGGCAGTTACATAAAGATCCAGTTCTGTGAAGCAATGAAGTCAGTGCCGGCACCAGAGCCAATCTACCGGGCTGGCATCTAACTGATTTAGGGGGGTGACGGAACAAGGGGGGGGGTAACGGAACGAAGGGGGGGCGGGGGGATTGATTGGTTGTGATTACGGAGCACGGCACACGGCGACGGACCGGGGTGGAGGTGGTTGGTGGGGTTGTACGGCAATGGAACGGGGGGGGGCGTGGCAAAGTACAGCCATGCGTAAGATATAATTCATAGATCCGGCACTATCGATTGTGAGCCATATTCATCCGATGTGGGGAGCGGGGGGGTTGCGTGTGTAAGGAGGGCCTGGCGACTCGCTAGGGGGGGCAATGCCTTGGAATGCCCCCCCTTGACGCCGGCACTGAATGAAGTTTCAGCATTTGTACCTTTCATTTTGCTCTCATCATGACACTTTGTTTTGTCTTATTCAGCCAAGCCCATTGCATGAACATAACGCAAGAAAGAAGACACCTTAGTGTCTTTGAAAGATTTTTGTCTTTTGAGGTTTAAGTTCCAATGTCCTGTTATCGCACATGTACATCACAGTGATTGGCACTTCTGAATATACATGATTACGGTCATGCCCACTTATGCTGATGTTTCTTGCACAGAAAGATCAGCCTCTTTTTTGGTCAAACATTGTTCTGCCTGGTGGCTGGTTTGTCTTGTGTGCATTCAGGCTCTGCTGAGCAAGCAGATGTAGTGATAATTGGATATGTGAGACAGGCTTCACTACACTTGTCTGATGATGGGGCCTGGGCCTCTGGTGCCACAGGTGAGCCCCTGCTCACAGCTCCATCTGAGAATGCATTCTAACTAGCTGGTATTTAAGCTTGAAATAAACGGACATGCTATTTATGGAGTAATGAGGAGGGGGCAAAACTGAATTCTGATAAAGCAGACACTAAAGTGTACAGACCAAAAATGGAGGTAAACAAAAAGACCAGATGAGGCAAGCCAGAAGAAAGAGAATGGGTTTATTTGCAGAGATGGAAAAAACAAAAGGGAAATCAGGGTGTTTGTCTCTATAATGACAAACTGAATTGCTACCAGTCTGTCCTGAAAAGTTGATTCTTGCCGGTGGTTGCTTGTCACTCGTGGGCCCAGTGAATCTTCTCCTCCTCTCTGAGTGTGAGTGGTGCGTAGCAACAGGCAAACTGCAGACATCACTCACAGCCTGGCAACAAGTTATTCTGCTCACCTGCAGTTCAACTGAAACTTAAGGAACATGAGACACAGTCATGGCATTAGCACTTAATCACATAACTGCAGATAAATGATTATTATCAAATAATTGGCTTGCATTTATTATCATTTGAATACTATGGTAAATAATTGCTTCTCTGTGTCCATGTGGGTTTCCTCCAAGGACCCTGGTTTCCTTCCTAAGTCCAAAGATATGTATCTCAGGCAAATTGGAGATGCAAAATTCTGCGATGGACTGGTGATGTGTCGACCTCTTGCCCTATGGCTGCTGGAATAGGCTTCAGCACTTCCCGCACCTCTGGTTAAAGATAAGCCGCTCAAATAATGGATAGACAGATGTAATTCACTTCAGATGTAATTCATAACAAAACAAAAGTAAGAACTGTTATCGTATTTAATGACATATTACCCATTAAATGCAGGACTGCTGTGCTCAATAAACAAGGTGTCTTGACTTTTATTTTAAGCAATAAAGTTTTTAAATTTTAAGTAGTAAAAAATCCATGAAGACCAGACATTCATATCACACTGAGAAATCTCAAAGTCACTCAAGATGATTTTATTTCATCATATTTTTTCTTTAGTGGATTATAGATTGACAGTTTCCTGACATGTTTCAGTAGGTAGAGAATATAGAATATACACTAAGCAAAGAGCTGTAGTTCAGCAGATTGGACAACCATAGAATACACTGGCTTGTAACATGAAGATAAAACCATAGCCAAGCTGTCCAGCAATACTTTTCTACCAAAGGATCTACGCATAAAAACAAAAGCATTTAAATGGTTCTTATCTTAAAATCTACAATTCTGTGAAGAAAAAAGGTGTGGAAACTTGACATTGCCTTGTTAAAAAAAATATACTGGACATTGGAAATGCATTGTTCTAGCAGCATATAATGGCCCATATATCTATTTTACATAAAAGCCTTTCCATCACCTTTATTTTTAAGGATTCTTTTGTAGTGAGAGTAGGAACACCATTTATATACCCATGTGTAGGAGCAAAACTAGCTAAATAATACTTTCAAACCAAAGATTTCCATTTTGTGTCGAGGAGTTGATAATAGGGAATAGGAAAAAAAGGCATGTTTCACATGGGAAGAGCTATTTTTTTTTTTGCATCTATGCTAATGTTTAACCTATTTTCAGCATGTGTATGTCTGTGCATGTGTATGTAGAGTGTGAGACAGAAGGGGAGCTGAGCGGAGCATTAGCGCTAGAGAGAGGCAGCGTTTACCTTGATGAGGGATTTAGAACATGTATAATTCATTCTGCCTGACACACTGGGCCATAATGGGGCTGCACCGCATTCCAGTCCCAGTGGCATTACACATCCTCTGTAGCTGTCAGCATACCCGCCGTGCCCTGCGGAATAACACATCCACACAAACACAGGGTCTAACTGAGCAGTTTAAATATCCATGTAAAGCGGGCAGTTTATTCCCATTGTGGACAGTTTTCCCAAAGTGAAACCAGTACATTTCATTTATTGGGCACAAAACAGGACGCAAAAGTTTCATCTTTGAGTCACTGAATAGTTCTTTAATTTTTCACCAGAACACTTCTCATTGTGATCAATGGAGCGCGGCAGTCCATTAGCATGCCCTCGCAGCCGATTAGACCTGCAGTGTTTGGGCAGCAAACATTTTCAAATTTAACCTGTAAAAAAACAGATATTTCAAATTAGCAACTAGCAGCTAATCTACCCATCACAAATATAATTAGGCTGTTAACTGAGATCATAATATACAGGTTTTAGCTGTTCATTTTAATGCTTTCTGTGGCATTTTGTCAGAGGTGTTCCTTGGGCTAAACTCCTCTTGGGCTAAAGGTCTACTTGGCAAAAGTTCCAGTATTCATCCTCATTGTCAGTGTCTCATTGAATAAGCCAGTCTGGGTTTCTCAGTACTTCTTCTTTCCCAGACTTGTTTGATACTATTAATCATTGCTTTCTCTGCTATCATGACCTAGAAGTTTAACATCAGTTATTACAAAACTTTTTCAAACCTTGAATACTCAAACTAATTCAATTAACTTGTATCCAGTGATGTGTAGTTCGTTTTTGCTTTTCCACAGAGAAAAACATGGCCTGTAACCTAGGCAAGTTGGACAGGTTATGTTTTACCTCAGAGAAGAGAAACTGCAGGACCTGAGGCGATTTTAAATAAATGTTTAATTTTTTTTTACATAAAACTGTTCAGTTAGTTAAAACACAAACCGCAGACTGTACAGACATTGAGATAAGATGTGTTTAGAGACTAGATTAAATTTCATGTCAATATGGGTTAAATATAGGTTAAATTTCATGTCAGTACCATCTTTATTGGACAGAGCTCTTACAAATGCCTATGAAGAGATCAGGACTTTACCAAAGTACCTTTGAAAGTTGAAACATAGCTGCTTTTTCTGTTACCTTACATAATCCCCCAAAATAGTATTCTGGTGCATCAAATAAGAAGTGTTTCAACAGTTTGAGCTTGCTAGGAAATAGATACAATATTGTTTTTTGAACTTAATCATATTTAACATGGATATAGTCACTGCCAGTTTTTTTGTTCCATAAACCTTTTTTTTTCAAACTTACTTTCAGCAGCAGCTTATAATGAGTTTTGATTTATCCACAGATAACTTATGAAAACATTTTTTTTTCTTGTGATGTACATCCACATTTTGAGGCTTTCTGCCAGGAAGTGGGATTAAATAAAACTCAGATGGCCTGACATTTGTATGCATTGGGGAAAAACTGCACTCAAAGTGTAATGCCAGCATTTGCTCCATTCAGCATGTACAAATCCTTATTATAGTATTTGCAAAAGCTGGCTCTGGTTTTGGAGCTCATGTTGCCAATACATGATTCAAAAGAAGCCTAGCCCAATGGGCCAGGTCATGTGGAGTTTGTTCCAAGTGATCCCCCCATAATGCTGACATAATCTCACAGCGCGATTTAGAGACCCACGATGGTGCCTGTACAGGAGGGATCGATGCCCTGTGATGGAAGAAAGGAGGCACACAGCCGTCTATACTATGTGCTTCTCCACAGATATCAGGAGTAGATAAGGAGGCCAAGCACTGGAATGAACCCCACACCCCCTTCAATTCAAGTGAAAGATGGGCTCAGTACTTTCTCTCCAAATGCTGTTTTGTGCTAGAGTCATTACCACTTCTTTCAATCTGCTTAAATGAGTTCTGGGGCCTCATAGCATCGTTTTGCAGATTGTTATTTTTTTTGTCAGCTGCTTTCTTTTTTAAATGTCAGGAACACGATGTGAAGCTTAAATCTCTTCAGGGCTCTGTGTCAGCGTTCGCTACAGATAATACATGCATAAGGATCAAATAGTTGCACACACACTAAACTAGTTTTTGCTCACATAAATGACAGTGAACCTAGATTCAGTTACATTCTTTGTCATTGTAGGTTCTGTTTTCAGAGCTCTTCTGCATATTCAAGCATTGCCAATGTCTCCTGTTCCCTCTTTTACAGTAAATTGAACATCAATTTTTCATATCCAGTCCATTATTGTGCCACCAATTCATAACCAACTTCTCAACCCTTTCTTTGCCTCAGACACTGTGTATGGATGAATTGGATTACCTTTTATAGCTGCCTTCCAATGCCCTTTATATGTGTGTTTGTTCCCAATTACCCTATTACAAGGAAACCCTGTTTATTTGCTGTAGTGCATTGCTTCCTGCCTTGTCATACAGACAGGTGATTCTTTTGGTTTTTACAACCAAGCATTTTTATGACTAGGGAATAAGCAGATTGACCAGTGAAATTCTTCTCTCCTAGACTAGACTAGACATTTTAACACACATGCATATGATGCAATACACTCCCATTTAAACAAGTATAGTGGAGGTTAAAATTATTAACTGTATTAGTAATGGAATACAATGCAAGTAACCTGTCAATTATCTTATATACTACATTTAGGCTTCCCACCGCATAACAGTATCAAAAGAGCTCATTTGTGGGTGGAGCCTGGATAGGCAATTTGCACTGTTTAAACACTAAATGTTGACATCTTAACACACCAGCATGCTCAGTATATATATATATCACACCCTGAACCCTGAACCCTGATTGTGAGTAGAATCATCAGTTTGGATCATGAGCTACAGATTTCCCTGGCCTGCATGGATCTGTGTCTGTGTCCGAGATTATGTCCCGAATCCCTGGCTTATTTTTCTCATCACTGACACTGCAGACATGCTCTCATTTGTTGCACTGTGACCACCAGCTCAGGCTATCACAACCTCTGACTTTCAGCGAGCTCATCTGCCCTATCGCAGCACAGAGGACCCAAGCAAATATATCTTAGCTCTGGAAAATAACAAGCCCTCCAACTGCATGTGAAACGTACTCTCATCTTTAGCCCATGGTGGTTGTCCTCCCTCTCCCTCACTGCGTGTAAACTTTTGACCCACTCGCATGTAATGAGTCTCCTCATTGCCCTCAGGAACCTCTTTGGCATACTTTGATATATGTATATTTTTTTGGGACAGAGGGAAGTAGGCCCAATGTGATTTGCCACTTACTGGAGTGGAGACGAACAAACCTTGGCCTTTTGTCTTGGCTCCAAGGGAGACTCACATCTCGATGAAAAGGCTTTCCCAGCAGAGCATCAGCCAATGAGTCAGACAGGGCATATTGTGTAATCAGCTTGCAGTCATGAAAGTAGCAGGGTATTCGCCTGATTATAGTGCCAAGTTGTTTGTTGCTTATGGGACTTGGAATAAGTACACTTTTGAAAAAACATTGGCAGCACTGAGGAAAGATTAACTTGGAGTGGGGTCATATGAAAGAAAGACATGCGAGAAAGAGCAGAGAATTGATATTTTTGGGCAGTGCTCATTTAAATTTTTGAGCTCCATCCAGTGGATGAGTAGAAGTGGTGTTCACATCTCACAGCATCTCCAAAACAACAGCTCTTGTGGATTGTTCCTGATATGCAGTAGCTAGTGCCTACCAAAAATGGTCCAAGTGTATTGTGTGATCTGACACCCATGGTTCACCAGTTGTTCCTCTTGGACAACTTTTGGTAGGTAATAACCACTACATACTGGGAAAATCCCACAAGACCTTCTGTTTTGGAGATGCTCAGACCCAGCTGTCTAGCCATTACAACTTGGCCCATGTCAAAACTGTTTATGTTTCCTACTTCTAACACATCAGGTTCAATAACAGAATGTTTACTTGCTGCCTAATATATAACACCCTTTGACAGGTACCACCGTATTGATATAACTTAACAAACTTACTTCAGCTGTCACTGGTTTTAATGTTGTGTCTGATTGTGGTATATATTTTTTGGCAGGAACATTGAGCTTTTGTTACCCACTAGTTAGCATCTCCACATGCTTTAATGTTATATTTCTGTGAGTAAAGTTATTGTAAATAAGGGAAAAATCTGAGCCTGGTTCAGCAGTCCCACTCTAAGAAGCTTAATGAATACAGACCCAGATGCCAGATTCGCTATTTTTAAATTATTAAATTATTTTGCCCATTTAAACAAAGTCATTTTTCCTGTTTTGAGTGCTGCCTTAAATTTAGAACGAGGCTAGTACTATATTTTAAAATTATCCTGTATCTTATTTTTCAAACACATTCTGTCTAGTAAGTAAAAATACAATGTATTCTGTCACTTGTGAGATAAATGAGATTCACTTTTCTTGTTGGAAGTATTGAAGTTTATTTTTGCAGTTGTTGTAAAACAGTTGAGAGCTTACAAAGCAGATTTGTGTCATTCTTTATTCATAGCAATCCCACTCATTTATTACTATTGATTTTCTCTCCCACAGACACGTGAGTCAACCTCCCTTTCTAAAAAAGCCAACAATACTTTCAACATTGTGGGCACTACTTACCCAATGAGTGTTGGAAAGGACCCAGGGCTGACAACCATCGCTAAAAGTGCCACCACCCCAGCCCCTGCCCAGCCCCAGCCTGTTCGAGAGGTACGTCTCTCCAGGATGGATGGCGAGTACATCACAGAAGGTGTGAAGAAATCATACAATCGTGTCAGCAAAGTGGACAAGATCTCACGCATCATTTTTCCTGTGCTCTTCTTCATCTTCAACCTGGCCTACTGGGCCACATACGTCAACAGGAAGCCATCCATTACAAGGTCCAATGGTCAGAAATGAACCAATGAAAAAAAAAAAAAAACAAAATGACAAAATGACAAAAAAGAACTGCCAGTGAAGTCTGGAGTAGCCATACATTGCTACCACATTCAGTTTGCTATTTATTTGCTATTTATTGTTACTTGTAGATATAAACAGATTTTCATATTTGTTCAAAATTTTGTTGTTTATTTAAGAATAGTTACATGCCATGGTCTGAATATGTCGTGTCATTATTTTCATCACTGAGAATGATGACAGAAAATTTGTTTGGTGCCGCTCCATTCAGAATGATCACATAGCCATCTATATGCTCACACCATACACTGTACATCATCAGGCAGAAAACTCTGCTGAAAAACTGTGCTGTGATTGGTCATTAGTTGCCATGGCAAATGCCTGTAGCCTTCAGCAGCCAGCAGCAATGTCCATAGGTGCATCATTAATAATCGTCAGTGTCTGCTCTTGGAGATTCACCTGACCTAGAGCAATATCATCTAGAATTGCTTTCTTGTCCCCGTGGGTGTTGTCTCTGTGTTTTCCAGTCCAACAACTCTTATTGTTTTAACAGCCCAGATAGGCTCAAAGGTAAAGAAACTGTGTGCCTTCTCAATCCCTTTCTTGTTGAGATGAATCGTTTCACACATTGACACTGTCTTTAAGTTCACCCTTTCCTTGCAAAACCAAAAAAAAAATGTCCATGTTAAATGAACTCCAGTAGGCTCACTGTAAGCTCTGCTGAGAACATTTCTTTGAGAGTTGATTTAATGCAGGCAACATCAGCGCAAGGCACTGCACCAGCCTACCCTACATGCCCGGATTAGTCACATCCTGTGGCATTTATTTAACGTTAGAGAACATAAGGTGCATCATGCAAATGATAGCTGTGTGCTGTGATGCACTTATGTGCAAATTGTGGTGGTGGGGCTTTTTAAAGGGTGTGTATCAGGTTTGGACCAGTACCAAAAATTACAGTAAACTAATGCCATTGCTTCACACTGAAGTTCTGATTGTTATTTATTTCAATATAACTTAGATATTTTAAGTTATTTACACATTAATGTGAGTAGTCTTTATGTTTATTGCTATATTCTGCTCCACTGTATGCATCGGCATGATTGCATCTAATATTGCACACATGCTTTGTTGTGGTATATGTCCCAAGTATAATTAAATTTTACTTTTTTACTGTTTCAATTAGAAATCACCATGTTACACATTAGACAACACATAAAAATATTTTAATTAAAGACAGATTACTGTGCTGTGTCCTCATTGAGGGCCAAACTGTTCTGTGACTAGGAAGTGGAGTTTAATGTGATGTACTTGGGATTCATGCGATTAGTTATTTTTGCAAAACTATCTGTCATTTATCAGTGACTACTGTGGCAGTATGAAATTGCAGTTTCACAACACATTGATGTTAATATTTAAGGAATTGTGCCAAATCATAATGAACTTTTGTGTTCAATACTTAGAAAGTGCCAGGTTTACATGTGAATTTTAAACTAAGACATTTTTTAGATGAGTTAAAAAAAGTTGCGTATGTATTTATGTAACAGCAAGCTATATTAAGCAAAAAAACATTAACTTGACCATTTCATTTTTTTCCATTTTTCATTACAATAGCTATTGACTGATAGCTTCAAATCCACAATGCAGAATTCACTTGTCATTAATACATTGAGTGATTTAAAGCTATTTTAGGTTTGTGGAATGTGAAAGGAAGATGAGGGTTGTCCCGTACACACACCACATCCTGTGTTAATAGTAGATTAATGCATGACAATCTCTTCATTATTGTCTGTCAACTTCAGTTACACTACCATATCATACTTTAAGATGAGGCCTAATGTCTTTGTATCTTGTAGTGCTCCTCCAAATATCTTAATTTGGAGTCTATAGGTTCCCTACTGTCTCTCATGAAGTGTAGTAGGGCTAGTTCAAATGATCTTGGTATTGTTTGTTGACACAAATAGTGTAAATCATAAAAGAAACCATATCTGAGGAGTATATTTATATAGGGATATAAACATCTATTTATGCTAATCACATATACAGTATCGTACATGATATGTTTTATACAGTTCGAGATATATTCTCAATAGCATCAGTGCAATTGTACAAACTCAATGATGGGTAGAGCAACGTAGTGTAATGAGTAGACCAATTAAATATTTTCGAAACTAAGGCCAAGTGAAAAGAAAAAAAAAGATATTTTGTAGATATTGTGAATCCAGTTTAAATAGGGTACTTGGAAACTGTAGTCTGTTAAATTATTGTAAACAGCTCTCATTAACTTTACTGTCAAACACATGCACACAAATAGTGCTTGGAAATATTTACAGTACTCCAGCTGTGTACTTTTATGGGCGAAAAAAAGGGTTGGCTAAAAATGCAAGGGAGTTACGCTGTGCTGATATTTACTGTAATACATGGGTAATTCCATTTTTGTCTAAGCCATGATCAGTGAAACCTCTGAAAGGTTGTTGCTGTAAGTTTGTCACTGCTGATCTCTGTAATACTGCCAATTATGTTACTGTTGCTAGACTAGAATAAGTTAATCTACTAAGCGTATTACAGTACATCTTCAACTTGGAACTGCATTGAAAACTCCCTTGTTTTATTGCCTTGTAAGGTGTCTTTCTGAGTGTTTTGTAGTCCTGGCTATAGCTTGTTAGCTGCTCTCTTGTGTGTTGGCTAATATTGCTAGCCAGATACTTGCTCTGCCAGTTGTACTGCCTTTGTGTGCACTTTCTTTCCTAATTTTTACTGTGAAGACACAGATCCTCTATCTGCAAGGCTTCTTGTACATACTGTATGAAAGAAGAAAATGTATTCTTGCTATTTTCAATTGCATGTCCCAAAGCATCAAAGAATCACTACAGCTTAAGATGTTTGGATGGGTGAACTCTGGTAGATCTTAGATTAGCCAGCTTGCCAGTTTACTACACCATGTCTTGGGCTAGACCTATTCATAAAGGCCCCACTCTGTGATGTATACATATTAGGCAACCCTAGGGAAAGCCAAGGACGTGCTTACAGGCTTACCAATGGAGGATAATATAAAGCTGAAAGATGTCTGCCAGAGTCGTTTGAGGTCTGTTGGAGGAAAAAAGCTGGCTCGTTGATGTATCAATCTCGTGCCTCTTGGTGGTTAGTTGTGTTGTGTGAGCTGTACTCTGGCGCATGCAAGCCTATTACTTTTTTGTGGTGTTACACTGTGATTATATACTAAAAGTGACAGGGCCAGGACAAGTCTTACACAGGAAAAAGTGTGGATCTGCAAAACCATGACAAGAGTACGTTATTAGCGCATTCTTAAAAAATAAAGGTGTCACTGGAGGTCTGCTAGCCAACCTGAGCCTGACGGGACCCAAAAAGATGTTGGGCTTTGGGGTGATTTTTTTACGTAAATGATCAGACTTGGGTTTGGGTTTGGATATGTTTTCTAATGAGTGCACTTTTTCTCCCTCACTTCCTCTCTCTCATAGTGGATCTTTTCCCTTTTTGTCTTTTCTCTTCAGCTGAAACATTTCTGTGAATAGTGAGAAAAGCCTTTAGCATAGGCAGGCTGTTTCAGATTGATACGATAAGCAGTTCCACAGTAATTCCACATTATCCTGATAGCAAACATTTTTTTATTATTGTGTACTACAGACAAATAATCCCAGTAGGACATTTTCAGTATTTCAACTCAAACTCGTATTAACAAAACACATTTGTCACAATCCACCTATTAGTTTGGGTTTGGTTTTTAAACTTAGCAGTAGGAGTCAGGCCAGGTTGAATCAAATCTCAAAGAGTGGGTCAGGTTTGGGCTTTAATTTCATATCCAGTCCTCTTGGTGTCATAAAAGGGTTGTTTGGAGTGATGTTACTTTTTAACTTTTTAATTAAGGAGTTTTAAGTTTTTAAGCAAAGAATTTAGTGGTTCTGCAAAAAAATGAGTGCACACAGAGAAAGGACAGGGTCAAACTACACAAACGCTCATCAGATGCAAGCCATTCTGCTGTGAAAATATCATATTTTGTGGACGAGTGTTTGTCTAAAATGTAATCACAAAGATGCATGGGTTATATATTGTGGCACCACGATTGCCCAAAAAAAAGAACAAAAACGTGACTTGACAAAGCTGCCTGCCTCAAAACAAAGTGTTATCTTTGCAACTTGCTGCCTCAACCATACATCATGATTATTGCCAAATTATCTTCCATACCTCATGACCTTTTGAGACGAGTGCACAAGGAACTGATTTGCCCATGGATATTGCAATTGTGTGGCTGTGAGTGTGGGTGTTCCTCATGTTACGGTCGCATTTGCATTGAAATGTCATGAGGGTGTTTGTGACAGGGTAGCTGGAAAAATGCTAGTGACAGAGATTCCATTTACATAGCTTGTTATTTGGCAGCCTATTACACTGTTGCAGCGGTGATTGGGGCTTTACCCCAAGTAGTAAAGGAACTGACCTATCCGAAATGCATTAGCCATTCAACACCTCCTCTGCCAGGCTCAATACTATCGAGTAACAGATATTTTAGAGAATTGGGGCCAAATGTTCTCCTTTTCCCCAGAAATAACAAGGACAAAATGAAGGTATAATATGCCCTCAAGCCCACATGAATATTTGAAAACATTCCTGGAGGTTTTTAAGTCTCAAAATTACACACCAGCTACGTAACTTGTGCCTGCACAGGCTTCCTTGCGCTGAAGGCCCTCTGTGTTATTAATTATAAGCCAACAAAGGATTTCTTCTGATTTTTGTTCTCAGTGCCTGTGTTGATTGCATGACTGCCCACCTCTCATTGTTTTTGCACAGCACAGTTGACAAGGCTGGCAGCGACCCATTTAACCAGAGTTGGAATACTTGCTTGTTCAACCTAGGTCAGACAACTACTTGAGAAGACTTGCTATGCGCTGTCCTGTGGTTTATGTGCAGTAATGAGGCAATACACTGCAAGGAAAGACTCTATATTCATGTGGAAATATGATGTAACAACCATTTTACACACTTTATACTACTCTTTACGCTTAATTCTCAGAAGTCTGAAGTTTAGCTACACTAAATTAAGTACACATAAACAAACGTGTTTCCATGTAAATGATTTTATTTTTCTTTCTGCAAAACAAGAGCATACACCCAGACCAAGACAATACACACTCTTTTGTTACTGCTGACCTCTGAGGGCTAATGAGGGGTACCTGAGAGAGGAGCCCCTACATTAATCTGTTTAATAGTGACATTCTTTAAAATGCAGAAGGTCGGATTCAAGTGAAGCAACTGTTTGCAAATATCACATTGTTTTTAATACTGAAAAGTACTGATCTATAGCCAGCAAATCTGAAACTAACTGAAGTAACATTCTCATTGAAGGTAAAGAGTGGTTGCTTTAGTGATGGCCTCTTCCTGCCACTGTGTTGCTGTGTAAGAAAAGTAAAAGTCAGACGTTTTACTGTCAGAAATTACAATTCTTTTTTTTGTTGTTGTTGTTTTATAGAGAAACCTGACTTTGAGGTGTTTTTGCTATCCTTTCTGTTGTGATCTGTAAGTGGGACTGATGACAGTATTACAATGTTGTTTTAACCCTTCATGTGTCTAGGTTAGCTGTTCTTTACGTTCAATAAAGATGCAGTACTTTCACCTGCCTTGTCTAGCTCGTGTCCTTTTACGCTTCCCCCCCCCCAACTCCACAGGTCAACATAAAAACATTTTTTTTTAATCATCAGAAACCACAATGCACTTTTCTAAACCCGTTTTCATGCTGATTTCAGATCTGCTTTTTCAGTCACATCAACTTCTTGAATTATAAGTAATATTAAATTTGCAATAGACTTGCATGCGGTTTTTATTAAACCACAGGCACCAATCAAGTAACTGTTTCAATATTTTCAGTGTG
>JBBPCY010000023.1:886180-900874 GCA_037974405.1 Brachyalestes nurse
ACAAACTACATTTTGGGGCATGTATTCTGTAATCTGTAGTGGAATACATTTTAAAAGTAACCTTCCCAACACTGTGTATACATATACTCATTGTGCACAGACATATCACAGTCTACTTTTGTTTACATATTGTCTACAAATATATTTATGTAAATATTTTATTATATTGTATAGTGTACATTTAGTGTACATTTTATACTGCACTGTTAGAAAAAAAATAAAATACTATACTATTTTTATTCTATTTTATTCTGTTGTTTTTAACTTTGTACTGTCCACTTTCTGCCGTGGCTAAACAAGTTTCCCACTTGTGGGACTAATAAAAAATCTTATCTTATCTTATTTTATCTTATCCTCTGCTAGAAACAATTGTAAATATTTTTTTCTGCAGATTACCATTTACAATATTCATTTCTATTTTGAAAATAATTTCATTGCCTTTTAACTGCCACAGAAAAAATGTAACATATATCTTGGAAAGGGGCTGACTTCCTAAAGCATGATAAAGTAATGACATATAAATGTAATGTGCAGGTCAATATTGCTTTTTAAACTGGTGTCTGCACTTGGATGTATAGTTCTAGAAAGAAAAATGTGGTTACAAAACCTTAACATTAAGGAGGGGTTATTTTAAAAAGGTTCACACTCATTAAACAGTTCTTTAGGGAACTAAAAGTGATTGATCTATGGCATCTCTCTGTTAGTCACTTTTAGAGTGATGCTCAGCATGCGATGTAACACAGTATATCTGTTATGTTGTGTGTTCTGTTTGGCTTCCCTGGAGCTCCCTCTTTTGTCCAACTCCAAAAAAGGAGGAATGACTGATACCCAGACTACTGAGCTAACCCACACCAGTGCTTCTGTGAGTCCCTTCACAAGAGACTCAGTCTTAGTGACCCGGATTTGTCGGGTCAGATTTGTCGCCTGGCTCACATTATAGCAACTGTGTCGTCATAAAGCAGTCGAGATCCCAATCCTCAGAATATGACAACTCCTTTAAGAGATGTAGCCACAGATCAGCAACTGCAAGAGGAGAAGATAAAGTCCTGATTTGAAATGAAAAGTGGACTCTCGGCCATGCCAAGTGAGAAACATGTTATCTGTGGCCTCTGGCAAATTTCCGTCCATGGCCATGACCACATCTTCAGCCCTGTGAAGCTCAATCCAAACTGATCTGCCAACGTCATGAGAAAAGGTCCTTATTAAATCTCATGGGTTATATTTCTCGATTTTTCTGGGAAGCTCCACTCACTTCATCTTGGCATTTTTGCCTATTAATTCGTTCTCATGCCATAACGCAGTATCGCTTCCCATTGATTGGTCTCTCAGGGCTTTGGAAAATATCTCTTCGACCAGACAGGCCAAAGTGGTGGATGACAAATAGCTTGAAGTTGCTTTTTATTTGCTTGCTTGCTCTTATAGCCATTCCACCCAATTATTTTGAGGTTTGTGACTTAAAGCGTGATCGCTTGTAGATCATTATCTGGGAGTGAAGGCCGGCAGTTCCCTTTCGTAGGTTCTTTAATTTGGCACAGAGATTGCTCCTAAGTGCTTACAGCCTTCCTTGCTAACTTTTCCTGGGCAATTATTATGTCCTTATCATGCTATCGTCAGTGCTTTAGGGTTGGAGAGATTGGTTCTAAAAAAGAACAAGGCAGCCTTGAATACTCTGCTGAGGATGTGCTCCGTTGAGATGTCTGATTTCTGGCACAGTTTGATGTTCCTCATGTTTGACTGATGGAGAAAGTTGATGTTCTGAACCTGTGTAAGTGAGATAGAGATGGGGGAAAACATGAAGATCATGCTGTTTGTCTTTTTTTCACAACCCTTTGCAGCTGTCTGGAGACAATAAACCTTGGATTATTTGTGGGGCAGAAATCACAGATGTCCTGTGGACAAGACATGAGTCCCTCAAGGAGCAAATTGCTACAGCTGTGCAATGTCCTTGGCAAAGGATAGGAAACAGAGAGAGAAGGAGGAGTCTATTGCAGATTTTAGAAGTAACTCTTCTTAATGTGTGCCATAAATGTCACAAGAAAAGCTAATCAAATTGAATAAAATATTGCTGTTAGTACATGCTGGCCCCGCTATTCTTAATGGACAGATCAGTGAGCTTCTTAAGTAGAATATTTCGAGGAACCACTGGAGGAACCTCTAAGGCCCAGATAAAGTCTGTCAGTGTTGACCTAAGTGAGACTGAACATTTAAAGCCAAAAGGCATTCAAAAGGCTTTGCAAAAAGAGAGACACAATAGATGACGCAAATGCAAAACACAACCAGGGGCTGACTGGGACAAAAGGCCCTGGCATTTTGGGGTAGAACGGCCCACCACATACAATTAAGCACACCAGAGAGAGAGAGAGACATTTTAAAAAGTGTGGATGTCTTTTATGTCTGTATATATGTTCAAAAATACAGAAAAGCTGCCTCTAACACCATGCCCCAAAAGTTACCTTCCACTTACCCCTCAACCAATAATAGAAAATTAACTGCTGTCTTACTGTTTATGTTGATGAATGGTGGTTAAAAAATAATGTTCTCACTTTCAATAAGACGATTTAGTTCAGCGTGGAAGACATGTAAGAACTGAAAGGTCTGTTTTTTTAGCCAGTGTACACAATGTGTTATGAATAGCCAGTCTCCTAGCGGTAACACTGACGATATTATTAGCTTATTTCACCTGCATTCTTAAATGTAACAAGACAAACTAACGTAGCCATAAAACAATTGTCTGGTGTGGCACAGATTTACAAAGGGTGGTTAATGGGTTCCTTTACTCATTAGCGTTCTGAAAGCAATCCAGCCTACCGCAGGTTCATTACTGCCACTGCCAGCATCATCAAGCAAAAGGAGGAGGTGTTAAAGATATGTTTGGGCCAGCCCCGTGTCAGTAAACAAAACAACCAATGGGCCGCAGATCAGTGTTTCATGGGCCAGTGGTCAGAAAATAAACTCCTTTGCTGACTTTTTTTGACGAATGCATCACACAGGCACAGGGACCAAAACTAAAGGGGTGGTGGTGTTTAAAAAGTTTATTGGCCCAGCCCAGTGTAACTTGGGCCGTTGATCTAAGATCTTATGGGCCGGTCAGAGCAATGAAAAAATAAACGAACAATCGGCTAAAATAGCACATCAGCCCACTGGGAAAATGCCCAATATGCCATATATTCAGTCCGACACAACACAAAATGGATTAAAAATAATGTTTTGGTGTTGTGTGTTCTGTTGAGCCTGGCTGAAGAACAGATCAGAGACCTTCAAAAGAGCTTCAGCATAGATTTTTGTGGCTTTTATCAATACCATGCAATACCAACTGAAATTATGGCTAATATGGCATGCAAAGAAATGCTATGGAACAACAAAGACAAGGTTGGCACCCCTAATCACGTCGAAAAGTTTTGGCCTAAAGGAGGCTAAACATTAAAAACTAAGGGGAAAAAGTAATTTAGGTAGCTTTAGGTAAGCTATTGCATGTATCAGCATATGTAGGGGCAACATAATCAATGTGTAGCTTATTCTCAAGTTAAAGTTATGGTGGTCCCTTTCAATTAATGGTGGTAGAGAGTGGCTGGCAGATTGTGCATCAACAGATGGATCTGTAATTGTTAGTTTACATAAACTAAAAAAATCGTATCTACTTAACTAAAGTACATAAAGTA
This sequence comes from Brachyalestes nurse, assembly GCA_037974405.1. Lineage (NCBI taxonomy): Eukaryota > Metazoa > Chordata > Actinopteri > Characiformes > Alestidae > Brachyalestes > Brachyalestes nurse. The sequence goes on from JBBPCY010000023.1 coordinate 889,840, forward strand.
TATAGATAAAACGGCATTTTTGAGTGTTGCTTGCAGATTATATGTCGCAGATACACTCATGCAGCGAGTGTTCATACAGATTCCTACTCAACAGTAATTTCTATATTCACTCTTTTGTGGCTGTTGAACAGAACAGAGAAAGACAAATCAGCTTGGAAAGTGTACCCAATAGACCATGGGAGAATGTACGGTGGTAAACTTAGCAAGCCTAGAATAGTGAGCTGCCTTTGTTAGATACTGGGAAAAAATATATATTATTTTAAAGAGCAACCACAAACTACAAAACATAATTGAGTAAGGAGGTTATAACAAATGGGAAGAGAGGCTGTTGTAAATGTTTCCAGAAAAAAACATTAAGGTTGAAAAATGTATTTTTTTAGTGATTTAATGATCAAAAATCAAGATCAAATAAAATGTTACCACAAATCGCTACATTTTTCTTATTACTGTAATATTAAAGTGGGTTATTCCAAGAAATGTAACAAAAAATGTTCTTGTTGTTGCCGGTAGTGGTGGTGATGTATTGTTATTATTATTATACACGGTAGTAATACATACTAGTAGTAGCAGTAGCATGTATTGTTGTTGTTGTTGTTATACTGTGTCGTTGTGTTATTGTTATTATCATCAGAATACAATGCCATGACATAAATCTGAGGCCACATCGCCCAATCATAATACGGGGCAGGTAATAACCTGCAACCTTACTCCACCCACCAAGTGTAATTCTCAGCAAAATTCCCCAAAACTACACACAGCCTCCTGTAGACCAGCTAACAGCAGTCAAAACAGACAGAAGTCACTACTGTCGGGGCTCATTACTAATTTCTTATCGGATCATTAGGTCGTTGTCGGGGCTTTGGGTATTGCAGATTACACTTAGGCAGAGCGGCTCAGGAGGGAAGAGAATGCTCCTAATGACACTGCTCTCCTGGGTGGAGATTGCATTGTTCGAGTCCCTCCAGCTTATCTGTATTTGTACCAACTCCCCCCCGACACACACACACACACACACACACACACACACACCATCGCTTCCTGCTCCTCAACTCCCTTAGGAGCAGCATGCATGAGTGGGCCGCATTCTCCTCGCTGACTGCTTCGCATGCATGACTGATGCTCAGCTGAGTATTCCAAACTGATTCTCGCTCCGAAAAACACCCGCCGAGTGCCTTCGGACCCTCCTCACTCCTTTGCCAAGGCTTGCCTCAAGTGAGCATGAGTGCGCGACACCTGTCCTCAGCTGTCCTGCAAATAAACGAGGCACACGCCACGTTTATTTGTAGAAAAGAACACTAAGCGTGTAAAAGGAAGGGTGTGATGCAACGACACTTTTGTTAAGATCCCATGTGGCACAGAGTACGATGCCTAAGCGTTTTTTTCCTTTTTGGTGAGGAGGGGGGATAATGACTTCAACTTCAGCGAATCTGCACAGATCTAAGCGGGATCTGTGTTACTGCTTAGCAGGCAAAGTGTCTGTGAAGTTGGCTTAATTTGCCAGAATATTTTGATCTTAAAGTGAGCAAATGACACTTTAGCTGCATTTTAAAAAGAGTACACTGCAATGTTCCCTATTTTGTACTTCACAGCTTTTTTGAATCAGGTTTCGAAGACGGCTGGGTGCGTGTGTATACGTGTGAGTGAGTGAGCGAGAGAGAGAGACAGACAGAGAGAGAGAGAGAGAGAGCGAGAGAGAGAGAGAGAGAGAGAGAGAGATTTACCAGGACGTATTTCCACATCTCTTTTTCCTCTTTAATTAACTAATTACTCTCTGTGTCTTTAAAGCTTTTTGATACTTCCTTTGAGATGCTAGGTTAAGGCTTGATCACAGAATGTTTTTTGTTGTTTATAAACTGTTGAAAAGTCTGGAACTTAAACCCTTCAAATTATTGATTAAATGAAATACACCTGACCTTGTATAGTTTTTACTCATTAGCATATTTTGCATGTTAGTGATGTTATGTTCTTGATGACTACTCTTAAAAATAACAGTGCCAACAAGTGGGGGGATGCTACTTTTGGTTCTCTCAAGCATGGTTTCCAACCCTGCCCCTGGAGTACTTTTATTGCACCTACATCATTTTTGCTTCCCTGTACAGAGGGTCTTGCTAATGAACTAATAATCAGATTTGTGAGGGGCGATGGAAACACTTTAATGAAAGTTCGCAGGGCAGGGTGTCTCCAGGACCAGGACTGAGAACACTGACTGATACTGAGCCCTTAAGAACCTTACAATGGAATCCTTCTTCAAAAAACTAGTGTGAAGAACATGTCTAAAATGTAACCTACTTTAATACACTATTTACACTTAGGTGTGAAAAAGGTTCTTTGCATAATACCATATATGATCTAATAGAAGTCTGTTAATTTATCTAAGAGTGAGAAATGTTTTAAAGTATGAAGAACCTACACATGAGAAATAACCTTACATTGTGAAGAACCTTTACATTGTTTGAAAACTATGGCAGAGGTTCCGTCTTGGACGGTCTGTCTCCAGCACAGTTTAATAACTCTATTCCTTAAACACCCAATAAACCTGGCAATTAAGAGATGAGTTGAATCAGGTGTGTTTGAGCAGGAAAACCATCAAACTGTGCTGGACACTGGCCCTCCAGGACAGCACCCCTGTTCTATGACATCAATTAAATGACAGAGTGTATGTCTAAACCATGAACCATTCAGGAACCAATACTTATGAGTGTGCAGGTCTTAAATACTAAAAAAGTACTACTCGGAAAATATTACAAAATTATAAAATATATCTATTATTTTTACTTGTGAAAATTTTGACATTTCTTAGGGGCATAGGGGTTACCAGTAGAGTTTCGATTCTCTGCCCGAACCCGAGCCCAGGCCGGGCCGGGCCATGATTAAGCATTTAGTTTTTTAAATCATGACTTAATTAGCCTATTTGGGAGGACCAGAGTGTGCTCGGAGTGTCAGTTTATGAGTGCACCCACAGTTGAGAACGTGTGTTATATAATGGCCCACGTATTAAAAAATTGTTGGGTTTAAATCAGTCTCGGGCTGATAATTACAGTTAATGTGTCAGGCCGGGCTGGGCTCAGAGACAAGGTGCACGGGCTCGGGTAGGGTCGGGTTTCATTTTTTGGGCCCGATCTAAGCTCTAGTTACCAGTCTACCAGTTCCTCATGACAGAGATATAACCTTTTGCAATAAACAGTCTTAACTAGATCACACTGATCTCTTAAACTTCTTTTGAAGGTCTCATATGTGTAAATCAGTTTGTCATGTCAGAGCTTTTATGATAGTCACACTAACATGCAACACAAGCGGTGTAACCACACTCAGTGAATTCCCCGCTGAAGGATGAGAGCAGTCTCTTTACTCCATATTAGAGAAAAGTCGTCTGTCTTCTTTCTAGATTACATCTGCTTCACCTGAGTTGATGTTGAATCTCCTGAGACATTTCCAAGCACCAATTCTCACATCTCTCCAATCTTCCAGTCCTGCCGTTCAGGCAAATAAAACAAACAGTCAGCAAACCTTCAGGAAAAGTAATGGGGGAACTCTCAATGCACCACAGCTCCATACTTTCATTTTCTTCCCCGTTTCATCACAAGGGGGAAAAACACACATACCTAGAGAAAGGGAGAAAGAAAGCAGGAAAAAGAAAGAGAGAGAGGCCGAAGCTTGCACTTTGCAAATAAGCAACATAGAGCAACAGCAACATCTCCTGGTGATATGTGAAGCACCCTCTGGAAAGGGTACACTGAAAGGACCACCTATAGGAATCCTATGCAAATTCCAAAATCCTAATTTTTTCACACCAATCATAAATCAAATGATGCCAGTTGCAGGAGCATTTGATGTAATATTACTTGTGATTGCTGAAATATGTTGTTGTGGGGGGTTGGGGCGCGGTGCGGTAGCCAGAGAGCTAAGCATTAACATTCCCGGCACACACTCCTAGAACCATGTGATTGCCGCAGCTTAGGATGAACTGGAGACACAGCAGTATTTTACAGCACATTACATCCAGTATAGTATTCTGATGCGCCTGTTCCATTGTTTGTGCTACTGATGTTTGTGTACTTTGACCATGTACCAAATAATAGGTCTTTAGGTAAGTAAATAACATAAATTCAGCATGTTTCGGGCCAATAGTCATAGTCATAACTGCTTTCCCTTTTCTGCCTTTCGTTTAAATCATGTGTTTACCATGTTTACCATTTTACAAACGCAGGCAGCTTGTGAGCTTTCTGAAGCTGCTGAGTGCTCTCTCCAATGTAAAGCTTGTAAATAGGCAAGGCAGCAATGCACCGAATTTACTGGAGTGACCTCCTCTCCAGGGGAGGTCTGCTGTTAGTAGAATGTGGACAGTTAAATTATCTGCTGGCCTTTTGCAAACAGCAGTGGTGTTTACCAATCAATATGTAATTACGGTACTGTAGTCTCCTGCTTTGAAACCAAGTTCCCTGCTTAATGTTCTTATGCAGGTCATTGTTGGAGTGCAGTAACTATTTTACTTGTGTTTTTTGTCCTTATTCCTCATTTAGAACCCATGCCAGCTTCTAGGCCTTGAAAACAAGACAATATGGTATCATTATGTGCAATTACTATTAATATTTTCTCCCAAACTCTCTGGGGTGAGAGATTTCACGGAAAGGTCATTCTCCAAAATTTTATGAAAAACTGTAGAAGTAAAGTAGCAATAGTGGAAGGAATAAATAGAAAAATGATAGCACGTTGAGGAAGAGTATATCTGCTCAGACAACTTCCCTGGCACCAAGGAACTTACTTTACATCCACAGACTACCAACAAGCTTGCTGTTTGTCAAATATAGGATGTTCCATCCATTAATTTTTCATGGTTGTCCTCAGATTTTCTCATTACAAAGATCACATGTGGCCCTATAGACTAACCATAGCCTTTATCTATTCCAGTTTGTAGGGTTGGGCAATTAGAAAATCCGTTGCAGATAGTCAGCTACAGTGCTACCACTCTAAGGGCTAGGGTTGGTCACGGCCTGAAAACGTGTCAAGCTTTGCTCTCCTGCTGAGCAAGCATTGACTGGACATGGGGGTCCAGACCTCCTAAGACTTCGTGAAGGGCCACTGCATCACTGGACATCCCCCCAGGGTGTGGCTCAGAGCAGAGTGAAGATCTTGCAAATCATGAGCTAATACTAGCACTAAAAGCCCCACAGCCACAGGCATTAAGTAAATAAATCTCCTGAAACATATCAGTGGTTCAGCCACAATTTAAGTAAAGGCTTTAAAGCTTCCACTGTCCTTCCACTGGCCTTTTTTGTGTTTGGTTTCAGAAAAGACTTTTTACGAGCCGAACATCCAAGAGAGATTTCAACCATCTAGTCGCTACTCACATGTCCACTTATGATTGCAGTATTTTACCAAAATTAATGTGCCATGTTTCAGTCAATATAGATGCGCTTGCTTAAAAATACTGTAAGCATATGTGGACATGTGAGTAGCGACTAGATGTTTGAAATCTCTCTTGGATGTTCGGCTCGTAAAAAGTTTTTTCTGAAACCAAACACAAAAAAGGCCAGTGGAAGGACAATGGAAGCTTTAAAGCCTTTGCAAGAGCTTCACTCTGCTCTGAGCCAGGCCCTGATGCAGTGGCCCTTTACCAAGTCGTAGGAGGTCTGGACCCCCATGTCCAGTCAATACTTGCTCAGCAAGAGAGCAAAGCTTGACACGTGTTCAGGCCATGACCAACCCTAGCCCTTAGAGTGCTAGCACTGTAGCTGACTATCAATTAGCACATTTACATTTTTATTTTACATTTATGGTATTTATTAGACTCTTTTATCCAAAGCAACTTCCATTGCCTAACTACAGCGGACAGTCTCCCTGAAGCAAATTGGGGTTAAAGGTGTTGCTCCGGAACCCAGTGGTCGTCTGCTGAAGGTAGGATTCTAACCCATGACTTCTTGGTTCAGAGGCAAGTATCCTACCCACTAAGCAACCAAAACCATAACTCACTGAATTCATTTATCTGTAACAAATGAACAAGTCAGTGGTAAATGTAAATCAGAGAGTCAGAGAATCATTAGCATCATTATTCTTTCTTATTTTTGGCATGAAACATTCTGTTTTTCATAAGAGTCTGAAGATCTATCTAAATTCCATGTTCAGAGCCACTGTAAAAGGCTTGATAAACACATGACCTCACACGTCAATCTTTTATAAACATATTGTGCTGTACATAGAATGACTGTCTATTATTATTATTATTACTATTATTTCTATACTTTAAAAATATATTTTGATTATTATGAATATCCCATCTAAAAAATAAATAGTTATTTTTTGGTGGATTTTATTACACCAAGCTTCTCGCTATTTCATAAGTCATAACCCACTCAAGGTTGTGCAGTTAGTAAGTAAGTAAAGAATAAATTATTAAATGTTATGAAATATTTGTATTTTCTAAGGCAGCATATGTCCCCCATCGAACACTCTGCTCTTAAAAGGAGTGAGAGGAGTTGTTTTGGGGGATTATCTCTGCAGAACATCTAACCAAGATTTTTGATAATGTATAATGTATTTTTGCATTATGCATTATAATACATTTGTCTTGGTTAATGAAGGGCTTGCTGTTGAGGTGAATCAGTTGGGTTGGGTTATGGGAAATTGTGCTCAGCACTAAGATTGTAACACATTATGTATTTTTTGTAGTTTATATAAAAATTTAAATGCCTGGAACTGAAGATACAATAAATTAATGCAGAGTTTGAGATGTCAAGATTGGCTGTATCTAGTCACTACTCAATATCAGTAGGCGTGGAGCATCGGTTCTGCAAGCCAACTCTGATTTAGTTCCATCTCAAATACTTTCTGACCTGACAAAGAACTGCAGGTAATGCTGCTCAACCCTTCTAGTGCACTTTTCAAAATAGCTTTTTGCAGGAGAGAAACAGTTTAGACTTGTTTTTCATTTATGACATTATTCTGTCCCTTTGTCCACTGAAGTATGTCATTTTTGTTCTGTTTTGATCTCTGTCACATGAAGGTTGCTTAGTCATTTAGACTTTAAAGATGCTGGTATATCAAAGGAAAAGGAAATGTGACTTTTCTGGAAAAAATTATTTACTGTCAGTTTCATTAAGGTAGTTTATCACTCTAACTAGACTATAATTTAGCATAGCTTCATGTGGGAAAAATCCAAGGCCTTGCATCTGTAATGCAATATGACATCCACTTGACTCATAGATATCACAAGCACAGGCAGTAAATACACTTCATATGACATAGCCCGTTATAATATGTGTTCTAGTATGCAATTTAACATGACCTGACATGTAAAGAGCGAACCCAGCCTGGTCATTGTGGATACATTGCATCAACAGAGGTCTTCCATAAGCTTCAAGCAGGATACACTGGTATGAAAGTGAAGAGCAGTGTGATGCTTCTCTGTGATTTTATCACATAGTGGAAACTATGATACATCAAACAGTAAACCATAAATAGCCCCAGACACATTTAACAGTTAAAGCAGCTCTGACACACTTCTGAATAAAAATGAAACCTGGTACTTTAAAAAATAAAGTACCAGGTTTTGCTTGGAACCAAAAAACAACCAATAACATAATTATCCTGTAGTGTATTATTTTACATTTGCACAATGGAGCCCATAGGCTTTCCTTAAACTGCTGTGCATTATTTTGGGTTTTTTTGTTGCACTTGGACCCTTCTGAATTTTTTCATGTCTTATTTCATGTTTGTTTATTAAACTGGAATCTTGACACGTATCTTGACATAACCCCAAGTATAGTGCCAGCAACTTGGAGCAACCAGTCCCACAGTGCCACCTACATCGCTGGCACCTCTTGCTGCTCAAGAGATCTCTTCACCAATTCCCGAAACTGCTATGGAGAGCACCTGGTCACTGCCTGTTCACTGTTGCCTCCTTCTGCTCCAAAGAGAACCTCGCCAAGCCTCTGCAGATATCCTACGCAATTTTTGTGGCAATAGCTTTTTTGTGGTAATAGAATATAACTGTATACATTTTCTGGTACTGTTGAGGGAACACAAAGAAAGCGTGTCTAGGGACGGTGAAATACCCCTGTACTCAGAGGCGGGAGGTTTGAAAGTAGCCAATCAGAGAGCAAAAATTAATTTCTTCTTGTTGCATCTCGTGGATCTTGTGCGTTTTGCTGTGTGTTCTCATGTTTTTCGGTTTGTTCTTCTTAAAGCCCTGTATTTTTACTGTATATTTACTGTAAATTAAATTGATTTATTACTGTACTTACCCTGCTTATACCAAGGAAAACAACAGTGCATACCAAAGAAAATGTGCTTGCATTAATTACAGTACAGTGTATATATAGGGGTATCATCAGTATTTAGGGTTTCCACAAAAAAATAGGCATTTTTTACATCACAAATTCACGTTTTTTCACATGGTGCTCTTGGAATGTAACCCTCTTCATTTGCCCATAAATTTGCACTGACATTACAATATTTTCACCAAGGAAACAATCTCTCTGAGTGCCATATCCAGCTCTGGAGGTCCACACACCCAGCAGCCATTGCATCTAAAAGCAACATCTGAACATGTGGGCGATGGTCATACTTTCCATCTACATGCAGTAAATAAACTGTTCAGTGGGGTTACAGCAGATTCTAGGTGGAAATCTCTGCTCTATAAAGAGAGCGCTCTTAGATCAAAGTGCATGGACCAGCTACTCTTTCTTGTACTCCATGATTGGGTTTATCCTCAATGCTACTTTGGGAAAACTGTTGGCCATCATCCTGATATAATGACTGAGCCTACATCAGTAAACCCAGCGGAGTTTTCCGCATTGTGTGATACAGTGACTTGACAGGCAGCTATGATTGATGGGCTAAATAGGGATCTCACGGGCTTACAACAAGCACTGCATGTTTACGGCCTGTGTGGAGCTTGCACAGCAGCTCACTCAGGAAGCCTACCAAGAGCTGTGTTCCACAGGTGCCGGCCTGGTCTTTTCTCACTTCCCCTTCATCTAATGAACCAAAACTTTCTCTTCCAGAAAAAGGGATGTGCTGTGTCTTTTTAACTAATTTGAATCTCATTTTTGAGTTCCAGCCATCCTGCTACACCACCGACTGGGAACTGATTGCACTTCTTGTCTGCCTCCTCACCGGGCAGGCAACTGAGTGGGCAACCATGGTTCTGAGGGCAGGCTCTGACATAGTTAATTCCTATCCAGAGTTTGTCCGCCAACTCAGGGCCTAACACCACCATGCTGTCTGCGTTATCCCAGCCTATTAACATCACTGCAGTAGATGGTTGGGTCCTTGACAGCAGCCCTATCACTCACCAGTAGTCAGTGGGGCCCAACCTGTCAGGAGCTATGTCTCCATGCGAAGGCTGAGACATGCTCTGGGGAGTCTGAGGTTCCCAAAATTGATGTGGAGGTAATTCCTGTCCTGTACCGTGACCTGGTGGAGGTCTTCTGTAAAAAACGCACCATTCAATTGTCTTCTCATTGACTGTACAACCTGGCCATAGACCTCATGCCGGGCACTGTACATCCCCACGGCCGTTTTATCCCTCTTTCTGCAGTGGAACAACGTGCCATGGAGAAGTATGTGACAGAACAGCTGTGCCAGTGAACTATTAGGCCCTCCACTTGACCTGCAGCCACGGGGTTCTTCTTTGTGAAAAAGAAAGATGGCTGCCCATATGTCACAATATTCACGAAATTGGATCTACCAAGGGCTTACAATCTGGTTCACATCAGAGAGGGCGGAAGAAGGCTTTTATAACAGCCACTGGCCACTACAAGACCCTGTTAATGCCCTTTGGCCTTTGCAATAGTCCCAATGTATTCCAACAGTTCATAAATGACATGTTGCGGGACATGTTGGGTTGTTGAGTTTGTGTATATTTTGATGACATCTTAATCTACTCCAGGACCTTGGAGGGGCATCTCCAGCATGTGAGGGTGGTTCTTCAGAGGTTGCTGGCCAACCAACTGTCCTGTAAACTGGAAATATGTGCTTTCCACCAGCACACCACCACATTCCAAGGGTTTGTGATCTCATCTGAGGGTGTGACCATGGATCCCCAAAAACTGGTCCCCTACCCAAAATGTGTAAGCAGCAACAGTGCTTTCTGGGGTCTGCACATCTCTGTGGACACTTTAGTTCTACCGGGGCTTCAGTTCGACTGCAGCACCTCTTACCACTCTCAAAAAGTCCAACCGGACTGGATTCCCTCTTACGGATGTCACCATCAAAGCTTGTTGTGAGTTGTGCCTTGTCTGAGCTCTTTTGCTGGGGACACTGTTCATCCACTGCAGGCCATCTGCGCACAAATGTTTGCAAAAATTATTGGACTTGTACAGAAATTTGCTGATGGTTCATATTGTCTAGAACATGGTTTCATGAAAGTTGTTACTGAATGCATATTGTATGAAAGCAATGCTAAAGTCTTCTTAGTTTAGCTCACACAGTCTGTAGACACGGTGAATGTGTGAAGTGTTTTGAAAAAGTGGACATATCATTTCCTGCATTTATTTATTTATTTATTTACATAACCACATATTTCCTCAAGTTACCATGGTTATTGGCTGAGGTCCCTGCCTGGTGAAGTGAAATTGTGGTTGAAGATGAAGACCCTTAAATCCTGGAGCCAGCTCACTGGGCTACAGCACATGCTGCAACTGCAGAAATGGCTTTGGGTTTAGTTGATGTTCATTTTGGATTCCTCTTGTGTTTACATTGGTTTAAGCCATATTGTTAATATGAGATGGATTTGTATTTCTTTGTGGTACATAAATTCATACCTTTTTCAACATCAGCTCCTTTGTAATGATGCCTAAGTGGTTGATCATTTACAGCAAATGTTTCTGTGTGTGTGTATGTGTGTATGTGTGTGTGTGCATCTACTGAGAACCCTCAGTGTATGTGCCCATGCCAGCACATCTATGTTGCTTTGTAAATGTGTGTGTATGGTAGCTAACAGAATGGTATGCCCTGTCGTGTGTGTGTGTGTGTGTGTGTGTGTGTTTGTGTGTGTTTGTGTGTGTGTGTGTGTGTGTGTGTGTGTGTGTGTGTG
>JBBPCY010000023.1:900974-919340 GCA_037974405.1 Brachyalestes nurse
TTGAACAGGAAGATGACATATTTTTGGTCTTGAATTGAAGTACTACATGTCTGCCAACTAGTGGTAGGGAATACAAAAGCTATTTCACATGATATTTGTAACTACAATCTATTTTATTCATGATGACGTCTTGTTGTAATTCTGTGACTTTGGCGCTTAAAGGGTTAAAGTGGTATTGTTGTTTTACAGCAACTGTTATGGACCTATGATGTAAAGTTGGTTGGATGTGTTAATTGTTTCCATTCCAGCTGCATTTACAGCGGTTCAGTTGTCAGCGTTCAAATATATCTACATACACATACCTTTTGTGTAGGTGTGTAGTGTACAATTAATAAAAAAAGACTTATTTATCAATTCGGGCTGTGTTTCATTCTGTAACATTCTACCTTACTCCTTATGCTACATCTACCTTATTCCTTATGCTATGCTTTGTTGGCTACAAGAACAGTGTCTCCAACAGATAGGATGTAACCCTTGCTCTTCTGTTGCACTGGTCAGCCTGATGTTTCTGCTTGACAGCAGAGTGCTATTGAGCAACAAGCATGGCCGATTTAAGATCTTCCAGATAAAATGGTGCAAAGCCTGTGGTTTCATGTACGGTGCAGTTATACACAAATGTCATGGTTTGTACCATCTGTGGCCATTTCTGCTTAGCTTTGGGAGGCAACGACCTCAACATGTTCCACAATGTACAGTTGAATCTTTCTGTCCCACCATTGCCCTTTATGATACAGGGTGGTACATGATTTGTCAACTCCAGCCAATTCTGAAAGCTCTGCAAGCAGCTCACTCTCAAAACTAGTGCCTTGGTCAGAATGCAACCACTGTGGAAAACCATAGACACAGTTTATTTGCAACTGTTTTAGTTGTCTGATGTTTTAGCTGTCTGAAAGCATGTGCCAATTTGGTGAAGTGATCTGTGATCACAAGCACATCCACAGACTTGCCCTTATGTTCTGCTGACCAAAAATCAATACAGACCAGTTTGAGAGGAGCAAAGGTTTTAATACTCTCCAAAGGAGCTCTTTCTGAGGGCTCTGGGGTCTTGCTGGCCACACACCTGTTGCATGTTCTTACATATTCATGAGTAGTTCTCTGCATATTGGCCCAAAAGAATCGTTGTCGGGCAAGGGCAAGTATTCTCGGCAGCCCCTGGTGACCAACATTGTCGTGGACACTGACCAGTACCTCAGACATCAGGGACTCAGGCACTACAATGCCCGTTCTTTGTCATGGTGTCTTTTGACATGATACAGGATGTCATTCAAGAAATCTAATCTAATCTAAGCTCTCACTGCCTCAAGACTCTCAGAGTCTGGCTAGACTCATTACAGCATTCTCATCTTGATGGTCTCCATTTCTTTTTTACAAAATGGATCCCTCTACCCAGAACTGGATCCATACATTGATGTGACTGCAACTCAGTTAATGACATGGGCTGGAATGTTTCAGTGTCACTCGGAATGATGTCAGTGAGATGATCAGCTATGGAAACTGCATGTAGAGAAGCAACACAGTCCAAGCTACTGTGCACAGACAGCACAGATGAGACCTCTTCATCGGTCAGTGACCCAGAAGCCGTACTCGCTAAACATAATGACTGTCATATTTGTGAGGCAAAAAGCATTCTGAACTTGTTTGGCTTGCATGTCATGTTTTTGACCAATAAGCTCACTGAATGGCTCTGACAATAGGCGTTGGGACAGTGGCTTTACAAACGGATCTCTATTTACAGCATCTGCCACCATGTTCGGTCTGCCAGGGATGTGCTTGATGTAAAAAAATATGGAGCTAGGTTTGCTACCCATCACTGTTCACATGCATCAAGCCTGGGCTTTGTCATGACATAAGATAGGGGGTTATTGTCAGTCAGGACTGTGAACTTGTGACCTTTAAGCCAATGACTAAACTTATCACACATACTGCCCACTTCAAAGCTAAAAACTCCAAACGATGAGCAGGATAATTAGCTTGGCAATGGGTCTGGCCTTCTCCTTACCCTCTGGCACCTGAGACAACACAGCTCCCAGACCATCAAGTGAAGCGTCAGTTGACAAAATGAATGGGCGGTCAAAGTTGGGGTGCATCAGAACAACACTGTCCAGCAGAGCCTGTTTCAGATCTACAAAAGCCTTTTTACAAGCTGGTGTCCAATCATTAGGGGTAAGTACACGGAAAGTTCCTGTTTTTTTCCATCATCTGGCACCTTTGGTGACTCACTTCTGTCCTGCTGTGAGATTAAAAAGGGGTTTGACTAAAGCAGAACAACCAGGGATGTAGTGTTGGTAAAACATGATCATGCCCAAAAATGACCGAATCTTTTTTTGGGATGGAATATATCTGAAGGTTGCGTACACCGACAGATCATCCACATAGCATAGGAGCCTGGAGAAGTTGAGATCTCCAAAAATACTGAGCATCATACGCATAAATGATGCCGGCCTGTTGCAAATACCCTGTTGTAATCTATTATATTCATAGAGTCCTAACGGTGTAGTGAAGGCTTTGTATTGTCTGTCTGACTCGTGTAAAGGAATGTTGTAGAATCCTGAAGTCAGATCCATTGCACTAAAGAAACAGTTGCCACCAAGAGCTGCAAGACCGTCAGCCTGATGAGGCAAAGGATGGGTGTCCTTAATTGTTTTTGCATTCAGCATGCGAAAGTCAGTGCAAGTGCATAGGCCACCATCTTTTTTCCAAACCATCACCAATGAAGTGTCCAGCCTCAGCACAAGGGTCATCAACGCTCTTTCCACGACTGGATAGATCAACAGCATCAATAGTTTTGTTAAGCCAAATTCAATAATCCAGGGTAATGTCACTGAAATGGTGTCTAAGAATGTCAAGAACTGCGAAGCAGTTCACTATTGCAGATGTTGACTTTAACAACATCTCTAGCTTTGCCAGTAAGCCTACTCATCAGAAATATAACTCACTTTGGGAGCTGTATGACATCTTAACTGCATGGCTTTCCATCATATCAGTCCATTCATGGATAGAGAATCTATCAGACCCTCTGAAGGATGGTGGTGGTTTTTCGCTTTGTTGAACCACTACTTATAGCTGTGGCTATAATCAACACTGCTGATTATCAACAGTATCAACACTGCTAGCTGGCTGATGAGTCGTAGGGGATGGAGACTGACTAACACTGGGCTGGTGCATGGCAGGTTGGCTGTTATACTGTCCCCAATCTATTTAGCTAGGCCAGTTATAATGCTACCTAGAGCATCAGGAGAATAACCTGAACAGGGCTTGACTGAGGATGAGAAACAGGGTTAGAGCTCGCAGGTCCCATCAGATAACCTAAACGACACTGGTAAACTGATCTCCTGCAATCCCCCACTACAGGTGTAAACTTTTTCCCATCATCACTGAACATGTACAGACCTCTCCCCCTACCATGGCTGAAAATACTTGGATTCCCACCAGGGCTAGACAGGCCCCCGAATACAAATGAATCCTCATCCACTGGAGATGGCGATTACAAAGTGTGAATTTCTGAAAAAAAGGAAATAGAGACAGAGAAAAGAAGAAAAAAAACTACAGAGCCACCATGTTGGCCCTGCCACGGGTCTGCGGATCAGCATGACGTGCAGGTAGAACTCGCTGGACCGGCGTGAGACTCGCCTCCCAGAATGAGTCAAGCATGACTGCTTGGGGCCGCTCTCGGGAGGACAGTTGGGTAGGCCGGAGCAGCCAGTCGGAGGAGTGGATCCGGAGGCTTCACGACCCCCTCTGCCCCCGTTGCTTCTTAGCCTGCTTGGAGATGAGGAGGTCCTCGAAAACCTCCGGAGACAAAACCATCGGTTTCTTCCCCTGTCAGCCACTCCAGCCGTAAATCATCCCTTCGTCTTTTGAGCTAATGTACCCCAACAGCTCCTGTTGGGTGTACTGACTCGCTCTGATCGGTTCCTCCCTCTGCTGGGGCCAGCATGTCCCACCTACCCAGTTGGCCACGGGTTCCCACAGACCTAGGGCTAAGTCTGCTGTGCCACTTCTTAAGGTCGGTTCTTCTGTCACATACCGGCTTTGCTCGCTCAGGAAAGAGGCACAGGAGCAGACTTCCATATTTGCCTCTTTTATTATAAACAGGAT
Organism: Brachyalestes nurse; assembly: GCA_037974405.1. Classification (NCBI taxonomy): domain Eukaryota; kingdom Metazoa; phylum Chordata; class Actinopteri; order Characiformes; family Alestidae; genus Brachyalestes; species Brachyalestes nurse. The sequence goes on from JBBPCY010000023.1 coordinate 905,073, forward strand.
ACAAAACAAAAGGAGGCTTGATGGCTCAAAAACACTAACAAAGGGAATCCTGAATGAAACCAAACTCGGGTAGTGTGAGGGAAAACCGACAAAAACTAAACATAAAGTCATCCTATATATACTGTGCACAGAAACTCTAAACACCTGAAACATATTAGCTCTTCATCCCTGGCAGCTGAAACCCTTGTTTCTGCCAGAGATGAGAACACTCCCCCAGTCAAAACACTTGACTCTCTCTGGCGGCCGCTGACTGGGGATGTCACAATTTACTGATTTTTTCTTAATTTTTCTAAATATAAATCACAATTTGACTTCAAGAAGTGATATATATTTTACTAGTTCAAGAAAACTCTTAGTACTCATATTTTTATGTGAGGATCTGTTCTAACAAAAGTCATTTTAAAAAAGGTCTGACAGTGACATTATGTATGTGAATTATTCAGTTACATGAACCACTTACTTTATAGCTTTAGCATTTCAGTTTAGATTAAAATATCCTAAAAAGCAAGGAACAACATCTAACAAGCTTCAGTAGCTCAGCATTTACAGTATTTTACATCTGATTTTAACTTTTTTATCTCCTACTCTTACTTTTTTGTTGTGTAATTTCACATCTGCTCTGTATACACACTTCATGTTTTAAACAGTTTGCTAAAACCTGTACAAGCCAGGACAGAAACATCTCCAAGTGAATCTCCCCAGTGTCTGGAGGTGAGGTGATGGGGAAGTAGTGTGGGTTTTGGTGTGGAGGGCTGGATCTCCCAGAAACTGGGGCACCTAGATAACAACTGGCAAACAAGAGAAAAGCAGCGCAGAGGAGAGGAAGGCTGAGGAGCAGTGAGGAAAAGTGCATAAAAACACAAAAGGGCTTCGCAAACAGCCGTGGGACCCCCAGGGAGCAGAGGAGGGGGAAAGAGGTAGCATCTGATCTGGGTCCCAAGTGACTCCTTCCAACTTTTTGTCTCCGCCTGTCAAGCAGGCCGGAACGCCTGTCAGAAGCGATTCGACAAAACAGAGATGAACGGTTTGTACTTGCGAGTGAAAACCATCACACTGCTGGCTCAGGCTGACTGAGGTAAAAGGGGGAGGGGGAGTCTAAGAAATGGAGGAATTTCAGTAAACGCTTCAAAACACAAATTCTTAACTGTGCCTAAATTGCGGTATCTCAGTTTGTGTGTGACTTACTTGCATCAAATATTTTTTCAGTTGCCTCTTACTGAGAATCTGTGAGTACAGGAAATACATACATACAGTTTCTTATATACACCTACTTGTTCCTGCTTCTTACAATATGTGTACGCGTACATATGGGGTACACACTGCCCCCTGTGCTGTAGGCAGTGACGTGCACTGGTTAAAAAAAATTAAAAATAAAAAAATAAAGGGGGAAAATAGGCCAACCGTGCACAGATATCGTTGCTTCATTTTATTCCACCCCTTTTAAAATTCCAGACTTGTTAATACTTTTCAAGGCCTTAAAAATGTAAATATTTTTTTAAACTTTTTAATACTTTTCAATGATCCACAGGAACCCTGTGTATCTATGTATTCGAGGTTGGTGCTCCACCAGGTGTAAATTTGCGTAAGAGTCTCAGAAGAGGTGCTGTTGAAAACCTCAAGTTTGCATGCACAATCTATGATATGTTTCATAAACTCTGTTTTTTAGCTTTTTTTTAAAGTCCCACTGTGTCTGTGAAAAATCACCTACTTCATCAATCATCCACCTTTTGTGTTGAGGCATACACTTGACTTGCTTGCCAGAGATTTGGAAATCAAATCTTACAGCAAGATGTGACTTCAGGTAAATAACATTTTATATAATATGTTATTTTGTTTAGTTCAAAAATTGTACACAGTATAAGTGAGGGTGTGGCCACTCCAGTTGCTCCACTGTTCAGGTGCAAACTGTGGTGTCTTTGAAATATTAAATCTCTTCCCCTAGTGTAGATGGGTTAACAAAGAATAGCTTGTAAGATTTAAGGGCGCATCAGAGCTGATAGCACATTTGTGCAGGAGTCTATGGGATTTACAATAAACATGCTACAGCACTTAATATATTACAACCGCTGCTATTGGTATATTAGAGCTATTGCTAGCAATGCACTCCAATTATACAGCCAGGCAAATGCACCTAACAATAAAACACATAAATGACTTAAACTTCTTAAAGCCCAAGTGCACTCAAAATATTAACATTAAGACTAAAGATAGTATGCAGCAAATAGCATCATACTAACTGGCCCGGAGCAGCCTTAACATGTTTAACATTGCCTGAATTATTTCTTTCTCTAAATCACTAACAGTGCAGATGGAATGCAGAGCAGCAAGGGTTATCTGGAACCCTGCTTGTCTGGCCCCTTCGCCACAGGAGCAGACGGGCCTCAGGATGGTCTGTTCCACTGTATTGCATTTAATTTGTCTGAAAGCACCTGATACAGCAAAACATCTTTTATTTATTTGCTTGGTAAAGCCTCTATCAAATGAACCACTGAACCTGAGAATAGCCTGCCAGACAATCCTCCCACCTGCATGCTCTAATATTCATTTTTATGAGGCCACTTCTCTCCTCTTGGGTAGTGCAGTAGCCACCAAACATGAGACCTGGAAACACAAAACATTAATAAGTGGATTGCATTTTGATAGTCATCAGTACCTGTCAGCTTTACTACTGTGCTATCCTAATACACCACAAATAACTACATTGTTAGTTACAATTTTTTTTATATTTAAATTCAATTTACATCAGCTTACAAATGCAAATGTATTGGTATGGATTGAAGGTTTAGAATCTGCACTTTCCACAGAATATCACTGCTTGTGACAAAGAACTATAAGTGAGAATCAATTAAAATGTCAGAAGTGAGAAATGTGTGTTTATTTTAAGTTTGTTAATGTCACATATAGAGAGTAGCAGGGAGTAATATTTGTTCATTTGTGCTCAATCTGTGTCTGTATCACAAAACAAAAACATTTTTAGATAACATGTAACCCACTTCCAATCACTCACCCAACTAAATTCTTTTACATATTGATGTTGAAGATATGTGATAAATGTGTTAAAAAATTATTTTTTTTGTAGGGGAATAGCTTCGGCCTATGGGGAAGGACAAGGAAGTTTCTGAAAATCAGTATAAGCAAAAAAGCAATTTTTCTTGGGTCAGAGTAGGAAGCTGTTCCAGGTTTACAACAGTTTAGCAATTTCCTCTCAGTGGTGCCACTTCTGGCAAATGCGTATGTATAAAGTCAGGACTGCTCAAATCTGTAGCTCAGTGACCAAAGATTTCTGCTAAATCAGCTGTGGATGCAGTAGCACCACCACCACAGACATTCAAGAGATTTGGCTCTAATAATTAATTGATGTTAAAATCCCATTAGTGAAATCACCATCACCTGGGGGGGTTACAAACAAATGTCATGACTTTATCAGTAGTGTGTGCTAATAGTCAACACTGCTAGTCTCAGAAACAATTATCTTGGCACGACAGGTTCACGTCTCTTGATACTCATCTCACAAAGAGAAATTTTCACACATCAGCACACACTGAGCCTAATAGAAAATCAATACTAAATACGTTATTTGGGCTGTAATGGAAGAAATAAATTCATCTTGGTCATTATATTGTAATAAGAACAACAGGCAAAGAATCAATAGCAAAGAATACTTGACAGTTAACAAGCAATCACAAGACTCTCAGGACTTAAGTTTCATCACCATTCTTCACAGTAATAAGAGACAATTTTGTTACATTTGCAATGATAAAAATGCATCAAGAGTCAGTTTTAGACATAAAGGCTAACATGTTACACTATTATTTTTGTTCTTTCTTCTCTTCCGTGTCCTACACATGTGAACAAAGAGTAAAACACTTCTGTCCCAACACCAGTACCCAAACTTCAAAGTTCCCATCCTAGTGACCTAAATGCTCTATCCTACTTGCTTGTCATGTCTGTTAAATTCACAGTGGCACCTGTTTCATGGGACAGCACTCCAAGCGTGTAGGATGTAAAAACGAGAATCTTAGCGGCTATTCCTTGGTTTCATTTGTCCATAAACCTTATGTTTTTGTTTCTCTGAGGCTTTGTTCAGAATCTATAAATGTGTGTGTGTTTATGAATATAATTTCCAGTTTCTATTGTGGTGCCATTCAGGCTGCCCTTTAGATGGAGTTTTTTTCATGCAGGAATGAAACCATGTGATTAGCCCAGCTCACTGGTTTCAGATGGAACCATCTAACAGATCACAAACGAAACTATGTGTAGAGAGTAGGCAGACCCATTGCCAGAAAGCATGGTTCCTCAATGGGGCTGCCAAGAAAAGAGGTCAATGGCCACACAGAATCAGAGCCTTTAATGCTGCAAAGGAGGTCAAGGTGTTTTAACGACATGGTCCAGTTAAAAGCGTTACTCCTGTTTGCTGAGTAGCTTCTTGAAGATACTTTCACCCTCCCCTTTGTGCGAGCACAGAAAAATGACAAACAAGTTTCAGAAAATGGACAGGTTTCTAAATGAGGTATATAAAAAGGCGAACCCTACATGAGCAGACAATGTGTCTGTAGAGGCACCACTGAGAGGTAGACTTGATACACAGTTGAATTTGTATTACTCAATTTTGGTGAATCATCTAGGACTAGTCAGGTAAGAGGTGTGTAAATGTCTTCCAACGTAGGATGTTCAGCCTCATGAGGTCCTCAAAATTCTATTTCTCTTTCTCACTGACTTCCCCTCTACAGCAAGCATGCACACACATGGAACCAATCCTTGGGTCTGCTATTTATACACGGTTGTTGCACTATTAACATGTACATTAACATTTACAGCATTTAGCTGATGCTGTTATCCAGAGCATTGTACATCAGTGCTCAAATACTCTACATCTGTTCTTGAACCTGTACAGCTATACTTAAATTAACTATCTTTGTTCATTCATGGACCTACCTCTCGCATTCTTTGGCTTACCCTTTGCTTGCCTGTGTTCTGAACCTTGCTTCGTTTTGAGTTGGGACTACCCCTTTGCTTCTTGAACTTTGCCTGCCAGCAATTTATGTCTCTTGGTAGCCATTTTGCTTGTCTGATTGTCTGTGTACCGACTAACCATGTTATTATTCAACCATTCTTTGTTTTTTGGACATTGTGTGTACATTTGCCTCTTCCCTGATTCCCCACTGGAACTTCTACTATTTAAAAACCTCTCTTCACTTCTTATCACATCGTCTGCAACTGTGTACATACTCTGCATTGTGAAACCTTACTATGAATTTAACAAACTGATAGGAACTAAAGACGGGAATTGATAACTGGTACCAGTTGAGAACTGGTTCTAAATTGTCCAATCCATTGGAATTCTACTCTTAACCCTAACATTAACTGCCAAGCTGCCCAGTGGCAATAGTGTCTGCTAGAGTCACATAATTTGGTGTTATTTTATCTTACCTTGTTCCTACTTGGAACATTCATTATTTACTTAAATGTTATTAAGCAAGAGAGTTATCAAGCAGCTTTATATTTGCTTTACAAGATCTGTCCTTTGAATAAAAAGGAGTATTTATTTTAATAGCTTCTAATGTAAGCAGACAAGCTACACAAAATGTTAATGCTGAAAAAAGGCCTTTTTCTTTCACTTTAATGATGAGACAAAGACAAGAAGACAGATGTATGGATTGTGGATTTATTTAAGAGAACTGAAAACAATAAATAAAAATGAGAAATAAACAGAACACAGAACCAACATGGGGCAATTGCTGAGAAAAATAAAGCAAAACAAAACAAAGTAGAACTAATGGAGCTGATAACCACGAACACAGAATCTTAAACAAACACCAAGCAAAAATGAACTAAGCAAAACTAGGTCATATACACAGAGAATCGTAAAACACAGACCGAAACACAGGGGTACATATATTAACTATGGAATGGAAAACACCTGGGTTGCGGAGGACACAGGAAAGAGACACAAATAGAAAAACTGAGGAAGAGGCGGGACTAAGGTGGAGACTGACACATCAAAATAACAACAAACTCACTGGACATTGGAACTCATTCGAACATTGGCTGTGAACAGGGGACCAGACAAAAGACTGTGTGTGCAGCTGGGCAAACAAAAGAACAGGGATTGCACAAAGACCACAAAAGGCAAAACAATGGAGACACTAACCAAGTCAAGGACAGACAAAATTGGGGATACAAAGACAGGGATAATCAGAGACACAGAGGGGATACAGAGACAGGGACTGAAACAAGAAAAAACACCAGAACAAAAGAGGAAGTGATGAGAAGTGAAAGAGAAGCTGATGTGATGTGTCGACAGGGAACTGAAACAAAAGCACATCCTGGGCTGCTGCCACCTGGTGACTAAATTGCAGATTTTGAAACGGGGGGTCTTTGGCAGGGGGCCAGAAGACTGGGAGGCTACCAACAGGGGTCCAAGAGACTTGAAAGTCTTCTGTGCTGAACCAGCAGGCTGGTGGGCTGGCAACGTGGGACCAGGAGGCTGGGTTACCAGTGACGCCGAACTAGGTGGCTGGGCTGCTGGCAACAAGGGAGCAGGAGATGAGGCTGCTTGCAAAAGGGGAACCAGGAGGCCGAGGTTTCTGCTGATGGAGGAGATGGAGTGGTCAGTGACAAGGAACCCTCTGGGCAGCAGGGCTGTGATGATGATGATGTGCCCTCCAGAGCAGCAGGGGGTGCCAGCAGTGACAAGGTACTCTCTTGGGCAGCAAGGAGTTCTGGCTGTGACAAAGTGGCCTCCAGAGTAGCAGGAGGAGTTGGCAACAAAGCACTCCCTGGAACAGCAGGAGACAGTGTGTGATCAAGCACCCATTTGGTAACATCCTTTGGGTGCTGTAGGACCGAGTGCCCTCTCAGCAGTCTCCAAGTGGGATGCTTGGTGATGCGGTGGGGCTAAGGGGCCTGTTCAGTGGCATTCTTTGGGATGCTAGACAGAGGTGGTTGGTTGTGTCCTTTGGTATGTCTGGCAGTGCTGTAGGTCCTAGTGACCACTTGACAGTGTTGCTCTTCTTCCTGCAGCACTCTGCAACATCCTTCTGTGACATCTTCTCTGCCAGTAGAGCTAGGTTCTCAGACGTGATGAATGCGAGGACTTCTGCCACCAACAACGCCTCATCCTCTGAAGAATAGTTCATCCCCCACAGTTCGTGACCAGGCAGGCATGAAAGGCTGGAAAAATCCTGAGTGGCCCCTACACTCATTCTGTGGCCTTCATTCTGCCACTTTCAGCCCTCAGCAGCCTCCAGGCCCAAGCCTGAGCCACTTCATTCCCCTTTGAGGAATGAGTGTTCCTTTGAGAGAGAGACTTGTTCCATGCTCTGCAGGATAGTGCTCATCATGCTCTTACACGTCCCATGGATGAACTAAAGTTGATACTGCAGGATAGCCTCTCTCCCTTCACAAAGCCTTTGTTGGATTCCAACAAAGTTTATCTGACCAAGTTTTTGTTGTGGTCGGTTCTTAAGATGGATGTAGATACAAACACAGACTAAATACCAGAACACAGGAAATAACAAATAAACAAAACATGAAATCAACATGGGGTAATTACTAAGAATACAGTAAACCAAACTAAAAGGGCTGAAAAGCTAGAACAAAAATTTAATATTGACCACATACACTCTGACTTTGTGTTTCTAGGTGGTCTAAAATTTCACGTAAAAGGCTAAAATCAAAGTAAATATATTTTTTATTTGGATTATTTTAAGAGAAGAATCAGCCATGAGCTCAAAAGAGCATTTTCACAACCTTCACACGTTACTGTCTAATAAATGGCCCTATCATTGATTGTGAGTAGACATGGTTTCTTTGGTGTGAACTGCCCTAAAGAATACAAACTAAATAGCTAAAAAGAACAGAAAATATGTTTGAACTGGGGTAAACTGCAGATCTAGAACTGAACTGAACTGTGTGGTGCTAAAGATTTCAACCTTTGTCTGCTATCAGGGTAATTAGTGTGAGCTACAGTTTATTTCTATTCAGTTTTAGAGCTGCAGATTACTGACACATGTACAATAATGAAATGGCCACACATGGCTATCTAAGCTGAATATCAGATGAGAGTTGTTTTGGTCTTGTTTAGGTACAACTTGTATATGTAGATTAATTTTAACCATAGGATAGGGTCAAAAATCTAATTGAAACTTCCCTCATTCCTCTTTAGAAACAGAATGCTCTTCAAAAGGATTTTTCAGAAGTGTGGAGGTGAAGTTAGGGAAATCCTTTTTTGAAATTCCAGGGCAGGGCTGGTCTGAGTGCTGTTGCATGTCTGTTCAAGGTGATAATTTATGATTTATTAAAAATTGATTTCATGTAAAATAACTGAATAGTTTAAAATATAAATATGTGATATTCACTGATTATGGGATAGCTAGTGACAAAGACTTGGGGTATTTTAGTGTTTCTCATTACATAAATACTGAAAATGCACAGCCTGTCAGACAACCATCACAGTGCACACCACTCAAGCAAGGCTTCTCCAAGAAATGTTAGATTTCCCAGTGTTACGTAAATTAGCCCAAACGTATTCAGGATGTTGTAGACTGGCAACCACAAAATAATTTTCAAGAAATCCGAGCATTTCTGAGGCTTTGTAATTATTACAGACACTTTGTGAAGTTGTTCTCTGAGATTTGCAGTCCCTACCACTAAAGGGGGCACATTGTTGTTGGGCTGAGACTCAGCAAGGCGCCTTTAAAGAGCACCACCTGCGCTTTCCTACTCTACTTATTGAAAGTTTTTCTTGGTCACCAATGCCTCCAGCTGCAGGATAGGGGCCATATTGACACAGATCCCACTTCATATTGACATAGATCCCACTTGAGGAGAAGAAGGCCATTGCACATGCCAGCTCTGACTTGCAGAGTGCCCAGCAACAAGGCATGAACTGCTTGCAATAGTCAGATTTACAAGGCAATACAGACATTACCTACTGAGACTGTGTTTCCTTCTGTGAACAGAACATGCCACCAGAAGCTGACAGAACAAACAGAGGTTTCTTGTCAAGAGAGAGTGACAAATGTGAGCAACAGTAATGTCACAAAAACTGGATGCTGAAGTACAGCAAGGAGGAGCACAGCAAAGGCAAGATCCCTGTGTAGGGCAGCTACATAAATGGATGGATGAGGAAGAGATTCCTACACGTAAGCAGGTTGCATTAGAGAGCCCAGCTGTCATGAAGTATTGACTGTGCTGGCCTCAAGTAGAGTGACATAAAGCTATATCACTGTTGGGAAAATAGTGTTAGGACCTCTTTGCTACTATGCTTACTGGTGTCCAAACTGCTCACACAAGAAGTTATTGACTCCTGCCTCAGCCCACCTCTCTCTGGCCACTTCAGAATCGGAAAAACACATCCAACAGCACTTATTCTGGCATGGAATGGGTGGAGTTGTGCAAATATTCGTAAAGAATTGTCTTGTGTCAAGCACATAAGGATCAATAGGATCATTCTGCGAAGCACATCTTTAGTCTTTCCAGGCTGGAGAACCTATGGACCAGCTACACCTAGACATTTTGGGCCAATTCCCTCTCTCCAGTGAAGGTAACAAATTTTAAGGTTAATACCATCACTGTTAACACTGCTTTTCAGTCTTCTCTGTTATTCTAGCAAGCTGTACTGTACTGATAAGGCTCTTATGGGTCATGAGTAATGTTAAGTTTATTTCACGGTATGTCAAAGGGGTAAATCACAAAGTTAAGAGACAGAAAATACTTTCATTTTTACAGAAAGAATAAGTTAATGCTTTGATCCAAGGAACTCACTGGTAAACTGACTCACGTGAAGTAGTCTAGGACAAACCAAAAGTATAGGCCAGTTACCAGGCTTGACAGGATTTGGAGCTGAGGTGGATGCAATATAAAATAGCTTGAGGCAAGAAATGAGCAAAAACAGTTATTTAGTAGAACAAGTACACATAAAATAAAATACAATTTAACAATTCCCACACTAATAAAAAGCCGGCATAACCCCCCAAAAAATTTCCTATTGAGCTCAATATTTCAGTTCCTTCTCTTTTGGTTTTGAGGGGGTTTGGTGGTTCAAGTTACCACTGTAGTGTTTCTCTGGAGAGAAGAATGAGGGTCCTTCAAACAAGGGTTGAGGTCAGTTCCGGGCATGGCTCGCCATCTCCATTAGGAGAGAAATCAGGAATCCATCCCAGTTGTGGTATTATCATCCATAAAAAAACTATCCAAGATGAATCAGCGAGAACACAGCAAGGGACACAGCCACATGGCCTCTCTAGCTCGTGCTCCCATCAGCAAGACGACATATATTCCAGAATGGCATGCTTGCCGCCCGTCTTGCTCAAACTCTTGCAAAAAAACCGAGAGTTATCGTGTGATTTTGGTCCACTTCTCAGAAGGCGGGACTAACATCACTCTAACCAATGAGATTATCGCCACCCATGACCGTGAACAGAAAAATAAAATTAGAGAGAGAGAATCACACTTCTTTTCAAAATAAAGGTTCAAGTAAAATAGTGCAATGCAATGATAAATAATAAAATGAAGGAAAAAGGGGACGTTTTCTCCACTGGGTTACACATGCTAAACATGAAACATGCTAAACTAAAGAGAGTGTCATGTTGGCTCGAGGAAGGAGGACACAAATGCAGGAGTTAGCAGAACTCAAACTGACTTTAATGAGAAACAAACAGGCAAGCAGTCACTAGAGTATGCAGAGCTTGGCAGAACAGAACACAAGAATACTCTCCTTCTTGTAGTCACGCATAAAGGACCTGTTCAGCAAAGCATGGACCTTCCATCTCACTGACACAGTCCCAAAACTAGGATTGCTCCTGTTCAGGAGCCATGAGGGGCACAAGGGTTAGAGGCTCTCCTTCCAGGCTGAGCCTCTATGGGTGAATCCAGCTCACCGGCGCTTCAGCCTTGCTGGTTAGTCTAAGAAACAGAACATACAGGACAAACCTCTATCAGACTGTTAGAGATGACCTTTCCCAGATGAGAAGACTGATCTACTCTAGCCTGTTCTATGGAGCTCAGACAACAGGAACAGAACACGAGAGAGTGCATGCCGGTAACCACACTTCAGCTTCTGGACCGACTGGGTCCTTTAACAGAGGAACATGAACATGTGGGCCAATCATAAGAGACAAACACTGATCCTTGATGAGAACGTAGCACAAGACACCTGGAAACACAAGGGAAACAGATCAGGTAATTCTGAGTGGAAACATAAGCGCTGACAGGAGGCAGGTGCGTTGCCCAGCAATGCACATACCTCACATGCCGGAACATACCATGACATAGACAGGGGTGTGATGTGACAGGGAATTCCCACTCACAACTCTGGTGAGTTTGACCGCTGGGGGCATAGCAGAGGCGGCACAGATGTGACAGAGAGGATGAGTTGGACAGGTTCTTTTTATTCATCATTTAATTCACACAGTAGGGGTGTGGCAATTCATGTGCATGAAAATTATCTTTCAATGCGGATAACATTATTAAGGACAGGAATGGTCAACAGATGGAGGGGACAGGCGGCTCAATGGTGTTTGGGGGAGGCACAATAGGTGCACAGGCCCTCGCGATAGCATACACTTGCATGTGTTCCCCTTCGACTCCCGAGTTGTCCACAGGAGGAGGTGGAGCGCCGACTAATGGTGCCTCCCCGGAAGTTGAACTGGCTGGAACAGAAGGATGAGACAAAGGAGGCACTGGTGGAGTCCAAGGAGCTGGCCACGGACAAGAGCACATCTGCTAGTCCAGGCAAAGCTGGATCAGGCCATCAAAGAAGCTCTCATCGGGAAGCTCTCATCCAGCAAGTTCATCCTTCATACTGGGAACCAGCCCCTTGTAAAATGTGGTCCGGAGCGCAGGATCACCCTAGCATGTCTGGACTGCCAGGGTTCGGAACTCAGCCGCATAGCAACTCATGGACCACTTGTCTTAGATGGTACAGGCAATAGTTGGTCTCCACCTCGTGATCCGGATGTTGAAATGTGACCTTGAGCTGCTGAATGAATTCGGGATATCCATATCATCACTCAGGACGGCGGTGGCTCACTCAGCTGCCTGCCCAGCAAGGAGGGAAACAAGGAGTGCAATTCGGCTTCTGTCGCTGACGTACTGCCTTTTCAACCAGCTGGACTCTTAGGCAGGTTCAGTTTGGTTAAGAACACATCGAACTTCCCGTCCCCACCATCCCACTTATCAGGTAAAGAAAACTTGTGTTCTGGAATTTGAGCAGAGGGAGGGGGAGAGGGAGAAACACAGGGCGCCAGTTGGGGCATCAATCGAGCAGCAGCAAGCACCTGACAGGCCTTCTCGAGCACAGAGACTCTCTGGCCCAGCTCAGCCCGACCCACAAAGGACTCATGTAGAGCCTGCCTGAGGGTCATCACATCTCGACCCAGCCTGTCGATCACGGCCGCTTGCTGCATCCTTGTGTCACACAGCACGGTTTATGGAAGGCTCAGTCATTCTGTCATGGAATAAATTAACACTACGGAGTCACCCGTGTAGTGTGGAGGATAAACCCAATTGTGGAGTAGCACGAGGGAGTAGGTGGTCAATGCACTTTGATCTGAGAGTGTTCTAACAGAGTAAAGATTCCCACCGGAATCTCATACACACACGAAACGTATGGCTGTGAGTACTCATGGTCCTGAAGAGAGAGGATTGCAGTGTTGAGGGCGAAGACCCAATGACTGAGCAAATACTACCTCCGTTCTTTAGCCTTTTATACTATGTGACTCTCTCATTTACGGTTCCACTTGTGGGTCACGTGACCCGTGTGTGTGACAGAAATGGGAAAATGACTTGGGTAGACAGAGTATATTGATGATGACTGGAGACAAGCAATAAAAGTGCAATAGGTCACCCTTCACATGTAACAGGTTAAGAGAAATACAGTACAAAATATTTTAGTTTACATATTACTCCACATGTCTGTAGTAAAACGAATGAGGAAACCTCTCCACTATGTATCAAATACAAAAAGAACATTGGTACACATTTTCAAAAAGGTAACTTGAAGGGCAGGCAGCAGATGAATAGAAATAACCTTGGCCTGATGTTGGATCAATCGTAGTTTCAAAAGGTTCTCCTCAATACCACTGTCTTGTCAATCAAAATGTGGTTCTACACATTCTAGCATCCACTCGGTCAAAAGAAAGGAGGCTGTGGCTAAAGCTGCTACATCTCTAGAAGTTAAGGCATGGTTGGAGGAACAAGTAAGGGAAGTAGAAGAATCTAGCTAGACAACAAGTAATACAAGTGTAGAAAGCTTGAACACTTAGAAGAAGTGAAAAACTCTACAAACATGTGGAAGAAAATCTCGAAGCAGTTAATTTGCTGCATGACAATGAATTTTCAAGAGCAATTTAAGTGCCCCATGACTCAAGTCCTTCATTCACTATTCAGTTTCTGGTAGACCCAGCTCAAGCTCTCAAGTCCATCAGTCATACCTTAATTCCTGACACATATGACCTAAATTTTCCATACCTCAAATCTTTCATTATCTTGCAGAGAAATCTGAGTTAAGCAGAGACAAGGTATGCTGGGACAAAGATTGTCTTGAGCATATTCTGCCACTATGGTAATAATGGCTAAAAGATTTGGCTCACTTTGCACTTCTGAAGATTTTAAGGAGCTTCTATCATCAGGCTTTGGTGCTATCATTCAGTACGAGCTTTCTGGAAGCAAGTTTCAATTGAAATGGTGTATGCATGCATCTATGGGTGGATCAGTTGCTCACTCATTATGGGGAAGACCAGTGTGGTCATTGTCAAATTATCAACAACTATACCAAGGTTTGAACAAGGTTTGAACAAGGTTTGATACATTTCACTGCATGTTGTACTTGTATGACTATGCATGTGACAAATAAAGAATCTTGAATCTTGAATCTTGAGCTAATCACTCATGACTTCAGTTTGCAATGGTGATCAAAAGGGAACTTAAGATTCAAAATCCGCATAAGTACAGTTGGACTGGCTCAAAGGTGGTCCAACTATGCCTCAAAAGGGGTGTATGCAGTTCAACTGAAAGAGTCCAACTGGTTGAAAGGACCTGGTTTTCTCTGGCAGCAGAATCTTCATTGAAAAGAGGATATGGTGGGAGAAGCAGAAGCAACTATGGCTGGGTTCAAAAAATCGATTCACCAATCAATACCCAGATAGCAAAAGATATTAATTCAACATTGAATTACGGTCAGGTTGCGGTATAAACTTCAACTTTAAATCAACATTACTACAGCAATCACAATTTATATGTTGAAAAAGAGCCATCGAATCAATG
>JBBPCY010000023.1:923365-944395 GCA_037974405.1 Brachyalestes nurse
GTGGAGGGATTTGTGCTGTTCTTTGCAGCAACAACACAACACTTCATGTGTGAGCTGCCTTTGCCTGTAGCCGTAGCACTCGGCTTATCCATGCTCGTAAAACTAGCAGACAAAAGGACGGATCTTCAACTAATATAGTGGGTGGGGTCATGTCAGATGAGGGGCGGTTCTATGCAAATTGCCCCAGTGGGATGTCACACTGGGCCTTCTTTCTAAACGTGAAGAATAAACCTGGTGATATCTCTTTATGTGAGTGATTTTGTGCAAGGACTTCATGAACATGTTTTGTATAGCCCATAGACCTATTATAACTAAAGTGAGTTTTGCATAATATGTCTCCTTTAAATAGAATGGTCTGATAGAATAGAATAGAGTATAGAATAGAGTCTGGTATTGAGGACAGGGGTCTATGGAGTCTGATGTGAAGACAGGGAGTATGGAGTGTGGAGCCAAAAACAAGGTGTTTGGAGATGTTGAGCTAAGGACAGTGTGTAGAGGTGTGTAGAATAGGGTGTATGGAGTGGTAGGTAACCATGAACAAGTGGCAACACCACCAGAACTCATAGTGCAAGCATAGAGAGTCATAGAGTCTGCTCCTTGGAGGGGCAGGGTCTATCCTAAAAATTGGCAACCAACCTCCAACAACCTCCCTCTGCAGGGTTTGCCAGTCGAGGCAGAACTCCAAAGGGAGGCCAGCATCTTTTGACTTGAAACCAAAATCTGCATTCCTTCCAAATTTACACGAAAACTTTTGTGAGGATGACAGAGTGAGCTTTAGATGATTGGAAAAATATCGAAATATAAATAATAAATATAATTGTGTAAAAAATATTTTCTGCTACATTACTGACTCGAGTAATCTCAACCAAAGGATTGAACAATGGTGGGGATTTTTAAGAAATGTTTTTCAAGATTTAAAGGATCTGTTCATGTTCCTAATACAGTTACAGTGTAACAAACAATAAAAACACAGTGGATAATCTTCTACAGTGGATAATTTGCCCATGATCTTTAGTCCAACACAAACCGTGCTTAATCTTGAGTATGAGGTAATGTTTATAATTATTTTTTTTTTCCTCAGAGGGAGCTGCAAGAAGTTTCTCTTTTGTGGAACAGCCACAGCATTCGCCCCAGCAGGAATGCAGTAACTCCAAGTGGACCGCTACTACAGATGTGCAGCCTTCCACATCTGTTTGGCACTGCAGACTATATCAAGACAGTGTCCCATCAACAAATACAAACTTGCAGGGAGGAATGCCTGCCAAGAGGCCCACACCCCTGTGATGAGACAATTTTTGACATTTGTTGCTAAGGAATGTCAGAATTCAGTCTACACCAACCTACTACTCCAGAAGAAGCAACTGAACTTTATCTTTTTCTACAAGCTTATATCAATACACAGTATACTTATTAGTAGGTACACTGCTGCTGTAAGGAAAATACTTTGGTGAAGAACAATATATAAATAATGTATTTTTACACTGGTCAATTGACTTACACTGGTCAATTGGTTTTGATTGAGAACTTTATTATTATTCCTTTGTTAAAAAGTGCATCAGGCTGTTACCAAGGAGACAGAACAGAACTTCAGAAAGACAGCCAACAAATCTAGCAGACTGCTAATTAGTGATTTAAGTTATTCAGAATTGTCCTGAATATCTGTAGTTGTTTATATTTAAGTGGCCATAATGTACATCCTAAATGTGTTTTTGCTTGAATTATTTGTTCTGTAATTAGCATATATTCTGTAATTAGTATATTCTTTCCTGAAAAGAATGTTTTGTATACACCATTGCTTTTTTTTAAAGAAAATTTATACCCCACGTCATGCCACTGATTCAACATTTCAGAAATACTTAAAGTACCAACTAGTAGCAATGCTACCCAGAGATTTATTTAAGCAGCCAAAAAAATGATACTCTAATGTGGATTTGCAAATGATGAATGGAAAATAACCACATTAGATATTTTGTTGTATGCAATGTAATGTTTTGTGGTATAAGTAATTTTAGAAAGGTAAACAATAAATAGGATAAATACTTTTTGTTACATTAAACTTGTTTTCAACTGTGTTTTAGTTGCAAAATGAAATATTTTAAAGGTTGGTATCATTTACTATTAACTAAACACATACTGATTACAAATACTGGCACAAAAGCAATACATAAAGTATTAAACTGCACTAAAGAAACATTTATTAAACTGCATATAAAGGTAAACCAACAGAATGTAAATCAACATTAAATAAGAACAAAATGCATAAAAAGTGATATTTTGATACTGAATAAATTAAATCTGTACAAAAAGTTAACAGGATAGCTACAGGATAGCACTTGCACAGAGCAACTATCAAACAGTGCTTTGTGACACCACCAAGCCAGACTGAATGCATTTTAAATGCATGAATTTATACCCATTGAGCGTCCTGTGTTGGTTAAGCTGCTCCCGCAAGGATAGAGCAACTTCCAGCAGGTCACATCAGGCATAATTACGACGTCATAATTTTCTCATAATTCCCTCCGGGATCAATAAAGTTTTCTGATTTTCTCATAATTACGAGATCATTTCACAAAATTATGAGAGCTTTTCTCGTAATTACATCTGTTTCGCTTAATGAGATAAGGTGTCCATTTTTTTTTGGCGAATTAAATGCGCTTCTGTAGATCACTGTTCTTTCATTTTTGGCCTGAAAATATCGCCACACGGTGCTCCTCTTCCTCTTTGCCTTTCCTCGTTTGTCTCTTTTTTTGTGTCTGCACGCTCTCACGTGACTGAACAACATCAAAACACAAAGGGGGAAGAAAAAAAAGCAGTTTACGCCACTCTGTGTTGTGACTGAAGAGGCACTTGAAGCGGCTCTAAAGTATCGATCTCATTACACTGGTATCAGTCAATATAAATACCAACATCTGTATCAATATTATCGATATTTGGATCAATCTGCCCACCGCCAACACGTACTCAAGCATGCGCAACGCATGTTCTGTCACCCCTTTACTCACTCAATCGCTCTTTCACTTAAACTGTTAATATTTTGATGTTTCATTTATTTTCACCAATTTCACTTTAATACTAGTTGTTGCCTGAACCTACATCAAAACAATTCACATTTGTTAAACTACCTTTATCTACTCAAATGGCTATTAACCTCTTTAATATTTATGATTTGATTATATTATCAGACTAAATTAATTTGACTGATATATTTAATTAATTAAGTGAGCATATAGAAAATTTTGGCTCAACTTTTTCTGTGAAATCGCTATTTTTAAACAAAGGATTTTAACCACACTAGAATTTAACAACCTCAAACTTGCCAGCAGAGAAGCCAGAAAGCTGCTTTAGTTTTGCCACAGAGCAAACCTAATCCTGTTAAGCATAACTCTGCAGCAGAGGGCGCCAAAACGTTGCCTACGGCTTGGTACATTGCAGAGGCATTGAAGGTATAATGCCAGGTTAAAGTCATTTAATTACTTCAATTTTATTAATAAATATTCGGTGAGCACGTGGTATCTACCCATAGCTCCCAGTTGTCCTGCACTGCAGAGGTATTATGAAAACAATGCTGTTATTATTTTTTAAATTATTCTACTATAATTTTATTTTGAGATTGCACTA
The DNA here is from genome assembly GCA_037974405.1 of Brachyalestes nurse. NCBI lineage: Eukaryota > Metazoa > Chordata > Actinopteri > Characiformes > Alestidae > Brachyalestes > Brachyalestes nurse. The sequence continues at coordinate 926,984 of JBBPCY010000023.1, forward strand.
CATACAATCATGGATTCTTCCAAATTCCATGCCTTGCAGAGGCACTATGCTTTTGGATTATTTTAATTAACTGTACTACAGTTACCGCTTTGCTGGATGCAGTGTTCTGCCCTACTTATACATTGTTACTAGCGTATGGTCCCACAGACCACAACATATTTCCTCCTATGATACCATAGCCTCGTAAATTTAAGCTTATTTAGATGCCGGTCTTGTGGCTCTGCCAATCTGTATATCTAAGCTTGTCGGCTACACACTAGCTGTTTAATATTTAGTGTCTCAACAAGTGAAGCCTACCTAATTTTGTTGTCTCTTTACAATCAAGTCAATAGGCAAAATTCCTCTCAGACTAACCATGGCAAGCAATACGATCATAATGCTACTCCAGCTCTGATTGATCATGTTCTTCAGATGCTGAAAACCAGTAGAGAAGACATGGACCAGCCACATTTATAAATAAGATCATTAGAAGAAGAAGCATGGAGTAATGAGAACCCACCACAACCTCAAATTATGTACTTACAGAAAGTATACAACTCATGAGCTTAACAGAAACTACCCCCAACTAAGGGAAAGTGAACCTACCCGTGTAAGAGTCAAACATGTTCTTGCCGCTAAGCACCAAGCTCCAGCCTCCATCCACAAAGTCAGGTGTTACTAACTCCTTGTTTGAGCACCTGTATGATGCTAAAACTAAAATCGTTTTTGAAGAGTAGATTCATCTCTTGCATAATACGATTGAATATGCTTCCTCACTTCATCAGGAAAATAAGTGTAAAATTAACGCGTTCACATCTTTGTGTCCACATTATCTGGTGCATGTTATCCAAAACAGCAGTCCTTGCTTTAATGACAAGCATCATCCCACTCATCCTTCCAGAAGAAAGCTGACCATGCTCTCACCTTTTCCTGAAGTATAAAGACGAAATTTCCTCAACTTCAGAAAAGACTCTACAGAGCACAGGAAAGCAAGAATCTCATTAATGGCCAAGAGTCAACCAGCCATTCATTCAACCAGGAAACATGTCCCCAAACCTGCTCCCCAATTATAACAACAGCACTTGCCAAGGACATACAGCAGTCTGACCCCTTGATTAGAAGGCTTGATTACAACACTGAAGACTACTTCAGAGAAAATGAGTGTAGTCTTGCTGGCTTGCCTCACGCAAGCGAAAATCAGGTTAGTTAGTAGAAAACAACCTCTAGACCACTTCATACCTTCATGGTATCACAGTCCTTTTCCATCAGGACTCATTGCTCTCAGCTATATAAAGCCATAACCGAGGAGTACTCCCTCTTCACTGATGAAACCTCAGCGACCACTCGAATCAAATACATATGAACTGACCACCTTAGAGATCACTTAACCACGTAAAGTGATTTTCCAAGGAAGAAATGGACCGGGTCCTACAGAAGACTGATTCTTTAAATATCTCTTCTTACACAACCTCCATCCTTGTATGAGAACAAATGTCACACTCTCTGTGCATCAAGGTAATCCTACTATGCAAGAAATTTTTTAAAATCCGCATGGCTGGTTTGGGAAACCGTTGTATAGTCCAAGATACCTGAAGAAGACCTGAAGATGTTCTCAAACTCCAAGGTCCTTTTCAGGCTGCTCCATAGCTTCAGGACTTGAACACTCCACTTCCAGAGAACCCTCCTGAGGGCACCCCTCACGCCACACAGATAGAGCAAGGAAGCGGAATTATAGGTAGAACCAGTCGAAGGGGATAGTCATAATTACAGAAAGCTAGGTGACCAGCACGTCCAGTCCTATATCAAGGAAAGGCCTAAATGCAAATCTAAGCCCTCTATGGGAAATTGTGACTTCAAAGGAATGGTCTCTTCTAACTCTTCTAACAAGGTAAAGAGCCTCAGTTAGCGAATTTCCAGATTGAGCCAGGTGGGGAGATAATACTAACAAATCTATGCGCACTATAAATGTGTAACGTCAGTCTGGAAGCCTGTAGCTAATTTTCATATCTAATTAACCTTTACAAAGGAAGATGTCCCTGGTGTATCTTCTAACCCATTCCCATATTTTCAAGATATAACTGATTCTTTCCAAAGGGGTGTGGACCAGGCAATTCTTAAACCTCAATCATTCATCTTGTTTTGTTGCCACTACAGCAATAACCTGATATTTGGAAGAACACTGTAAGGCAGTTTAACACGTTTCCAGCACTGTTTAGCAAAACTGCAATTCTTTGTTCACAATTTCTGTGGCAAACATATTTCTAGTGTGTGTAGAATGTACATATAAATGTCGACTAATCTAAATGCAATGGCTAATATGTTAGGCCCTTAAATGACTACTTTATTACAGAACATTCATCAATATACCGTCAGCTTCAACCTTACACTTCAGAAACACTGACTAGGGAAGTCACACAATTCTCAAAGTACCACAAAAGATGTCCACATGTTTATTGTATGGCTATCACTGTGACATGCCAGATGCATTATCCTGTTCTCTAGGCCTGATGATGTATTTTCTCCTTTCCATCAAGAGCCAACACATATTTCCAGGACAGAGTCTAGAGTAAAGGACAAGCTGTATGGAGTGTATGGAGTTTTAAGTTAATGACAAGGTGTATAGAGTGTGTAGCTAATTACAGAAAGTGTGGAGTCTGAATCTAAAGACAGAGAGTAATGAGTTATGTTAAGCACAGGGTGTCACCGTCTGATAGATACCATATACTTAACAATATATTACTTACTCTGAGCCTTTCTGGGCTTGGACTGACTGAAAACAGGTGTAGAGAACTCTGCCTGTCTGTAAGAAAACAAAGCAGATCACGTAAATTAGTCAACGTACAAACAGTTACTAGTTCTAGTAAAAAACAAGCCTGATACATCACTGTACACTCTAACAGATAACAGATGTGCTGTCAAAAAGACCATATTTACACTTTTACACAAACTCATGCTTTTAACTTACTTTGGTGTTTTTATCCTCAACGAAGCAAGAAAAGATAAGGCCAACAAAACCCTGATCCATCATCTGGTACATGGCTTGAGTCCTCACATCTGTACAAAAATGACAAATATAGCAAGGCTGTATCTAAGCACTGCAGATCATGTGTAGTTTTAAGCGAAAGTGACCATTCTGTCATACATGAACAAACCACAGCACAAAATTCTTCCTCTGTGTTTAACCCATTCACCAAGTGAAGCAGTGGGCAGCCAGGAACACAGCGCTCGGGGAGCAGTGTGTGGGGACGGTACCTTAATCAAGAGCAACTCAGGAGCTTAGCAGTCTTGGGAATCAAACCCACGACTTTCTGATAGTAGGGGAAACCCCCTAACCACTAGGCTGCCAGTTAAAAAGTTATCTGAACTAACCAACATGTGATGGCCACACAGTGATGTGTGGATGAGAGTGGTACCATCCCACCACCCTCACAGGACGTCCAGTCATTTCAGCCAACCTGTATTTCATGTTAAGAAAGGAAACACAGTGAGAATATTTGCTTTGAATACAGTTAATTTCCAAAACAAACACAGACCAACATCCTTATCAACGCTACATTATGTCCAAAGGTATCAATACATCCCTTTTAATTTTATGAATTCAGCTACTTTAAAGGGGAACCTGCACTATTTTGTCTGCTCAGTTCAATGGCTGAGGTAGAAACACGGTAATTCAGAAAATTTTGATGTAAAATGGTTCATTGCAGCGACGCTTGCCGACTAATCCATGTCACAAAGAAAGCCACTTTAGTTAACATTGAGAATGACCAGCAAACATATACATGAGCTTTTTAAGTGGTAAATTCTAAAAAAAAAATAATAACACTGTGTAAACAATGTCTCCAACCATTTCTTGTAGTGACTTTCTGTGAGGTAGCTTTTAGAAACAATTCAGACGTTTGGTTCTTGTCACCACTTTTTTAGGCCAAATGCACTCAGTAATATTAAAACGTATTGTCTACAGACTTCTCAAAAGAGCAGATGTTGTTATTGCAGGACAGAGTGGTAAACTCGTTGTTAATACCCATGCAGGTGTCTACTTTCGGACGTATAGTGTGCTTTGTTGAGGGTGAGGACTGAACATCGAGGTTGTAGTTTTCGTTGCTACGTTAACTGAAATGAAAGGATATCTCGGCCTCAGTTGATGCAGCAGAGAGCTGCTCCGGAGAGATCTCCACTCGGTCCTTCCTCTTGTCTGACCGACGCAGAATGATCACGGAATGGATGTGGACGATGCGGTTGGTGTCGACCTGGGGAAAGATTAACGTGTTTTGTTAGCCAAGTAAGAGCGGCCAAGAGTCTTACAGCGTCCACTGAGCACCAAATCTCCACAAACAGGAGAAGCCAGAGAACCCTACCTCACCAATACACAGTCCCATAACCTCCTCCTTTTCTGTGCTCAGGGCATGGTTCATACACACGAGAAACGCGTCCGACTCCAAGTGTACCGCACTTACTGCCATGATAGGAATAAAAATTCACAGAATCGGTGAATTATCGGATTTGCAAGTTGACGGCTGTTTGTCCGTGTATATCTCTATTTTTCTGTTTAGCACTGCTCGGCAGTTCCGTATTACCAGTGCAAGGGTGTGTTACATTAAATCATTCCGATGGACGCCACCAACAGTGGTATGCATTTCATTAATCGATTTGTTATTTTTAAATAAATAAATATATATATATATATATTTTTTTTTTTTTACAAGCATCAGCATTAATACCAAGACAATTATAGTCATAAATTAAATTTTATTTTATTGCATTTGTTCGATTTTATTTCATTTGTCAAATGAGAACACTCCAAATGAGGGGGCATAATAGTAAACAAAAACAAAAAACAAAAATGAAAACATAAAAATGAAAAATAAATGATATATAAATGAAATATAAGATTATGTGCATTAAAAAACGCCAAAATTCCAACATATGTTCCAGAGTTTTATTTAATTGGTCTACTTTTTTGCACCATACACTTGTATATGTGCAATAAATAATTGTATGATATAAATATTGCAATAAGAATAATAAATGCGTCTATTTATTATCACTGTGCGAACGAGACGTCAAACTTTGGGAGAGAGAGAAAAGGAGAGAAGGAGAAACATATTTAGTCGGAAGGAAATAAGACGTGCACCAGGCTCCGGTAACGTCAGTTTGTTTACGTTTGCAGCTCCATGCTGCTTCTGGCGATGTCAGGTCAGTGAGTTCTGAGTGGCCAATTTAAGACCTTAATGAATATATCTTTAAAGTATATCTTTAAAAAGTGAAGTTGGCACACTGGTAACGAGGCTGTGAATAGGTTCGCTTGAAGAGATGTCACAGAAGGATCCTTGCCAGAAGCAAGCTTGCGCGATTCAGAAATGTTTGCAAGGTAAAGATGATTTTCACCGTCGTCTTTAAAATCTGTGCTCCTTCCACAGCGGGGAATTAATGTGTGTCTTGTGTGTTTAACAGCCAACAGATACATTGAAAGTCGCTGTGAGGATGTGATCCGGGCTATGCGAAAATGCTGCGAAGGCCACAGTGGAGTTTACTCTGTCTGCTGCTCTGGCTTTGCAAAAGAATACAAAACGACTGAGAAGAAACCATGAGCTCTTGTAAACACAGCCCTGTCTGAAATGCTGCCTCAGAATAGCTATTTAAGGTCAATGTACCTAATTAAAGGAGGATCGTGAAAAAAACAAGTATACCCCTCTCCTTTTTTGTAGCCCTATGCACTTAATCGCCTAATTATTAGGTACACCAGGGGTGTCCAAACATTTTGCAGAGGGCCAAATTTGATAAAGTGAAGATGCCCAGGGCCCAATAGTTCTTTCTGACATTTTTTAACCACAAAAGTTACGTGAAAATACACACGGTTATATAACATTTTTCATTGTAACAGTTACCTTTATTTTAACCAAATATGTATAAGCCACTCAGGCAGACGTGAACAACTCTAAAAACACAATTCTGCTTTTCATTTATATCGGGAGAGTCAGATAACATATAACAAACTGTATAAAATATCTAAAATTTCCATGAATGTGATAAATATCTGCCACATTAACATTTTTACAACAGGACTTTTAAGTAATGGAAAGTGGTCTGTTATCATTAAAGATAAAACAAGTGAACCCTTGTCTTTTACAAGATCTTAGAAAGCAATAGTTTGTGTCACATCTACAGGTACATAACATCAACAGTTATAACCAAATCTTATTCAAGAGTTTAATAAGTGCCATAAGTCCAAGTTCATTAGTGTGCTTTAGGCTTTTCACTGTTAATAGTGACAGACGTAACCGTTCAAAACACTCCATTTCGGAGTGCTGCTGACACACATTCTTCGCAGTTATCATGGCAGAAATGAGTGGAGAAGGGTTTGCGGCATGGATGCAGTCAGATGGCATTAGAATGGTTCCACCGTGTAGTGAAAGGAAGAATTATATTTTTAAAGTTTTATGATTTATTTATTCTGACAGAGCTAGCGAGCCATAAATAATGTATTATATGACTGAAGCTGCAGGCCATATGACATCTGACAGTGGCCCATGGGCCAGACTTTGGGCATGCCTGAGGTACACCCACCTTGTACGTACTTGTCTTCATCAACAACATATTACAGATTGTCCATCTTTTTTCTGCATTTGTTGGCCATCCTGAGCTGGGTGATTTGGGTTTATCCTCAGCACTGTAGTGTCAGTTAAGTGGTGTTGGTATGTGTTGCACATTTAAGCACCTCAGTGTCACTGCTGGTCTGAGAATACTCCTAACTTTAGTTATCTAACTTTAAATTTACTGGTGGAATGAAAAAGCATGTGTGTTTAAAAGAGTGCAGTGAATCTATAGTGTCTAAAATCTCTAGCAACACAGAGTGTGATCCTCTTTTACCTGTGCAAAACACACTACCATTGCAGTCTCTACCGGCCAAAAATCTGCTCTACAATGGTCCTGACCATTAAGGGGTTAAAAAGAAAGAAGTCTTCAACTGATGGAACTGTAGAGTGCACTTATATGGTGAGTAAGCCTAATTAAAGAGATGGGGGTGAAACCATATATTTAATAAATTGGCAAGCAAGTCTGGATATATTGTTTGAACCTCAGCCATTTCTCTAACGTCTTTCTCCAAGAAACCTTAGAAAGCTAGTAAACATGTACGAATTGTTTTCTGTGTAGAATACTTACCTAACTTTTCTGCTGTGTCTGAAAACACCTTTCAAACAAAGGCTTAGAACTAGAAAAACCAATCCAGCCAGTCTATACTTGGATAAACAAAAGTGAAACAGTTGAAGACATTTGTTCATTTAGTTTTTATTTTAAGAAAATACAACCTTTGGTTGAATCCTTTTTAGTGGCCCCTCTTTCTTCTTTGAAACTAATGAGTTCCATAATTTTGCTGAACTTTGGCATGAGGGGAAAATTTGAGGACATACAACATTTCTGTTTCACGCATTGAGTTTAAAGAGTACCGTACATTTACTATACATATCTTTAGACATTCTAGAAGTATGTATCCTTAATTCATACCATAAATTATATTTCAAAATGCTTCAAATAAATGCTATTAAAAAATCAGAGAAACTTAAAATCTGAAAATGTACATGCTAAAAAAAGCCAAGGAATAAGCTCAGTACAAATACTTTAGCGTAGTTGGCTGTTTCACTAGGCAAGATATGTTTAAACAGCTACAGTATATAAATAAATCAATATTGTAGTGAGCATTCAGTTTAAGCTACGGCACACGCCATTATGAATGCCAAAAACCTGTAACATGCAGTAAGCCGACATATTTTTATTCTATATTGAGAATATGTATAAAATGAAAAACAGGCTTATGATGCCAAACCGAGCAGGAATCCTCCAGCAAATCCCCCTGTGAGGACAATGTTCTTCTTCACAAATGTCTGTACCTTCAACAGAAAAAAGAAAAAGTCATTAAGAAAAAAATGACTGAATCATGGGCTTATGAACTACCATTGTTTTAGTTTCACAACAACAGAACATATGATAAGTAGTACAGTATGATGTATGATAACAGAATAAATAAAACAGACAAGAGTGAACTTCTCAAGTCGTTTGCTCAGAACTTGGCCTGCTTCTATGCTTCAGTGCTTGAGAGAACATTGACTAGGTATAGAAAACTCCAGCCACTTTGTTGATTTTCCTAATCAAACACACCTGTTTCAATTCAGCAGTAATTTACCAGGCTAGTTGGTGTGTTAAGACCAGGTAAATTGATGAAGACCTGAAAAGGGAACCAGCTGTAAATGAACTCAGTGCTTTTTGTGCTTATGTAAGCACATGCTAAAGGGGACCCTGTTCTCTTTGTGGTCCTCTTCAGCTCTGATGCAATCACAGACCACTTTAAAACCTAGACCATACCTGGGTAAAGCCCAGCTGGACTATGGGTCATGTGGTTCTAGTTACTTCATGATTGTATTAAACAGTGTGTTCCAATGTTTTGCACTCAGCTGTAAATGTTACCATTTTATGAAAACAATAATAATAATAGAAATAATAATTCCTCCTGTCTGCATTACAGTGATTTAAGTTGTACAGAGGTTTAACATTGTGCCTACGTAATTAGAATCACTTCTTAAACATAGTAGAAAAATACTCATGACTAACTGCTACTATTTGTTTGCGATGTGGTCTCTTCTAAAAGATCACACCATAGAAGGCTGTAATTTTCACAATACCCAAATCGATGTGAGCATAAAACGAAATGTAGTGACACCACCTTGAGAAGTGTCTGAATTGAGTTCATTTTAGGACTGTTTAAAGGGGTCTGAGTTTGTTTGATGTGCTCACAAATGCAAAGTAAACCACTTGAAGTGTGAAAACAACCTTTCTTAAAATTTTCTGCTAAAAGAAGTATCATTCTGAAATACATAATTCCTCATACCTCATCCACTTTTGTCCTCACTTCTTTAGTTGGCTTCTCAGCATTTAGCTTTAGCTGCTTCTTGGCTTTGTTCACATCGCGTTCCACCCTCTTCCAGTCAACTTTAATGTAGCCTGTGTGATTAGCAATCTACTTGGGCAAAATAAGTGCATTTGATTAGAGACCAACACAACAACATCATTTGGATCTAGCTCTGATTAGTATGTACTGAATTACCTGGAGCAAAAAGAAGCCACCACCTACTGCCGATGCTGCCAGTTTCCCAACTTTCTGAAACAAGTAGCCTGCACACCTGGAAGACAAACGCATGGCAAGTTAAAAGTTAATACTGTAGCTGTAAAGGCTATTAAATGCATTTTCTTCAAATTCAGATTTTACTACTCACCAGCCAGTCACTCCCCCGATAGCAAGCTGCGTTGCTACGGAGTATTTCTCTGCAGCTGGACCAGAGTTGTTGCCGAACACTTTATTCCACCATCTCTGTTTCTTGACGTGCTCTGCCAAGTCCATAACGAAGGCTTCACCATCTGTTAAGACAAAGAATGACTAAACCGATGATGCACGTGGCTGATTTTTGGCCTCAGTTCAGTCTGAAATGCTGCCCGCTGAATGTTTAGGTGACTGATTAACATATTAACCCCAAATTCTCTATTTTCAAGGTAGAACAGTCTCCTTGAAGAACACAGAATTCACCTAAAGCTCAGGAGGTGACCTAATCCAGAGGCTGGATCTTATTATGCTATTAATGACAGCACTGCTGAGGAAATGAAAAACAGTTTAACAGATTTCTTCCAAATAGACTATAAATAATGACTTCTCTGGATCTCATACATAATATACATAAGGTAAACCCAGCCCAGATTCTTTTGTGGTTCCTAGCTGGGTGAAATGAGCTGCCAGAGCAGACCAGAGCAGCAGAATCCCTCTCTACCTTCAAAAACCTCCTAAAGACTGTAGAGAGTATGTCTCCTCTCCTTCTTCCACTACTCTTACATAAAGACTTAATACTTAATAATCTCCTCTGGTTCTCACAATGTCCTGAAACTTGGAAGTGTCCTCATATTGTTAGTGGATAAAAGCGAAAATATTGTACTGTACTGAAGAGCACAAAGTAAGTTTGGAAGTGCTGCAATGTTTAGCTCATCTCTTGGAAGTGACCTTGGCTGCAGCAGCCCTTGGACAAAGGCCACCACCTCCACTGACCCACAACCAAAATAGCAGTCGCGCAGCAGCCAGGAGAATGTCTGGGTGAGTTTCCATCGGACGGATTTGTAATTAAAACCGTCTCAGGAGCTCAGACCAGTGTGGGCCGCATAGCCATGTTCACCAGCACGAACCAAAGGGCGTGTCCGGTGGTCCTCCTGTACGGGCGTGCGTTTTTTTTGCCCATGCAACCAAATTTCGCGGACGATCAGTCCTGCATGACGATCTGTGCTTTCTTCAAGACTTCAACAGTGCCTATTCTCGATCACATGCAAATCAAACCGTGACTGCGTATCTGGCCTAAGCTAATCTACTCCAGCCAGTCTGAAGTTAGCTGGCTATTCAGATGATCCGTACCAAATTAAATGGTGCCACAAGGACAAGAAAACGGCTGTACCATTTAAGACAGAAAGGAACATTTTCAGACTTTAGCTTTACTCTAAAGTGACGAAACTGAAGTTCAGGGGATTACTGCTGCTATACCAAACACTAGATTAAAAATTGTTTAACGTTACCCTCGAAACTGAGCCAGAATACAACCTTATTGTACAGCATTTACGCTTTTTCTCACTAACAGTTAAACATAATCTGCGCATCATCATAATCTGCGTATGTCCCAAACAACATACCCCAGATAGTGCACTACTAAATGCACTTCTAATGCATGGTTAAGTACTTTTTATAGTAAGTTACGCAGCCCGGCACGTTAAATGTGGAACCAGAACAACAAACTTCGTTAAGTTGGCTATAAAAACCTAGTCAGCAGCCTTTACAGGGTGTTTTGCGGTCATATGTATAACGCTAGATGTCATGCGGATCATAAAAAGTGCCGTTTTCTTGCTTTATGCTATTTAATGATCCTTGACAGTAAGGTCCGTGTTAAATTAACCGACTTTGTTGCCTTTCTGTCCACTCTGAAGGACAACGCTGAGTGCTAGACCCCAAAAACATGTTTACACACAGTCTAATTTAAATAATGCCGTTTGTAAAGCCAAACACTTTTGAAAATGTTGGACTGATCCGTCAGTCACAGTCTGGTATGACAGTGGCAACACAGCCCATGAGACCTTACCGTTCTTCTTCTTCTCAGCCATTTTATTTGTGTTTCCTAGCCGGACGTTAATCCAGAGCACAGCCTTTGAACCACATGACTAGGTGTGGGTGGGTTGTTGGATGTGTCAGTGTGTTATTTTTTTTCTTACGTGCCAAAATAAAAGTCCCACTACGATGGAAAATAGCTTTTTGTTAGATAGTTTAAGATTATGGGTGGTTTTATCTAATAGGATGAAGTCTGTGCAAAGCTCATTTGCCAGTGTTTCTCAATGCCCTATAGTGTGGGCTCTACATAAGTTCTTGCTTTATACTTTTACTACTACTACTACTACTACTACTACCCCTCCTACTACTTCAATTACTACTACTACTAATAATAATAATCATCATCGTCATCATAATCATAATGTGAGGTGTTATATGTATTTTGCTATATTTTTAAATTTAAATAGTCAATTTTCTAAATCAGTGTTTCCCAACCCTGGAGGCTCGCTGCGTTACACATATGCATACTTTCTCTGCTCCCAAAAAATCTACCACCTAAACAGCCTGAGCTGAAGTGGGTTTATTGAAGGCAGGTAAGCAATTCTGGTCACCAAGCGTAGCCCTGAAGATTTACCACCCTGTAGAATCTAGTACCAAACACACTGAGCCACACCTGCTCCAGTTGTGTCACTTCTTCAGTAATTGAATGACTGGAGAATCAAGTTCTTTATTGGCTGACATTATTGTTAGCTAAGGGAGGGAGCATGTTTAATACAGACTGAAAAGCTCAGTAGAGCTCTGTAGAAAAGCTGATATATTCAGGAGAAGGTTTTGGTGACCCCTGCACTAAAATGTGCTTGGCTGGGGAACACTGATGTAAAACAGTACTGTTAGTAGTGCTTGTAGAGATGAAAATACAGGGATGAACTTGTGAACTCGTGAACCCGGGAGCAGATGGATCAGTAACAGGAATAAGAAGGCATGATAACTGCTTTTTTCTAAATTTGCCAAACAGCATCTAATAAACCTGGACCTCCACTGATAAAAAAGAACCAACTTAATCTCATTCACAATTTTTGTACCATGTATATAATGTCTTTAGAGGAAGGAAATAGAGGTTACAAAATTTGAAAACATGCCCTTTTAATTGAGTAATAAATTGCTATTTAAAAGAAAATAGTAAACAGCTCATTACAGTGTAAAGAAGAGTCAGAAAACACAGGTTTGTATTGTTTTGTTTAACTTTATTTTGGCAAACTGAGTTCACATTGAGTAGAACTTAAAAATGATGAATAAGATGTCTTCACTGACCCAGTAATCAGATGTAGCTGTATTTTATAGCACACAGACCCTACACTGAGTACAGGGTAAACGAAAGACATTAGAATCACATATCAAAGCCATTTCTTGCATCTCCAGTGTCCGAAGATCCTTTTCCTTCTGCAGCCTTAAACATAAAGCTTACTCAGTTCTCAGCTCAAATCACTGTGATATATTTTTATAAAGCATGTTTGCTGTCTTTACTTGTGTCTGAATTCTAATTTGAATAGTAGATTGGAGTATGATGAAAAGACCAGTGACAAAAAAGCTGAACAGTCTGCCTGTCATATGTTCCTCGGTGGTTGATGCCAATCTTGTGCACTCTTGATCTGAAAGAGCACTAATAAAAGTGAAACTGCTTGTTAGGGGGAATACCACAGTCTTATTATGCATGTGCTATGAAGGTTATTTCCCAAAAATGTCCACACTTGCTGAAATACGGACTGACCTGAACACAAAATGCGTCTCAGAGGTGTCTTAGTCTTTGTTGAGCAAAATTAAAAAATGAGTCTGAAGACAAGTGTTCTACATCTAACAGCTTTCAGGAAACATGTACTTCTGTACCTATTTGTCCATAAGATATATGGTTCTCCTCAAAGTGCTGTTACAAATTGTTGAAATTGCCACCGAAATTGAAGATACAGTGAAAAGATCTCCTTGGTGATATCATCAGACATCATCAGACAGTTATTTTTACCTTACATTCCTCAATGGCTTATTCATTTTTGTCAACCATTAGACATTGTTTAATGGTAGTAGATGTCCTGCTAAAGTTCAGCAGACACTTACTGTGTACATACCACAGGTCTTCAGACTCCTGAAGTAGGTTCGGGTCCAAATACAGTGCAATGTCTTCTGAGCCCTCCAACAAACCCATTCATGCACGAAGAAAGCCTATTGCCTTTGGAAACCTACCCACAGTGCAGACCATACTTATTTCCACTGAACACCTCGCTCTGTGTTTCACGCAAACTGCCTATTGCTCCACATCCTTCCTCCCGCTTTACTCGACCCTGAATTCTAAGAATCCGATGAAAAAAAGCAACTTCCTCGGTCGCAGAAAAAGCCTCAGTGAAAGGCGCTGCTGTCGCTATGGCAGAACTTCATGCTCCCATGTGTGTCTTCATCAAGAGTGTGAGGGCAAAGCTGCAGGGTACGATTTTATCTTCTGCCTTTTATGAATTTCCCCTGGGTCTCTCCCCTCACCTGTTTGGGAATTATGTGTGTTAGTCACCTTGTTTGGGGACAGTCCCTTCAGCACAGCATGAAGCTCTGATCATGCAGCTGAGCTGAATTAACTTGCCCAAGAGCATCTTGTTGCAAATGAATTAACTTTGTGTTTGATTGAATCAGAATTATGAGTGGTAATGTGTTGTACTAGCATTTGTTATGATGCATTTTTTGGACTTAGGAATAAAGAGAATGAAATAAACTAAAACAATGCTTTTCTTCAGGTTTCCCTTACTTTGAGGATGAGGTGAATTTACATTTGTATTATTTCTAACTTTCATTAGTTATTCACTTATTTCATTTACCCTTTCTTAAACAAATAAAAAAATCCTATTACTGATTCATTTTTAGTGTATCCTCTAGGGAAAATGCTCAAAATACTTTACAGGGAAATGAAACACTTTCTCTTGAGCTGAGAATCATGTTCCCACTTTTTCTGTTCTTGTGTTTGCATTTCCTCCAATACAAATGAAGAATAGGATATGTACAAACTGAATTCATTCTACCTTATCTTTTTTGAAATGCCATCTTATTTATGTTGTTGCATATTTGTTAAATGACAAATGTATTTTTTAACAGTGCACCCATGAAGAATTAATACAAATAAAAGCATAATCATAGGGAACACACAAAAAGTTTGTCAATTTTCCTTGGGTGTTCATAAGCAGACCATTGATTGTTTGAGCCGAGAATTTATTTTCCCATTATAATCCCAGTATGATATATCAGTTAACAAATGTGTAAGTGTCTTGTGTCATATTTAGTACAATAGCTTTTAAAACCACCTGTTTTCTGTTTATTTTAAGGATTTCCTTCCTGATATTTAAAAGTGTCCTGTTTTGTTTGGTTTGTGCAGTAAACAAAGAATTTACTAAAGTGTTTACATTGTATTTTATTTGTTTATTTTTTATTTTATCTAGTGTCTCCCTTTTAAAAGTTGTCTCTCTGCACTGTACCGCAGAATTCTTGTGTAAGTCAGCAAAGAACAATACTCATGGTTTATTCCTGACCTACTTTAACGTGAGGATCTGTAACGGGTGTTTTGTCAGATCTCCGAGACAAAATGTAGTTTTAAAAAAGCAATGCATAGGAAAGGCAAATATTTAATAGTGTTTTTTGTAAAGAAACTTTAAAAATGTAATAGGGGTGTGCTGATTCAATACTTAGTATCAGAATTGGAAAAGCATAACTATGACATAAATGCTTAACTAAACTCTGAGCAACATGACAGATACACAAATGTAGTAATTAAAACACAGGCTCTTGCCCCTGAATATTGTATACTTTGTCTAACAAAGAGCTATTGTTGATTCAGCCATAATGTTCCATAATGGGCAAATTGTGCTCTATATAGGCGCACAATTGATTGATTAGCTTTGTTAATAAAAAGTGTAAACATCTCATTTCAGTGGTAAACTTTGTTGTAATAAACATTAGAACCCGATTTTGATGGTTGGGTGAAAAAGTACTTTTGCACCAAACATGAAAGAACAAGTATTTTCCCTGCATGAGAGAATTACATCATTGCATGTTCTAATAGATGACCTTATGTAGGTTCACTGGTGATGTCATGCTTGCATAGCTGAGCACTCTTCCCTTAGGCCAATTATTTGCATAAAAATTCTGGTGAATCATATAGGACCCTGCCGTCCAAAAGAGGGAAAGTTTGCGGTGTACAGGAAGTCGCAGCACTTGTCACTACCCATCACCCCACTAGTGGGTGGGGCCTTTTTGTGCATGTGTGTGCATGTTTACTAGCATTGTCTTTGATGTTGCTTGGTGAGAGAGTGAAATTTGCTTACAACCAACTCTGACACCTTATCAGACTCATTTGAATGTTGATAGTATGAGGTGCTTTTCCTATTGAATACACACTGGCCTTGAATGATGATAAACCCAGATAGAATTAAAGTTGACCAATATGACAAATGCATAATACAAGCCCTAAAAAGACACAAGAGATAATAAATGTTCTTCAGTAAAGACTATACAAAGATGAATGTGCATAATGTTGGAGTTAATATACTGTTGATAGTGGCTATTAACTACTGGACTTTCAAAATCAATGCGATAAGTAACTATTTTACAAAAAAAAATGTTTTACCACATTTTGTGTTACTTTTTGTTTAACTTTAAAACAAAATGTGCGTATAGACGTAAATGAAGATGGAATCTTTCCACTCTGCCTAGAAAGAAGCCTGTGCTTACGCTCAGCCTATCTATCATCCCTCTTTGAATCCAATAAAAATAATCCCAGGTTTCTGTTTAGTACTATTTCTAAACTAACTAGGAGCCAGGGAAGTGCAGAACCGCAAACATGGGATCTGCTAGGCAGATGATACACAACTTTATATCTCTGACAACCCAGATGATAAACTTAGATTAAATAAGATTGGGGACTGCATTAAAGATATAAAAGACTGTATGTCACATAACTTCCTCTTACTCAGTGCAGATAAAACTGAAGTCCTTCTTCTAGGTCCGAAAGCTGCTAGAAACAAACTGTCAGGTCTAACGCTTGATCTTGCTGGTTCCTCAGCCTCTCCAACATTAACTGTAAAGAATCATGGTGTCACTATGGATCACGATCTTTCATTCGACACACATATAAGTTCTGTTACTAAATTAGCTTTCCTACGAAATATTGTTATATGTTAAGTGTCTTTTCATGACACCTTTATTACTTCCAGACTTGAATATTGTAATGGATTCTTGTCAAGCAGCTCCAATAAAAATCTAAATATACTAGTCCAGGATGCGACAGCTAGAGTCCTCACTAGAACCAGGAAATTTGACCACATTAGCCCAATACTATCAAGACTTCATTGG
Organism: Brachyalestes nurse; assembly: GCA_037974405.1. Classification (NCBI taxonomy): domain Eukaryota; kingdom Metazoa; phylum Chordata; class Actinopteri; order Characiformes; family Alestidae; genus Brachyalestes; species Brachyalestes nurse. The sequence goes on from JBBPCY010000023.1 coordinate 943,464, forward strand.
CTTCGTATCAAATTTTGTCTTGATTACAAAATTCTACTAATGACATATAAACCCTTGAATGGCCTTGCACCTGTATACTTCCCTGAAAGTATCTCTTACTATGAACCTCAATGGTCACTGATCTCAAGGTGCTGACTATTTACTTCCTCCCGAGGTTTCTTCCTCCAGCTGAGAAAGTTTTTCCTCGCCTTTGCCGCCTTTGGCTTACTCACTAGAGGCTCAGATCTGGACTCTGTAAAGCTGCTTTGTGACAACTTGGTTATAAAAAGCGCTATATAAATAAAACTGAATTGAATTGAATAATCTACATGACTAAATGAAATTCCACATGATTATATTTCTTTTTTCCAATAAAGATATGCATTCAAGTGGTACTGAATATCATATTATTTCTCTTTATTACATCTTGGGGGCATTTCTTAGATTTAGAGGTTTCTTTGGATGCATTTGCATACATTTTTAAAATGTCCTGCTCTCAATGAATAATTTTAATGAAAGGTACAATTATATTCTCTAGTTAACGAAATTCCTAAGATTGTAAATTGAGAAATTAGCTTTGATAAACAAGGAAATGGATCCAGGTTTTGAAAAATTACTTAGTGTATTCCCCCACCCTTGTTGACAGTATGCCAGTAAACTCAATGACTGTCATCATCAATCTTTAAAATCTGCCCTGTTTGTTCGAGAAATTAGTCAATGGTCTTATTTTAATCTTATTCTTTTCATTCCTAATGTCATATTTCAAATTCCCTGCTAAATATGTAGTGTTAACCTTTATGTTTAGGCATAAAGTCCTCTCTTTGTAGCAGTGCTTAAATGTACAATGCATTTATTTCACTACTGTGGAATTTCCATATATTTAAATAAAAATCAGAATAGTACAATCACAAGAAATACCAATTGTCTTTTACACCTTTGTTTCTATATATATA
>JBBPCY010000023.1:952854-964273 GCA_037974405.1 Brachyalestes nurse
CGTAGTCTGACACATTTTGGCAGCTGGCTTTTGTTTTTGGCCAGCTGGATTTTCCTGAGCCTCTGTGATGAGCAAAGGATTCAATCCATTTGAACAGAATCAGGGCCAAATATTATTATGTGCCAGCACTATTATTAAAGGCCAGTCCATTACCAACTATCACACTTTACTTAATGTTAAAAGCAAAATCTACCCATAATAAAAGTAGTGGACACTCAGGGAGCTGTTTAGTTTAAAACTGCACAGTTGATGGTTTGGTACTTCTTTATGCTTCAATGTTTCATGTTTTTATTATTATATACATGATGTAAACATTTTACTGGATTTGTACTCACATATCATTGAACTGACCATATTGTACATAGATATTTGATCTGCTCCAAATAAAGGAGTGAAAAATCACCTGTTATGCCATCATAAAGGAATGGAACCTTATGTAACAAAGGAATGGAAACTTATGTAACAAACGACACACCTCTGCCATGAAACGTGAGGTCATTTCAGAGCACAAACAGAGCAATCTCTCGGCATGTCCCTACTCTTTGCAGTCAGTGGCTCCAAAAACAGTGTGTGGGCTTTGGCTGGTTGCGTTTCTGCTGGCACATGATGACGTCATCAGTGGCCGAGCCATTGGTGAGTGGAGGAATAGCATCTCCATCCACCAAATCTTTGGACGACCTCAACAAACTTACCGTCAGTGCAAGTTCATTCACAGTTTGAGAAATTCCCACGAATAAGTAATGTGCTAAACTTGTGTCAGCACTCTGCTGGACAAATTACACTGGAAGAGTTTGAATATGCTATTGTCATCATCAGCATTAAGCAGAAAAAAACAAATCAGCAAAACCCATATTTGTCACAGATGCTTAACAGAGTTGTAAGTAATGAATGAATCGAGTCCCTGACACACTGACAGCTCACTTGGGAGAGCACATCACCTTTTTCTTCTGTGATGACAGCTCTGTGCTAATATTCCCCTTCTCCCTCCTCCAGGTTCTGTAAAAACACAAAAGGAAGTGTTGAAGGATTTTTTGAGTAAGATGGTGCGACACTTCCAACTCCATGTTCCTCGCACCAGCATGTACACTTTCATTACCACCTTAATTGCCATGACTCTACTCTGCTGTCTAATGTGAGTTACTCTATCCAGCCTTCTGAACCTAGTCTTAATGTACACAAAACTAAGGTAAAGCTTAGGCACAGCTTTAGTGTAATATAATACTAATTTCCCAGCACTGAGCATATCTGTAGGAGATCTCTGGGCACAGTGTGGACTGTGCCTCACATTTTAATAATAAGGTCTAAAATAATAATAATAATGTGAAATGATACTAAGTAATGGCATCTAATCTTGGCCCTGGTAATCTACCTCAGGGGCATCTGAGCTGAGGTATGTTGGATCTGTACATCCATAGATTCCAGTGCGGTGAAACTCCTGAAACTCCTGCCTGGTCAATTTTACCATTTTACTGTAAACAATGTGTAATTTTATCAGGTCTAATTTTATTGTCTACGGTATATATACATTTTTTTAACAGATGTGCTATTGACAGACATGTGAAGTCATAATGTGATGAATCCCAACAACAAAACAATGAAACAACAAATCAGACACGTAATTAATGAGGTCATAACTGGAAAATAAAGCATAACTGTAGGGTAAACTGTACATCACCGAAGACTGCAAAATGACTGTATTGAAAACTCGAAAAGTTAATTAAATAAACTAAGATCTCCCACTGCATTCAGAAGTCTGTATACTGTACTGAGCTCTACCGGCTGAACAGAATTTAAAAATGCCACTGTGGAATAGGTCTAAAAAGAAAAATAATTAGGCAATGATTCCCTTCAGCAAGACCACGGAGGAAAAAGGCCCAACAGTTGAACAGATGTGTTCCTTATGAATGCAGATAAAATATAAAACAAATATCGCTTGCTTGTTGGTCACATGTCCTTTCTCTAGATGAGATGGCTGCTGGACAGATGCCTAGACAAAATACTTATTCAGAGTCCCCAAACTATGTTGTAACGTGTGAACATTAATAAAATTGTAATATTCTGTATGTAAAAATAATCGTTGTCATTAAGAACTAATTATAATAATAATACATAATTGATGGTGGACCAAATGTTGCTGGCCCACTTTATTATTACCGACAGTTGCTCGCCAGTACAAAGCAGTTGAGGCTATGATTCATACAAGCTTCAGGCGTCGTGTTTATGTTGTGATTCTTAACATTTTCCAGCCACGCCTATTTCTCATGTGCAAAGACTCGCCACAAGAGGGCATGTTCACTTCACTTACAAGATGGGCATGCATCTTTTGAGCACACTGGTATAGAAGAAGCTAAATGACAACCGGGCGGGGCAGGTCGGTTCTGCTCATCTAAATAAAACTTCCAGGATCTTCGAGGATGTTTCCGGACAAAAACAGATTCTGCCTTTTTTCCTGTAGTAACAGAACACTTGCATTTTTAACGTTCTGGATCAACTAGTGGTCGATTGCGTATTACTGCTTCACACCATTATCATTCCAAATATTACAGAGGGCATCATGTGGTGGCAATTAAAGGGTTAAGAAAATCGAACGAGGGCGGGGCCAGTGGAACCGCCCTGCCCAATCCAGGAAGAGGCTGAATGTAACCATATGTAAATGAGAGCTGTGTACTGGGGGGCGAGCAACGGTGGGCGAGAAAGAGGCCTGAGGAGTGCTGGACAGCGGATGGGAGCCCACACGGAGCACATGGACTCGCCAACGTGTGTTTTCTCACGGAATTTCACCGTAGCTGCCCATTTTAGCACGGCACGGGCCAGCTCCTTAGCTAGCAAAACAGGGATGTAGTTTTTGATTTATTTATTTATTCGCCATCGTTTATGTGTGTATGTGTCTGTTTTCGTGTTTCTTCCCACATACCCTTCCATACATGTACATTATTATTACAGTTAGATAGGGGGTGTGTGTTTTGCCAAAACGTTTGCTCTAAATGGTTAACTCCCCCCTAAGGAGCAGTGCTGGGAAATCTTCCCTTTCCCTTTCATTCTGTAGAGCTGTGGTTGACGCTAAGTTGCTAGCTAACGTCAGTGTTTTGGTGAGTGTGGGTGCCTTTTCACCAGGAGGTAATTTGGGTTACCTAACCTAACAGCAGCCTGCTGGATGTGTGGTTACCAGGGATACCAGAGAGTTCGAAGACACGTTTTGTTGTTAAAAATGATAAGACGTTGGCCAGAACTGTGTTGAAGGTGTTTTCCTGCATCAAAGGAGAAAACGGCACTCCTAATTCCGTCAGTTGGCTTGCTCTATTGGACTTTTGTGTGTAAAACATTACTAACTAGTTTGAAAAAACATTGCTGGTTAGATAGATAGTTAGATCAATCAAACGTTCCCGTTATCCGCTACGGGAGGCTTGGTTTACAGCCCGACGGCAGTAGTTTTCTTCCACCCCCGGCTGTACCCTTACTCTGAGGACTGTGTGTTCCGGCGAAACGCTGCAGTTCATGTTTCGACAAGAAGTCAGTGTGCTGTCCTTCATTCCGTCTTGTTCGTACCTTTTCCAATACGAGAAGAGGAACATGTCTCGGTATAACATATACAGCCTTCTAGACTGGGTGTACGGCGGTGTGGACCCCAGGTTCGAGGGAAACGGAGGCCCCGAGTGCGCCGCCTTCGTCACGCCGCAGCAGAGGCTCTTTGAGAGCCTCATCATCGTGTGCCTCTCGGTCGTGGAGGTGGCGCTGGCTCTCCGGAAGATAAACGTCTCGAAGGAGCACAGAGAAGCGGTGAAGGACGGTCGGAAGAATAAAGAGGACAGCTTGGGCAAAAACCTGTTGCTCGTAGCCCTGTGCATGACTTTTGGCGTGGAGGTCGGCTTCAAGTTCGCCACCAAGACAGTGATCTACCTTCTGAACCCCTGCCATGTGGTCACCATGGTTCAGGTAGGTGGTCCATCTTTAGTACAGCGAGCAGCAGGGGTGGGCAATATGAGGAGATGTTACTTACGCCACAGTTTTCAATTTATGGATATTGTCAGTACTAAAAGAGCACCGAACACCTGTATGCAGCACTGCAGAGTGTGTCTACTCCATTATTTAATGCCATGGAGTTGAATTAGCTAAAAGATTGGTTAACAATGGCTTTACAAGTGTATGTTCTAACTTATCAAATCTGAAAAAATACAGTGTCCTGGAGCATAGGGTGTGAATGTCAAGTGTGATGATGTGATGTTTTTGCAATTTTGCCCAGCCCTGTGTGTTAATGTGTTATTAATGCAAAGTATTGTTGATAGATGCAGTCAAAATATACAAAATGCAACATTCGTTATCACTTTCCGTCATGTCAAGCTAGGAAGCATTTTCTAAATGGCTAACATTACTGTAAGGATGTGCGGTACCCTCCCTGAAGAACATGCCAAAGCTAGAAACATTCCTAAGTTCACCCGTAGGGCACAAACTGTGGTCTGATCTTTCCTAACAAAATGTTTGGCTTATTAATGTGTTTTTGAGGTTACACTATTTTCCGCATGACAAGAAGTAGATCTTAGTTCAATCCCTATTCTAAAATGAAGACTGGTTCTTGTAAAATGGAAATAACATTAGTTACACATTAAATGTGTAATGTACAGCGGTTCTATTGCATCATAAAAGCATGAAGAAACAGTTAATTGTGAGTGATGCAACTGAATGTGCAGTCTCTCATAAAGAACATGGTGCAGAAGGAGAAATCTTTGCCAACGTTGGACCACTTCTGCTTTTCTCTTCTCACTTGGTTTTTTTAATAGTTACGATTGTCTGGCCTTGCATGTCTGAATGTCGGGACTAAAACCTTAAAGTAGTTATAATTCAGTAATTGATCATGTTTGGTAGAGGACAGTTAAAAAACAAATTATGTGATCAAAAACATACTTTGGCTTTCCATCCACTGTCTAAATGATTCACTGGATTTGCCTGGGTGAATTATGGCTGTACTTAAAAAGTAAGAAAATAACAAGATCTAAAAGTGAAATTAGCTTGAAGATGTCTTTATGTCAGCTTTATGTTCTTTTTCTGGAAACATCCTTTTTTGGAATGTATGTTCAATTAATAATTTACACATTCACATATTACTAAAATGATTGATGATACTATTGCTTCTGCAATCTTTATACAGTATGTCTGTCATGCATTACTGTACCCTTGCTGAAGGAGCTGCTGAACATTATTGTTTTCCGGCCATCCATTTTCTGCTGTTTTCTATAAAGATGCCAGACTCAGGCTTTGAATGTTGTATTTCTTCCTGAAGAACTCTCACCCTTGAAGAGCTACAACTCCTGAATTATGCATAGATGAGTTGTTTAACAATCTAATCTGGGTCAAGGCTAAGACTAGCATCCAGATAATTCTGCAGACAGAGTGGTGTGCTACAAAGACTTAAGAGTTGTAGTCTGGCTGGCAAGAAGAAGAATAATGAGTGGGCTGAATCAGCCAACATCAGAAGCATCCCCAAGTACAATATGTGAATATGACCAAAATAAAATAAAAGAAAATACACGTTTTTCATAAATTCATCATCGTTTTAGTTTAATTTTCAGCATCATGTAGGAATCAAATTCTGTTACTGTTAGAACAACAATGTGATGTCATAAAGAATGTTGTCCATAGGGTAACGGTGTTTGTATGTGCTTGGATAGCTAATTGTCATGACCATTATATTTATATATATATATAAGAAAAAGTGTAAAAGCGGCCTACGCCGAACTGTATGAACCTATTTTACGTTAAGGCCATCTGTATTTGGCTACAGCCGGCGACCTGCCCAGAGTGCATCTCTCTGCTTTTTGCCCTGTGAGCACCAAAATAAGACCCTGGTTGTGGATAAGCAGTTCAGATAACAGATGAAAGTGTGTATGTAGGCTTGTAGGGCCTTGTTAAACTTCACCTATTTCACTCAGTATGTTTTAAATCATTGAATAAAGCTTACTGGGGCTACCAAAGTGAGTGGTAGTGTAACACATTTCCATAGCCCTATAGGCTAGGTGTGTATTAGAGTTCTTTCTCTGACAGTGACATATATAGCCCTAAATAAGCCGTTGCATCACTTTGTTTAGCTTTTGTACAGTTTCAGCAAAAGTTATTTAAGGGTGTGTATTCAGCAAATGTAAACATGTGAACGCACAGTAGCAGGGTGCAGTTCAGCTCTTTGTAACGGATTATTATTCTTATCTTTGAGTACAATGTACTGTAACATCAGAATTTTTTCAAAATGTCTGAATGAAGTTCACCCTGAAGAATGTTTTTAATTCTTCACTGTGATGATAATATTGACCAGATGGCTGATAAGGAAGAGATACGCCAGACCTGTTCAAACAGCATGCAGACAATAGTTTATTTACTTAGTTCATACTCTTGCCAATAGCAGTCCCTGCAAGTGAAAGATGTATTGTTCTAATTGACTGGTTTATTGCTTTCACATTACACATAGTTATAGTTGAATATTACAAATTGTAATAATTTAGTAATAACACTTACGTACAAACATATGTTGCCTTGTCTTTTCTCTAAATTAGTAGTTTTGCTTTTACCTTTACTGCACAAATGCTTCACAAACGTAAAAGTAAGAGGTATCCTAAGTATATTTTGATTCAGATTCCATTTTTTTCAGTACAGTGATTTTCATCAGGAGAATAACAATACTGAGTAAAGTTGGGTTTTGAGTTTTTGAGCTTTAAAAGGCTGAAATAGACATATTGAGGTGAGGTCATGGAGATCATGGACCTAGGGATGAATTTCGGCAGTGTAGTGAAGTCTGCTTTTACTTTCCTTTTCTTCTTCACCATAGTCAAGAATTGGACAAACACACCTTATAAAAGTGGGCATGAATATAATAACTTAATTGTTGCCATATGAAATCAGCATTTTGTTGCAAACCGATATTACTTACTACTAACAGCAAGCCAGGAGATTTGATATATGTGAATATGACCAAAATGATATAAAGGAAAATACAGTAATCCCTCGCTTTTCGTGGGGGTTACGTTCCAAGAGCACCAACGTATAGTGGGAAAAACCATGGTGTTTTGTTTTGGTAAACCCTAAATATGCCCCCAAACATGCTCCCAGAACACTCGGTTTAATGCATTACCCTTACAGAAAATGTAAAGGTAAACCCGTATTCGACTCTTTTCAAGGTAAACCCGTCTTTAGGAGGGGAGGCGACCTGCCCAGGGTGCATCTCTCTGCTTTTTGCCCTGTGACCACCAAAATAAGACCCTGGTTGTGGATAAGCAGTTCAGATAACAGATGAAAGTGTGTATGTAGGCTTGTAGGGCCTTGTTAAACTTCACCTATTTCACTCAGTATGTTTTAAATCATTGAATAAAGCTTACTGGGGCTACCAAAGTGAGTGGTAGTGTAACACATTTCCATAGCCCTATAGGCTAGGTGTGTATTAGAGTTCTTTCTCTGACAGTGACATATATAGTGATACCCCTAAAGAAGCCATTGCATTACATTGTTTTGCTTTTGTACAATTTCAGCAAAAGTTATTTAAGGGTGTGTATTCAGATGCAGCATTTTAAGACAGGATGTTCACATTTCAGAGACTGGGACGTCTTGTACTGAGAGGTCCTATAGTCAAGCAACCAAAAGGAGCACAGGTGTGCTAAACTAACCTGTCACAGCTAACACAGATACTAACGCTGCAGTGTGTAAATCATAATTGCAGTTGAGTGATTTTTATTGGAGTGCTTTATGCATTTGTCATTAAGTCAATTAATTATGTGCACTGTTATCTATACCTACAGTTCAAACTCTGATATGACAGAATGCTCATTCAATGGTATTTGTCAAACCCCCCCTCAGAACAGTTATTAAGGATTTATTGGAGCTCACATGATGGATAGTACAGCTTATAACTAGAAATCCATTTCTGAGCTACACCATTAATTACCGACTTTCTTAATTTCTTTAACTTTATTTAATCTCATGAGAGAGTACAATTATATGTCCCAGAAGGAAAGTGGGTCAATGTGACTAAATCTTGGTCAGGAAGCATTATGTACGCAAGACATGCTTGCACATGTCTTTTAGCATATGTAGTGAGGAAACAGTGTCTCAGGAAACTGGAGTCCTGGTTAAAGTTCTCTAGAAGAGACTGACCAAAGTATTTTAGACAAACAACTTAACCAATAACTATTAATTACTATCAGAAACTACTGCTAAGTAATCACCAGGTAAGCAATGGATTATAGCTATGTTTGAGGACTAAACAGAAGGCTTGATCCAATCAAATATATTATGAGTATTGGCTGATTTAAATGTGCATGAACATGTGCTCAAATTGTGCATGAGGACTTTTTGTACATTTACACGTCTTCATGTTGTTTTGTGATTTTATTTTGAATTCCATGTCCTGTATCATGTCCTGAGAATGTGTGTTTGTCATGCCTGCTTGAAAAGCTATGGTGTAGCCTTCCAGGCATAGAATAATTGATTTTACAGTTGTAGTAACATCAAAATAGTTAAATCCATAAAAGACATTTTAATGTAGCCCAGCCTAATAGCCCAATAACATTAATTGGCTATAATAACAGTAGCCTATAGGCCTTAGCCATTTTATTTTTTATTATTTATAAGGTGTTAAAGTGGAATTTATTGAACCTGTAGTGAGTACTACCAAACAGAGGTCTGCACGGGGGCCAGTTATTACTGCCCAATCCTAATCGCTTCTGCCACGTATGATGCATTCTCTAAATCTAGTGTCTTCCTTGCCCACACCCACTTCAGCTACACGTCATACCTACCTGCACGCACCTACTTTGAGTTACATTTGGCCACGTTTGTCCACCACTGGCATAGAGCATGCTCATGCAACCCCTGATACACAGTGAATAGCCTCCATACCCATTGTACATCCACACTGTATGGTTGACAAAACCATTTTGTGTATTTTCAGGCAAAAAATACAAAAATCACAGCTGGTGGCCTTGTGGTTAGGAAGTTGTGGGTTTGAATCCCAGGACTGTCAGTGGCACCACTGAGGTGCCCAAAGGGCCAATTTACTTCACTTTTTCTTTACTTCAAACAAACATTGAATTGTGTGACATTACTATGCTGACAGAAGGTCTGCAGTCAATCAGTTTGGCTTGTTTTAATTTGTCTAAACATTATATAAATAGCTAATATGTCACAAAGCATTAACAAGACCAAAGTTTGTAGGTTATTCAGTGGAAGTTAACAGTGTTAGATAATTACTAGAGGTGGGTGATATAGAAATGTTATCGATTAATTGGAATTTAGAGTTCACGATAATGTGTTTTTATGGAAATCGATTTTATTACGTACTTTAAACTTACTTTATTACTTACTTTACAGCCAAACACTGTAGCAATGTTTGTGCCCAAGAAAGGTCTTACTACATCTGTAATATGGAATTGGTTCGGTTTTGTGCCGTCGGACACAGACCAAACAAGTCCTGTGTCCAACAGCTTCAGCAGCACAGCCACTTTAGTATCCTCTGGACTGGGCGACTCTCTGCAGTGCTAGTATTAGCCATGTTAGCTAGCAGTGCCGTTCCAGATGCCGTGCAGAACACTGGTACTGTTACTATCCTTTAATACTGACTTGGAGATTGTGCAGATCACCGTGCTGTTTGTGTGGTCACCGTGCTGATTGTGTGGTGAAGTATCTCCACACATGTGATGTGTGTCTGTGTTCTCTGCTGTCATGTCTCTCATCTTGTTGTGGTTTTGTGTTTAGATTCCCCTCTACGTGCCAACGGTACCACCCTTTTTATGAAGGGACTATAATAATTGGTTAAGTCAAGTAATGCGTGTCAGCGTCAGCCAATCAGAGGCAGAGACTACATTGTGTACACAAGCGCGCACAGAGGGAGGTAAAAAACACACCTCTGAAGTCGACTAGTTGACTTTTCTGTTAATGTAAGAATGGGGCACAGTGGAAGGCAATAATAAACGCTGTCGCAATGTAAAAGATATAGTGCCCATAAATACTGTAGAAAAGCCAGGATTCATTAACATGCTAAAAGGTTTAGACCTGAAGTTTGTGTCACATTGCACTTTAACACTAAAGTAAAAAAAAAACAAAGTTAAAACTTGTTTTAAACCATTTTATTTGTTATCTGTAGTTTGATTTTGAGGGCGGGAGGGGAAAATCGATTAAAATCTAAAATTGAATTTATTGTGAAAACATCAGAGATTTTATTTTTAAGCCATATCGCCTAGCTCTAATAATTACTCAAATGTTTTCAGCTGCACACTTGCAGCTTGTTACACACATGCACACCTCCAAACCTACCATGCCATGCCATGCAATGCATAATACTATTGGCTATTTACCTGCTACAAGGGTGGCACCTAAAAAAGAGTCGGTTTTAGGTGAACCCTCCTTCTGCAGACCTCTACTGCCAAATCATATTAAAGTTATCCTGCAGGTTTCTGACCATTAAACAATCCCTGCATGCTGAACATCTGAACTCTGCTAAACATTTCATTTTTTGGTTGCAGTTTCTCCTAGCTTTTTTCATGTTTTTTACTTTTTGCACTATATTACATCTTTGCATGCAAGCAGAACACACAACAGTGCCATCTGATGACTGGGTGACAAGCTTTTTCACTTGGCTGTAGCACAGAGGCACTCTTCCAGTGATGGCACACAGAAGTAGTGCCAGAGCAGAGGGGAACTCTTGGCCTGCTTCCTGTTTGCAGAGGGGAGAGCACTGCTTGGCTTTGCCCATAGGAAGGGAATGTTCTTTCCTGCAAGCCTGCTGGATTTTGTCCCTTAGAGGAATAGTTCAGTCAACGAAAGCTAATGGTGTTAAGAAGGATTGAAACCCAAAGACTAACCATTATCATTATGTAATTTATGTATGCACCAAGTAGTTGGTGTGTATTGTTAGACATTCTTTCCTTGTTAGCTTAGCTTCTTTGGTTAATCTGTTCCAATCTGTGTGATGTGAAAATGACACCAGTACTTCAAAACTAGATTGCATTTCTGTGAGAAAAGTGTGATTGCATGGTCGCTATAGTAAATGTACTTGTTGCTAAGTGGTTGCTATGGTGATGGTTGGTGGTTACTGAGGTGCTCCAGTTACATTCTTATTCCTCCAACTTTAACTTTAACTTTTTTCTGTGAGAGAATAACTGTGTGGGGAAGGGCCCGAGTGGATCCGGGATCAGTCGAGGGCGATTTTTTTGGTTTTTTTCTCTGCATGTGTGTTTCTCCTCTTTTTGTCTTTTTCAGCCTCCATACCCATGACATCACAGACTATCTCACCCACACATGTTTTAAAGGCAACTCAACCATACTCTACCAGTGTTTTACAGAGGGGACTCAGCCACAAACACACACATATATATATGGTATGGAGGCTGAAAAAGACAAAAAGAGGAGAAACACACATGCAGAGAAAAAAACCAAAAAAATCGCC
>JBBPCY010000023.1:964373-990814 GCA_037974405.1 Brachyalestes nurse
AGCGTGAACTGCGTTCAGTCTCGCGAGAGTGAACATCACTCACAGTTACATTCATAATTTGTAAACCGACTCGTTCAGTTCAGCGTTCACTAAAAATAGGAACATGTTCAATGAACGCCTTTCATTGAACGTGTTCAGGCACAATACTGTGTGTTTGTGTGTATATATGTATGTATATATGTGTGTGTGTATATATAGATAGATAGACAGATAGATAGATAGATAGATAGATAGCACATGGTCTATTTGGTGTTTAGACAGAACACTGATAAACACAATGGTTCATGAAATGTTGGTTTATCAGCGGCTTCTGTCTGTTTACCTTCTAACAGATACACACGTGACATTTTTATCTTTTGTTGTTCACAGCTTCCTTTTGAGAAGGAGATCTACTACATCCAACACTCCATGCTCTACCTGGTTCCCATCTACCTCTTCAGAAAAGGAGGTATGTTTACAAATATTTTTGCAATATCATGACCAGCATGAGGACTGCTGGACTGCAGATGCTTATCAGGAATAGCCCTTTACGTGCATGCATGCCACATTGTCCTGTTTGTGCACATAGCAGTTACATTCACACGCTATCCATGTAAAACGATTGCAAATGAGCTTGGCACTTTGCTTATGCTAGAAATGCAGAGTGGGAAAATGATTTAAGCATGAGGTTGTGCTTTGAGACTAGACTAGAGCTAGTTTGCCATCTAGTGTTCAGTACCCACTATTACACCTGCTCCTCAGCTGGCTTGGTGTGATCAGGGCAATTGTTTACACATGTCTGCATGTCTTTGTATTGGTAACCACAAAGACAGCCTGACCCTCAGATGGTGAGTGGAGATTGGACGGAAGTGGATGGCAGGGTGTGTGCTAGGAATGAGTGGCCATACTGAAGGCTGTTTCACTGCAGTGGTTACAGTGGCCTGGCTGGCATGTGAGCCCACTGTTACAGTTACATAAGCTTGCAAAAGGACACACCTTGCTTTCCAGCTAGAGAAAATTGTGGTGTTTTTTCATAGACCTTTAATTAATATTTGAATCTGTCCTAGTGATTAGAGTAGAATATCAATATTAGTGATTGATTCATATTTTCTTTTTATTAAAAAATGTGTTGGAATGTGCTAAATGTCTGTAAGAAGTCTGCTTTGAAATGACATTGATGTGTGTTCTCTAAACACATTTTGTGTGAGGGTTTTTTTTTTTTTCTCAGAACATCCTCAGAATAAATCTGTACTGACGTTTTGGACAAATGTGATGAAAATAGGGTTAACCAGACAGTGTCAGGGCCAGTAAAGTAGCCTTTAAATGACTATTATACACAAGGACATGGCACCCTGTACTGAAAACAATGAAGTGTGTGAGTGGGAGAAGGTTTGGAATGAAGATTGTAGTTCATGAGTCACTTCCCTAGTGTCCCTGAGCAGGAATCTTCTGCTCCAAGAAGATGGGAGAGGGAAGAAAGAAAAAAGACTGGAAGGCGGGTGATTTACACTGATAAGAGTAAGGCAGAAAAAAAGGATGAAGTTAAAGAGCTCATTATAGCTCTGTGATAGAGTCTTTGTGTATTACTGCATCTGTAAATGCTATTTTGGTTAAGTGTGTGTGGAATTGCATAAAGTGAACAATACCACCTTTTTGTTAGTCTTGTGCCTTCACACACACTGGGTGCTGCAGGGTGTCTCAGCCATGTAGTCTTTTGATTCAGCCAGTCTTCACAGCGCCCTCTGTCTGTGCCAGCTGGATACACAGGGTGAATAAAGACTCATGGGTACAGGGCTACCTGTATTCTAAAGGTGTCACTTGTTCAGCTGTCATTTTATTGCTGTCCAGATGAAAGATTTTTGTCACTGAGGAGAAATGTAAAACTTTTATAACAGAGAATCTCCTGAAAACTGATCTAATTCAGGGCTAGTGGTTGGTTTACGTAGGAAACACGCTGCCAGGTCTTTAAATCCAGTGAAAAGATACTGTCTGCACCAGTGGTCTACAAATCACCTCTTTTTCCAGTACACCCAGTTAGCTCATACCAGTTAGACACGTGTTACATTTGCTGTGTCAGTTGTGTAGTGTCAGGTGTTGTCATTTTTGTTTTAGTATTTTAAACAATTACTCTACATTTATTTTAAAATAAGAAAGAAAAAAAATTATGTACTCATTGGCCAGAGTGGTGGGTTTGCTCAGCTTTCTGGCAAAGCATCCTTGGACCACTTCTTGGGCACCCAAGGCTTTGGGCTTTTTCACTCGAGAGCTTTTGGCTAAGTGCAAGACTGTTTTTGAGCCAGAGAGTATTTAAGGGTCTTCCTGAAACTATTCTCCTAAGTTGTGGACCAAACTAATTCAGGCATTACAGCAAAATAGATAGTGAAAAAAAAACCATTATTAAGTCTGACCATGTTGAGTGTTCTTATACCAGTAACACATCACAACAAGTGATCTCACTTCCACTGTCATGCCAGAAGTAGGCTGATATCACTACTCAACAAATACTTTTTAACTCCTTCCATTTGTATTTGTGAATTATACAAATATAGGTATATAAGTATATGTGTTTGTGATCATTTTGTCTATAAAATGTTAACTTACATTTCTAGGTGTGTACAAACCGGAGCCGCTGGGTGACATGTGGTGGGCACTTTTATCCACAGGCATTCTCTTCCTCTACCATTTTGTGTTCCTGCAGGGGCTGGGAATGGTAAGGTATACACACACACACACACTGGTTTTATTGGTTTAACCCACTGACGGGTTTAACATGCAGTAACGGCTATTTACCCTGACTCAAAAAATTAGGATCTCAAGGTCTGTTTAAAAAAATTACCATTCAGAATGTCTCATATAAGGTGGTACTCTTAACACACATGACAAGAAACGAATGTAAGTAGATCTTTAAAGTATTTAGTCATGTAAAAAATTCCATAAATTCCAAATATGGAATAAAACATTCAGCCGACTTTCTGGCTTCTAGTTTGTAGTGTTTTAATCTTTGCATTTTGAAAATGCACCAGTATTAACAGTTCAAACCAGTTAAATTTTGGTCAAGTATTTTTTGGTTAAATTATGTTGACTAGGTGTGTGTAATGTGGCAAAAACCATAAATCAAGGAATTTTGCAAGGTATGAGTTTTTTTCTAAGGCCTGACATGAAAAAGTGTCACATTTTTTTTAAAAAAATCATGTGAATATGAAGGTTATTCAACATTTCACACTGTACAGAATACAGTTAAATTTAGACAGGGCTAAAAAGGCTGTCTTTGTGATGAAACATGTTCTATGACTGATCATATCCATATCATATCATATGCTCAGCAATACATATTGTGACAATTTATTGTAACTGTAAATATCTGCATAACATCACCCCAGGCCCCAAGTATCCACTGTTGGAGTTATTCAAAAAGATCTATTGGCATCAGTGAAAAAATAACATTGACAAGTGATTTCAAACATTAGTGCTGTGTGTCCTGTAGTGTTCTTGTGCTTATGTTTTTTACTCCCCTTCAGGTGACTGAGGTGAACCTGAATAACATGCTGTGCCCAGCCGTCTCGGATCCCTTCTATGGTCCCTGGTACCGAGTGTGGGCCACTGGTCACCAGACCCTGCTTACGCTGGTGCATGGTAAAGCACTGACCATTCTCTCTCACCACACGGTGCCTGCCCTGCGCCACATGCTGGACACAGCACGCCTTCGCACCAAGAAGGTGGACTGAAGCTTCGCGAAGGTTGCGCCTCATACACTCCTGCACTTGGCGAGCCTCCTGCCGTCAACCCCAAACTCATCTGTTATCGTATTAACAAGTGGTCAGTAAAAGTGTTGCGTGGCTCCCGTGTCTCAGGCAGGAGAAAAAACATAGGTCAACATTTGTAATGGAATATTGAAAAGAAGTCAGAGTCTATTTACTGAGATCAGTAACTGCGAAATATGCCTTGCTTCTTTCCACAGAAGGTTTTCTGACACGGAGGTGCTGGTAACTGGTAACAGACACTTTCTTCTCAAGTTGCCTTCTTTGGTTTACGCTCTCTTTAACAATGAAGTGGGGCCAACCCAATGTTTTATTGTTTTGTTTTATTGGTTTGTTAAATCACACAAACCCAACATTTCCTACATTTTCATCTGCACTGTATTTTGCCAAGGCCTGTTTTATCACCTCTCAACCAAAAAGTTGCCATTTCGAAAACATTTTATTCAGACAGAGCATAGTAACTTGGTTCGAAAGCATCTATGTGACAATATTGTGTTTGTATCGGAGATGTGTGGTGCTTTCTAGCTTTCCGCTATCCACTTCTGTGATTTTTATTTTTTATTTTTGCATGTAAATAGTGAGCTTTTGAAATGACTGAGCAAAACTTCACACTTTCACTCCCAATCGGTGATATAAGACACAGCCTCTTTACTTACTTTAAGCTAATTCTATTATTAAGATAGCTTAAATGTTGTCTGTATCAGTGGTGATATAAGGGAAGGGAGGGACTTAAGTGTACTGGATGTAGCTGTAAGGGAAAGTAGCTGCCTCCCCTTAGGGTGTCATGCTGAAATAACCCAACATTGTTTTTTCAGGCCTAATTTCATATTAATTTATAAATATTAATTGTGTTTTTGTCATAATGAACTTGTTTCTTTTTGTATTCTTGACATAACACAGTATCCTAACTGCATAGTGCACATTACATAACAAATATTACATAATATATTGAAGGAAAAGTAACAAGTAAACTAACTTGTTGAAGCACCCTGGACATTGTTAGTGTTTAACAGTGAAAATGTCCACTCCTTTCACCTTCTCGTAGCTTTGAAAGCTGAGAAGTCACCTGGCTTCCTCTTCCATTTTGTTTTTCTTGCCTAAAAATGTGCAACGTCACAAAGGGATAGGATGTATTTAGAGAGTTAAAAATATGTATGCTTTGGTGAGAATTTCCAGAGTATTCTCCTTACAAGCATTCATCCAAAACTCTTGGATCTCAACATGTACTCATGGAATCCAGATGGTTTTCTCGCTGAGGGATAGGACTACATGGGTAGTAACATGACTGAAAGGGAACTTTGTGAAGTCATTTTTGTACATATTCCGGTTAAATGTGATTAAAAATGTGTGTACTGTGGTAAAAATAAAAGTTCTTCCCCATTTGTCTGGTTTCTCATGTTTACTTTCATTACCTCACAAAGTGATTACAAGAAATTGAAACCGTTTTGAGATTGGTCATTCTGGATGGAAAATAAATTGGCTCGATTTGCTCCATAAACAAGAATTGCAATAATAATGAAGATTTAATGTATAAAATAATTAAAAGAATAAGCTGATCATACAGAAATACTCCAAACTAATTAAAGCCAATGGCTATTGTTTGTAGTCTTTCAGAGTGAGTATGAGAACATATCAGGTTAGTGATTGACACATGCAGGTGGCTCCATGGTGGAAACTTCTCTGGAAGGCAGGTGAGCAGAAACCCCCACATCAAGACTGGTCATGTTCAAGCATTGGACCAGATAGGATGAGCAGTAGTTCATCTCGGCAAAGACAAATTTGAGGTGAGTGTAAATAGCAAAGCCATAAGGGCTCCCTGAGATACTGCCCCTCCGCTTCATCATCAACAAATTTAAATGAATGCATGGGAGTGGCACGACAATAGCACTAACATTTTGGTTTCTCTCAGTCCTCTGTCTCTTGACCCATACATCTGCACCTCTGAACTAATGGGAAAAATTCCCAAAAGACTGAAGGGTTTTAAACCTACACTTAAGACTACATCCAAGTCTAGGTTTAAAACATACTTGATTAGTCAGCTTGTAAGTGTTAATAGGGAGCTTGTAGTCTAAGTAGGTAAGATGATTTAAAAAAATAGTTCACTGAGGGTCCATGACAATTTTGAAATATTGAAGTATACAGTATTTCACTGTCAGCCAGTAAATGTTAAGACTGGGCTCATATGGCCGAACTTCCTAGTTATTGTAAGGCTGCTCTGGCTGCTGCATTTTTGGACAAAATGAAACTTGTTTATGGTTTTACCGGACCTTTCAGATAGCAGGGCAATACAGTAGATCCAACCTTGAGGTAATGAAGGCATGAATTAATATTTCTGCATCATGTAATGATAGTTAACTTCATAACTTGGCGATATTTCCAGGTTAAGATGAAGGAAAGCTACTTTAGTAGTATCACCCACGTATACGTCTCAAATATCAGAATCAAATCATGACAGAATCAAAGGAAACCAGCTAATATCATGAGAGCTTAATGATAACCAAGCAGAGGTTTAAAGAGTTGAGTTCCAAAGGACTGAATGAAGTGCACAGCGGTTGTGAGGGGTTAGGAGTCCTCTGGCCCAGGTTTACACTTTTCTCAGGAGAGCGAGTGAATGAGCATGCAGGGCTCCGTTTTCAGGCAAAGCAGGCGTGTCAGAGGCAACCCCACGGATGTAGAAGTAGTCCAGGGGGCAAACAGCACAAACGCCCAGATGAATATGCTGCATCTCACCAGACAAGACAGGAACAATGTTAGGTGTGACAGAGGTTCTTTAACAGTTGTACCATATGCACCAAAGAAGACTTCAGAAGTTTGTGTTAAAAGACGTTTATTTTTGGATCAGGAAAAAAAAATCTGTTCTGTCAGTGTTGAGTAGCAGGAAAATAGATGTTGTCTTTTACAGTCCTCAGTCTTATCTGGTGTTTCATGGCAGGTTATGGATTTATGAGATCATACAAAATAAAGCAGCTACTTGCGCTTGGTCAGAGGAGAAGACTGAATTATCTTCATTACTCCTGTTCTTGTAATATGGGCATAAGGACAAAATCCAGACAGAAAATCGAGCCTTACGCAAGTATGAACTTAGCTATTTGGCCCAAAAATCTTGGATACAGAGGGCCGGTTTGAAAAAGGTCTATAATATATTTGCTCACTCGGATAAAATAATTATGACACATAGTTCATTAATAAGATTGCTTTGAGTAAACTCAGGTATACAGATAGAAGAGTGAGGACTAAATTGTAACTGGTTCCATCCATAGTTTACCATTTTATCACTGGAAAGCATCATGACATGATCGCTAATACATGCTGCCGGTCTCTGAAATTCAGTAGCTGTCTGATTTCGTGTTAATTTAATGATAAATAATCTAAGACTATTTTGTTGCTTTCAATCAAAGAGAAAAAATGCAGTAAACAATTGTAGAGTGAACCTCCCAAGCAAAATATATATATATATATAAAAAATGTTCAATCACACACTATGTATGCTCTATATTTTGGACATTCTGAGCATGATTGTTGTATCACAGGACAAGCTTTAATGGAGCCATTCTAAGAAAAGCATTCATTCATCAAGTCCTGTAGGATCCGCTGGTAGCTAATAACTCCAGTGGTAGATTTAGGCAGACAGTTTGAAATGACACAATACTAAATGTTGCTCTTTCAGAATTTTTTATTGGATAAATGATTTAAAAGGTAATAACAATGTTTAAAACTACATTATCATCGCCACAGCCATAGCTCACATACCCACTGATAATCCACCTATATATAAGATCCCCCCCACACACATTTTTTTGTTCATTTTGTCATTTTTCTACTTTTTTTATTTTTATTTTTGGAGCCATACTATCATAGTCTTAATAAATGCCCATTTCAAGTCTCATCACACTAACAGCAAATTCAGTGGGGAAGGAGAGAAGGGTCTAGTTCTACAGGTGAGGGTCTTTTTTTCCCCAGGTCATTATTTCATCAACAATTTCAAGTTACTAAAGCAAAGAGAATCCAAAACTCAAAATATAAAGGAATTAAAAGAAACTGGTGGGTATGAGGGGCTACGCCAGGCAACCCCGGAGCCCGCTGTGCCAATGCTGCACAAATCGTCAATCAGTGTGTTGCACGTCCAAAACTCAGCTCAAAGTTCCAGAACATAGAAAACCACTAAAATAATTTAGAAACTAGATCCAAAATATTTTTTTTGAAAAGAATCAACTTTCGATGTACAAAAACAGTCATTTTGTTTAGTTTTTTGTTTTTTTTTCGTGTTTTTTCTTACAAAATGTTCTCAAACACAAGTTTATTGTAATTCTTATTCATGTTATTTATTATTATTATTATTATTTATACTTTTTTCTTTATCTATCAGTGCGATTGTATACCAGTGCTGCTACTGGGTCCAGAGTAAAGAAAAGAGGCTTTTTTTTTTTTTTTAAATGGCATTTAAAAATAAGGATCAACGCATCTTTTATATAAAGTATAACTGCTGGTCTTAGGAAAAAACACATTAAGAAACCCATGAATCTAAGAGGCACGCTATGGGGTTTTCTTTTTCAAAAAAATATACATAATAATAATAATAACAATAATGGAAAAACAAACAAAATTAAAAAAAATGTGCAACCTAGTATTACACAGTCGCCAACACCTAATAAGGTGCGAAAGACGGCTACAATGAAAATTCATTGAACTTAGGTTGCTAAAACCCTAAAAGAATGTTAGAAATCGTACAAAAAAAATTCAAAACAACAAAAAAAGACTGAGTGAAAGAAAATGAACAAACAGAGAGACATTTCTCTTGCAGGGGTGTTTTTTGGAAGGACAGGAAGGCAGGTCTTAAGAGCAGCATTTGGACATGGCTGGAGGCATCTTTGGTTCGGTCGAACACACAAAGGTAACATGAGCCTACAGATTCCAAACAGTATTCCAACTACAGGATGAATGGGAAGCAGGACCTAAACCTTTTGTGGGAAAACCAGACTAATTTTACTCAGGGCGAGTAAACAATTGAAAATACATAACTATGTCAAGGATCAAGTGGAGAATGGATAGTTTTTCAATCTGGGGCAGAATGTGCACACTGCACTTTACAGCATAGGTTATATTTTTTTGCACACGGTACAGATCTTGTTTCGAACTGTAAAGTTTATCTGAAATAATTTTTTTCCTGTATATTTTTATTACCTTAGTTTAGCCATCTGATTTTTCTTTGATTTAAATTATTTGGTAATTGTATTGCAGAGTCTCTTGGGCCGACTGAGGGGCTCTTTTCACTACATGGTGTACTTGTGTAATTACATATGAGAAAGAATCCTGAATGTATGATATACAGTGGAAATGGCCACTAATGAGCATATAGTCAAAACTCATCTTTGCTGAAATCATGGGCGGCGGAAGCATTTTTAATGAGGGAACGCATCGCTCTACGTCTCAACTGTTGTCAGGAAGGGGGGGTTGGGGGGGTTGGGGCGAAACGAATATAATGCTATAATGGTTCCGGCGCCCATGGTTGAAATGATGCGACAGTAAGACAGTCAACAGTTCCATTTAGCTTCAAAGTGTTCAAATATTTTGGGCCCAACAACCACTAGTGCCAGGGACTGCGTAATTAACCTGCGTCCCCAAAGTGCATTTTCAATGTGGACTACTTCGATGACACTCGAACAAGCCTTCAAGTAAACTTGAGCAGGAATTTATGAGGAAAAAGTCCATGCCAACTTTCGACTCAAAAGCATGGCAAAGGTTTGGCTGGATCTGACAGTACTATGAGATAAGCAGCATAATGCAGTTTACTTTATGGCATTCTCCATAGTGGAATGACCTTCCTTGATCTGAGCTGTTAAGAAAAACCCAATCCAATATGGCTGAGTTTTCTACAACAACGGTGTCTGTCAAAACACCAAATACACACCAAGTTGTTCCATATAAACAGTTCAAATGTGCAGAGCAGGCATGGTTTTGGGAGGTGTTTTGGCCACATTATGCAACATCTAACATGCCTGGTTAAATCAAGTTCAGGATGGTGTGAACCACAATGATGGACATCAGCATTACAGAGTACTTGTAACGGAGAGTGCTTGAGTCGATTCCTTGAATGGATTTCTTTGACGAGGTGGCCCAAGTCCAAGTAATCCATTCCCCACCCACAAAACCATTTTCTCAGCCACTATTACTAGGTCAAACAAGCTTTTCAGAATACTGACAAAAATGTGACTCAGTCTAGTGAGGAACTGTAGCACACAAGATGTATTTATTAAAAACTATTTTAACTCTGCATGTGTAGGAAAGGTCACAAAAAAAATCAAATGGGTACAGTCAGATCTTTATCCAAGTAGAATGTGTACAAAGTCAGACCACTTAGAAAGTTGGTGGCATTTTTCCCTTCCAATACATTTAACTGGTGGATACAGACGGGTCGAACTCGATGTTGCATCTTCAAACAAAAATCCGTCTTCAGGTTTAATCGTTTTGCCAAAACTCAATAAAGCTTGTCAAACCTAGAAACAGTTGCTACGCAAGAACGTGTTGGTGAGGTCAGATAGGGCGAGCCTCAAGTTTGTGCGCACTTCTGCCCTAGCTATCTACTGCCCAACAGATGGGATGAGAAGCGTATGCCCGTTTCCCCCAGGCCATGAGGGAAGGATGGGGTTAGACTTGTGACTCCTTGTCCTTTCAAACCTGCAGGAAATTTTCAATTTGTTACACTGGTAAGAACAAAGAACAAAAAAGAACACCTGTAAAACAGATCTGCATATATCAAGGATAAGAATAAGTCTGATATGATCGATGAGTCCGCATGACCAGTCACATTTAACTGCGACCACCCCCAACAATAAGGTCCAGTAGCACCATTTTATATTGTCTTTTTTTTACTCTTGTCTCTAGAGTTTCTAGCAGTGAAACAAGCATGCCATGATTCAACAGGAGGCCCTCTGTACATACATGCAACAAATGTATTGCAAATGTGTATACATTAGTTTCACATGTATGCAAAAGACTTGGTGTACTTGGTTTTGCAGCAGAAAAAAAAAGGATTCAGATTGTGCTGTATTTTACCATGGACCAGAAAATGGTGACCTGACCGTTCAACAATTGGAGAGTGGGAGGGGTGGTGGTGTTGCTTGTGAAGTAAATGTGCTATAAAACGTTTCTATGAGACACTTTCTGGCTCGTTTGGAGCCAGACATATCAATGTGTTTTCAGTTGCCTTCATAACATTGTTAGGGATCACACAGGGAAAAACAGTCACAGCTGGACAATGGGAGGCCTCACTGAAATGGTTACACCTTTGAGAAAACTTGACAAGTCCAGCAAACCAAAAATAAAAGCTGCACTCATTCTGCTGACATAAGTCTGAGGTTTGCTGGCCCTTTTTTTTTTTATAATTCATTTATTTTTTATTTTGTTTTTTTTTTGCAGTGCAGCAGCAGGAGTCAAAAAAATGGAACTTATCAGTACTGACTCCAAAACAATGTCACAAACTATTTTGAACCTTCAGGGCAACATTTTACTGGTCCAAGATTATTCAAAACACTTTTAAGGCAACACAAATGAAATAAGGGTCTTTTTTTTTACTTTCAAAGAGCTGTGTATGACTGTGGATGGAACACCAAAAAAGCCCTTAACATTTTGCATATGAAAACAAAGATAAAGATAGTCCTCCTAGAGCAAAAGCATCTCAGCCTTTCCCTTCTCAAACGAGACAGTGATCGGATTTCAGAAGCTGCATCTACTAGAACAGGCGGCTTTGTTTAGAGAAACGATAAAATCACACGTGCCCCAAAAAAAAAAACAGCTATATTTCATTTAGCTATATCTCATCACACTATTCTTTTAAAAAGGTTCCAATATCATTGTGGAAGAAAACCCCCCAACTTGATCAAAAAGGACTGTAACTTTGTCCAGCCTAAAAGAGGAAGTTGAATACCTGGAGACAAAAAACTATATTTAAAAAAACGCTTTCAAACAAAGTAACTCGATTCTAGCATTTTATGGCAGAGCAGAGAACCGCAATTATCACCAGTCACAACAGCATGTGGCTTATGATGAACACGGTCACCAGAACAGCCGCATTAGCCTGACTTGAATTCATGAAACTATCATTGATTATGGCAACCACAGTCAAGCTTGCGGTGTTCATATTGTGGATGTAAACATCGCTCGTGCCAAGCATAATGAGAAGTTGTGGTGGTTTGGCATGAAAATCTTGAACATGAGGTAACATCTGAAGAAGTTTAATGCTGCAGAAGTTCCAGCTCGACCGTGAGGAAATCGACAAACTGGCGGTACCACAGTACAACTTAATCAGCCAAGCCAGAGAATGTGTTAGAGCTGATTTCTCCACAGGATTAGATCAGAAAAACACAGAACTCAATTTCCTGGTCCAAAAAACAAAACAAAAAACAACCAACCACGGCTTTGAGGGGCGGAGATTTCAGCTCTAAGTAAACAAATTCCCACTTATGGGAAAGAACAAAGAAAAAAGTTGATTGAGCAACCACCCGAACAAAGCATGCACTAAAGAGAGAGTATGGCTTTTTAAAAACTTGTCCCTGTCATTTTAACTAAGTCTCTAGCACAGGCTTTCCTCTCCGTGTGAGAGTTTGAGAGCGCAGTGGCAGACGGAGGGTAATATCTACAGTGTGATGTGTTAGACAACCCACTAAGCACAAACTATACATGCCATCTCCTCAGGAACACTAATATTTGCTGGTGTTGCTAGCAAATGTGGAGATAGCCTGACCTCACATTCTTGACAGACTTTAAGATTATAAAGGTCTTAACTTCGAACACCTGCTACCACAATCTGAAACAGCTTGAAGAAACAATGGGAATTTACGGACCGGGAAATTCTTAACATGAACAACAACCTGTATACACTATGGCTTCAACTGTTTTTCTTTTCTCCTCCCACACGAAACAAACACTACAAATCAAACAAAAAAACTTGACTGTTCATCTGAGCCAAAATAATTCTATTTAAAGTGATGTTACAGATCAATGCGAAGAGTGGCTCTCCCTGGCATTGTGATAAAATATTTTGGCTTTTCCAAAAGCTAACTTAATCTAGCGGTTTCTCCTGACGAGTTTGTTCACACATCAACACATGTCTGACACCACAACCAGAGGAAAGCAAAGCAAACGGTCTTAAGCTAGTCCATCTTTGGCTAACTTTACAGTTACATAGCATAACAACTTGAAACCCCCACAACAACTCAGAATTTCAAAATCACCCCCACAACGGTCAATTACTTTCCAGAGGAAATCACACAGAGAGGAAAGAGAATCACTTGAACTCTGTGGTCACTTACACGATTCACACAAATAAAAACTAATGAAAAAATGATAAAAGCAAGCATAGCAACAAAACTGGTCTGGAAAACTACGAGCAGAGTGGACACTACAGGACTTGAGACACAGTTACAGCGTCCAGACTGAGGAGCTCATTCAGGTCGACTCTTATGCCAACCCCTGCAATTTGGGAGCTCTTAACCCATGCCCCACTATTAGCTTTACGGACCATTTGCATGCCTAGAACCTACATGAAAGAGTGTGGCCAGCTATGCAAGAGCTAAAACTGATTTTGCAATTAAACTGTTTTTGCCAGTCAACTGCTGCTCAGGTTTTTATAGCTGGTGCATGTTCCAACAATTTCACTAGTATTCTAGTGTCAATCAGTCTTATTACAAGGTTGTTTATTCTATGGGAGAACGTTGACAATGTCGCCAGTGCATGACAACATGCCACACCCAATCTCAGCACCACGTGAACTATCGTTAGGTGCGAGTACCCCATTGATCTGTGATCAGAGTGTGAAAACATGTGCTGCTGGTAACCTGGACACAAACCGTGTAGTGTTCACCTGGCATAAAGCTTAGAGCAAATTCGGCATCAGCAAAACTAGCCCCTCATTAATATGACTCATTTCCATCCACAGACTCAAAAAACCTGATTAGGATTGTTGGGGAAAAAAAAACTTTTACAAAAAAATATAGTAGTTGTTTATTTGCTTTTAAAAAAAGAAAAAAGGGTTATAAGTCGATATATATGCTGCAAAAACTAAATAGAAAGGATAAAAAGGAGAAAATAAAAGTTTTTTTTCATAATCATGATTCTTCTTTGCCACCCGCTGCCATGCCGCCATCTTGCAGACTGTTGGCATGGCAACGGAAACTATCATCATAAAATGGTACAGTAGTAGAGATAGCTAGACCATGAGGGGGCAGGCTCTCCCGGGAAGAGGTCCGCGGAGAGGTCCAGTGACTGGTCATGCGGCTCGCTGTCAGGAATAATGGTTGTAAGGGGGGAGAGGGTGCCCGATGCCGTTCTGGTAGTGGTGGTGCTGGCGATGAGCGATGTACTCCGCGTAGCTCATAGTCATCTTTTCGCTACGGTACCTGAAAGAACAAAGAAAAGTAAACATGTGGAATAGGGTGAATAGGGTATAAGTAACATCCACAATGTAATACAGTGCCTCCGAGGGTATACCCCATTAAGGCAGTAAGCTCTACAGTAATGCTCTACTGCATCAATTCCCTTCACTTTCTAGACGTACAAAGTGCCTCCCAGAATACGCATCTTCCACAGGCCTAGAGGATATTTCCAAAATCTTATCACAAAAAAACCTTTCCATGTAATTTCATGCCAAACAAAAATTATGTCAACTTAACGTCTGAAGTGTATTTTGAACCCTGAAGAAAAACTTTATTCTGGTGTAAAATTAGTTGATGCACCTAACAGGTTTGTGCTGTTCTGAGTAAAGGACTAGTAGTCTTACTCACGCCCATGAAGTGAACACAAATTTCCCTCTACTGGAGTTCAAGACTTTGCAGCCAATAATGGATTGAAGAAAAGCATAATTTTATACTCAAATCCATTCCTGATGTAAACATTTTTATTTCCATAATTACATAATCATCTAGACCTCATCTCCTGGCATGCTATCATTAGGAAATTTTCCTCACATTACAGCAGCTGTTCAGAACCAACATTGTATCAGGGCCTGGCCAAAGCACAAATTCTGGAGTAGTACCTTAGTATGAGGGATCGTTAATGCCTCCATCACAGCCTTGCCACAAATCTAAGTTTTGTCCTTCTCTGGTCAATTGTTCAAGGCATCAATATTTAAATTCAATCTCTTAAATCATTCAACATCTGAAAAAAATCCCGGGAGTGCATGCATACAGCCCTTGTGTTGGCAGACACATGGCATGAGACACCTATGCATGCATGGAAAGGTACATTCACTCTGGAGCTGCATGCCTGAATGAGTAGAGAGCCTATGAGTAAGTCAGAAAGACTCAAGAGCATTGGATGCCCAGCTCAAGAGGTCGAGAAGGAGTAGGTTAAAGAAAATGCATTCCATATTTGGCAGCCTAGTCTTTCTAAAATGGATGGAGCAATTGAACAATTGACTAACAAAACCAGATGGAGGTGAAAATCGTCAGCAGGGATTTAATCACTAGTATCTAGACTGGGGCTTGTCATTTGGCTCTAGTCCTTCACCCACCAGCAGGCAAGGCTTCAGGCCCTTTCACATTCAAGCTTCTGTTGGATCCCCTTTGAGTTAAGGCTTTTCCATGTTGTGAGAACATGAAATGGGAAAGCAGATCACGTTGGAAATGACTAAACTCTATATCCAATCAGTGATGCCCCGTGTCAAATTTCTTATTTCTTATATTACTTAGCAGCCGTATACTTGAGAAAAGAATAATAGATGTTAGTAATAATAGATATTTCTAAGGAAGTATTAACAAAAAATGGACAATGATCTCCTTCAGCATTAGTACGATCTAAACAGAAGGAAAGTGAAATGAAACTTACTCCGTAATTTTATAATGATTTCAGTGTTGCAATGGTTCTGGCATGCCCAAGTTCATCAAATTTATTCACGCATCATTCCAAATAACACTATTTCAGTCTTTAGTTTATCCTTCAGTGAACATAGGTGGAGGTGGAAAATGTAAATTGATGGAGTTTCTCCAGTGTTTCTCCACTTCCATCTAAGACAAACCTCAAGAGGTTTACAGTCACAATGGCTTCAACTGTTGTAACTGTGGATTTAATTCCAGGTTTAGGACATAGAAGCAAGGTCATCCTCACAGTTCACCCCTCTCAGCAATGAGCAATTGCTGAGAATCAGACACCAACTTGGGTCTCTTATGTCTTCAGCAGCCGGGTAGAAGAGCAGGAGAAGACCACAGGTGCAACGGATGGAACAGTGTTAAGTGCTCTATGCGGCTCCTGATGCACTTAGCTGGTCATGTCGTCACACAAACCCATCGAGACACAATTCATGAGGAATGAGAGAACACTGCACTGATGTTTACTGCATGTCTTCCAATTCTTTCTTAGGAAACAATTTGTACAGTTCAGTAAAAGTACAATATACTATAGTATATGGCTTTAGTGTTGAGAAATGCACCACTCTTCTAAAGATTCTCACCGGTATTAAACAATTCAGTGGAGCAGTCAGTTATCTGCCGTCAAGTCTTACACCCATTGTTCACCTGGAGTGATCCCAAATAAAAGGATACCCAATCCTTTTGGCTCAAGATAATACAGTATTAATTCAGTATAAATACAGATAATCTGCATTATTAACTGTTCAGCCAATATTTGTCCTGTGCCAGTGCTGCTGTTGTTTCAGTATATTTGTAATCATTTTACCATCATGACTACTGCAGTTCAGTATTGTAATATAAATGTTTGGCCATTATGTTCACTGCTATGGTAAGTGCTTTGGCAAGATCATATCAGAATGATTTGATAAAACCAGCTTTAAAGCATAAATCCATAAAAGGCAACCATCATCAACAACTACTCTGAAAAAAACACCCACAATTTGAACAAGATCTATTAAAGGATTGATAAATTCACAAGGGTCTTCTTCATCTTTTTCTCCCTGGCTGATGCCTCTTTGCATGTTCAGTGTAGTCTTAAAGTAATTTATTTGTTGTGTATATCTTGCATATTGTTCTGGTTTATTTATTTGGAACCATTACCAGTTAGCTTCCACATATTAATACATTTCTTTCTTTACTGACTGGATTCTGTTTGAACCATTGTGCAGCGGTTTAGGCAGCACTTGTTCACTCAACCTTACATTTGAGCTTCATATCAAAGTAACTAATTACAGTGACTGCAGTGCTAGTGGGTTTGCATGATATCCAGTTATTTTACAGAATATTTCCAATGAAAACAAAAATGAACTAAAAAAGTGGTTCAAAGGAAGCTTAAATAAGTATTTGCTTACCTGGTCAATTTGATGGTCTTCCTGAAGTCGTTTGTGATGGGGGCTTTGTAACCTCCCTTTCGAAGTAAGGAATCTATGGTCTGAATGTGGTCCCATCCTGAGGGGCACATAAAGCATATAAAACTTTCTTTGCAAATTATCGAGGGCAACTGACCCCATTCTTGGCTAGGTGACTTGTCATAGTACACTGCAGACATACAATAGAGAAGAACTGGTTTTTAGTTGGAAAGAGTAACTGCACAGATTCTGGCATGTGGCTCCTCAATCTAAATAGCTTAGGATATCTCACAGGACCTCATCATTCGCATTTGCAGAGACCAGGTTCAGTCATTTAGCCACATTTTTTTATCCTAAGTGGAGTTCATGTATGGGGAGCTAAATTGGGGCACTGGCAGAGAAGTTAATCTTCTCACCTTGCTCCTTCGCAACCTCTGGCAGGTAGGTGGCGGTGCGCTTTGATCCTTTTTCATTGAAAAATTCTATCCTAATGCCGTGAACACCCACCTAGAATTGTTTGAAAAGAAAAAGGAGAAGACAAGAAACACAATGAAAACATCCCACCCTTACACCAACAGTGTAAGTAAAAGGTTAATAAAAATAAACATCACATTCCAAAATCTCATCATCTGAATATAATGACCAAATTGATGCTTGGCAGGTTTCATATGCATCAGAGGAGGTATGTAATTGCCATTGTCGTCCTTCATCTGTGGTACTGTCCTGTGACAACTGAGCTTATGATGCGGAAGAGAGACAGAATATTGGGACATCACTACAGCTACACCGAAGACAAAACAAAGTGGGGAAGAAAATAATGCCATTCCACACAGTTTTGTATGCAAAAAGTAACAGGCACCCCCTCGCAAAAGTCCAAGCGAAACTCACACTCATGTAACTTGACACGAAGGACCATGGTATACTTATGTCTGGCACACCAACTAACATAAAATTAAACGTTTAACCACTTCAAAGTCCGTTTTCTGATTTTAAGGAAAGCAGCACGTGATGAACATTTATAATGAAAAGGACACCTAGAGACATGATAGCATTTATTACACAAACCACAGTAAAACATTTATCTTGAAGCTTTGTTTTTTTTTTTTTTTATCTTGAAGCTTTGTATGTGTAGTTTTATTACAACTCTCAGATGTTTCTCTAAATGCTAAATTTCTTTAGTACGATAGAGAGTTGCCATATTGTGATGCCAATGCCTCTAGGAACTAATCAGTATAACTAGTTGGCCGATAAGAATCTAAAATTGAGAATCTGCAAGGGGTGTGTGTTTGTGTGTGTATAAACACAATGCTAGGCATGACTATATATACACACATACATACGTATGTGTGTGTGTGTGTGTGTGTAAATAACACAAATCGACTTTTGTTATCCAGTGGAAGGAAACAAGTCTTAAATCAGTAGATAAACTAGAGCTATTTTGACATGAGAATTTTGTTTCTGCTCAGTGATGTGGAAGTGAACAGAGAACTTTGTTAACCTCTGCTACCATGGTTTGCCTAGCTACACTATTTTAGACTGTGGCATGTTAAGGCTCTCATTTAACAAAGTAAAATGTATGCACTTTATTATACAAACCAGCATTACTATGCTTTACAATATCAATAAATCACAGGCAATTATTGTGATAAACAACATATAATAAAGACAAATAATCCTGCTATGCAAATTATACCTTTCATGTATATGCAAACAATGCTATTGCGACGTATACGTGACATAGGGTCTACATGAATCCATGCGCTTCATGCCAAGAGCAGGTTGAAGTTCCAGGGCTTACTGCGGTGACAAAATTTGACATACGTCATTTGTTTTCTGAAGCAAAGAAATGTCTTCATCAACAGGAAAGAGGATTAAGAGTTGGCAAAGAGATTATGTCCAAGCGAACACACAAAGAAAAGGTACATTTTGGGACACAGTTATGTGCACTTTTGAGGCAGCATGAGGTGGAGAATAGATTGGAGAGCTACTGTGCATCTGGAAAGATGCAGGATTAGAGTGAGTACTGAATGAGGGAGGGAGCTGAGGGTAAGGGGAATGAATGGAATGACCGGATACAAGCCCTGCAGTGGGCCTGGGGTAACAATGAGGCAGACAGGGTCAGGAATTGTTCTTTGTGAGACTGGCTACTGGTCCGCACAAATGTATACGTCATCACTCCACACCCAGGGGTGCTTTTCTGTCTGTGCCACTGTGGGTCACCGAGGACAGCCGATGACGACCTTAGTGTCCGCACAGCACATACATGAGTGTGCGCAAGCAGCTGTGACTGTGAATCATATGCGCTCCAGGTGTAAGGCCAGGCTTAGCCTATGGGGCAACACATTTCATTAGGATGTGAGGATGCGGCTAGTGGCTAATGTGGCAAAGCTGTTTTTCTCCCAGCATTGCCTGATTGTCTCTTCTTCAGACTGGGGGATTTACAGCCAAGTCAAGAGGGGAAAGAAAGACAAGTCAACATTGAGACAACATTGGCCAAAACAAGGTACCTCAGCTCAGGCTGATAAAGAGCTGAAGAGAAAAGCACCTCTGATACTCTCTCATTTCTTTGTAGACCCAGATTTGTCTGCCGAGTGTTAATTTACACAGCTTACAGACAAAGTGTGTTGCACTGGGGTTTGACATTTTAAGACATTCTAAGTCCATACAAAATCAAAATTCAAATCGGACCTTTTCAACCTTGTTATTTCACAGGTCAAGGTCTCTAGGCCATGTAGTGACTGGGCCACCTAACATCGTTACTGGAACTGTGAACATGCTGACCTTACAACAGAACACCCTGGAATCATACCTTTCATGCCACGTATGCTTGTGCACATCATTTCATAAGTCAGAAGAGAAACAAACAGTTGTTCACTAAGCTACATGCAACCAATTCACAGCCCCATTGTGACAGTCTATCACATGAAGATGTCATTGCTGGATTGTAATACAATCAAACTGTCGCGCTTTTAAATTTTATTTTATACGTTTATATTTTAAATATTTAGCTATTTGGTAATATAGTTACTTCAATTAAAGTTCTCAGTAGCGCATAAAGGAGATCCTTGGGTCTCTTTTAGCTAAGACAATGTTGACACACCTGCCCTAACATGTAATGCTAAAAAAGTGTTGTGGGTAGCTATTTACAGTGTAGCCATACCAAGCTTGAAATGCAACTGATTTCATCTTGTATGGTACTTCCACAACAGTTTTTCCATTACTAGGATTATTTATATGCATAGTAACAATAGATTTCAATCATTAGGCAACAAAAGAGCACCTGCGTGGCTCAGACGTAGCACTAAAGAGCAAACAAGTAGATAATTTGTCTGTTTTTAACATTCTAGTTGATGTCACCACATGAAATCAAGTAGGTGTTTGTTATTTTAACCTTGTACATACTACATAGTGAAATAAAACAGTGTTCTTCTAGGACCATGGGCCACAAAGAACAAAAATAGAAACACCACAAGACTGCATAAGTGCAGGCAGTACAAGACTAAAGAAAAAAAACCCACAAGAGTAACAGTACAACAATTTACAGGAGGAGACAAGATACAGTGCAGCTGACATTAGTAGTAACAGCACTAGTGTTAGTGACACAGCATACTTTATTCTATGAATACAAGCATACTTCATTCCAAACTGCAAAGATTAGGGTAGTCTGGATTAGAAAAAAAAAAATGTACACATACATACATATGTATATAAAAAATAAAATACAGGGTATTTACAATGTCATTTGGGGAGAAAACTTTGTTTCTGGCAAAACCGTTTAGTGATTGTGAGAAAGGAAGCACTCCAGTTCAGAGTTTGTGTGTGCGCACCAAATAAGAATACAGGATCTACAAGCTTGCATGTTTATATTTAGTCAAAGAGAGATGAAAATAAGCTTGAATAAGTTACAGACATATTTAAGGTGAGCATATGGACATGAGGCATAATTGCCAGACATCAGGAGCAGCATATCTCGGTAGTGTGTTTCTACCTCACTGCTGATCTATAAAGTTTTAAAACTGTACTGCGATGGGTTGTTTGTGAATCGTAATGTAATCTATAGGGAATACCTCCTCAACGAGATCACCCAGGGGTGGACACAACACCTGTCTCTACCTGCCACCTTCAGACATGCAGTAACAGAAGCGAGACGGGCCTGCAGGGAACGCAACTAATTAGAGCGCCTCACTGACAGTGTTTTGGTCTGCAAGTGGCTCATTCTTTGATTCATGCGATATGGTTTCCTTAAAGTCTTTGGCCAACATCATCCCAGACAGTATTCTTCATATTTAGTGACACAGCAGAAGAACTCTGGGAAACAGAGACTGCAATATTGGCATGATGACCTCAGGTAGATGTTTTAAATTCCTGTGGATCTCATTACCATCTATTCACAAACAAGCAGAAGAAAACAATTATTCTACTACTTTTATTTAGGAAATGATTCAGTCAGTCATCAATGATTCACAGGTTTCAAAAAATAAAATGTACCACACAACAATTTAATCTGATTTTGGAATGGCTTATCATCGTTTTTTTTTTTTTAATTAACTTTCTACCCATTTTATTTGTGTCCAAATCCACATGCTAGCAAGGTGTCCCCATGTGTACGCGATCTCATGACTCTCAATCTCCCAACAGCAAGGCTAATGTGTGGATGGTCACAAGCCCCAAATAATGTGTCAGCAGAAACTATGAATGTCACTCCTGTTACTATATTTTTACAATATGAATACAATAATGAGTTTGAGTTTTATCATCCCGATTCTGTTAAGTCTTGTTTCAGATCAAGCATTTCTCAACAAAGTACTTTCAACCCTTAATAGTAATTTTTAAAAAAATACACAATGTATACAAATGGAATCTGCAATCAAATAATTTATAATTTAGATTTTCAGATGCTACACCTGTACCAAAATGTCAAAGCAAAATTGCATGCGACTTTTAAGTGTTACACAACCAGTATCCTCTTACTCTCAATGCAGAGCTTTATTTGATTTGCTTTATTTAAATAGAGAGTGGATTTTTCATTCACACATTGAGAATGCCGGCTTGGCCTTTTAATAGTTTAGACAGTTATATGCTATAGCGGGTAGAGGAAGAATATGTAGTGATGGAGTCACTTAGCAAATAAGATCTCATTATCTTTATCTGAGACCAAATTATGATTCATTTAGCGACTCATTCAGAATCAGTCAGAATACAAATTAATATATTTATCTCTCTTACCTCCCAGTCTAGGTAATCACCAACATCTTCAAAATTGGTGAGCAGAGACACTGAGCAGAAGAGGCGCGGCAGCTCGTCCCTCGTCATAGGGGGAAAGCGGCTGTCTTTAAGGGCACTGCAGAGGGGAGAGGGAGGAGATGTCATTTGAGAGACAGACAAAATAAGCTTCTACAGCAGTGAAAGTAATATTTGAGGCGTAATTTCCCAGCAAATTCGACCCAGACCCCTAATGTAGATAGTAATAGACAAAAGCTGGTAGAGGCATAAAACTGAAATAATGAGAGCAAACTAACAAATGGCTCCTTTTCGAGGGTTATAGAATTTGAGACACAAAAAAAAAAAAAACACACAAAGGTAAATGTACTGCTGCCGGCCCTGCTTCAGTAGCACACAGCAAAACCATTTATATTAAACACAGTCCCATAGTGATACAAGCGTCATACTAGATTTCAACTTTAGCAAAGATCTAGTGGAATTATATGAGAAGGTACGTTTCAGGCAAGAACTATATTTTGTCCGGTTAGCAGCTATACAACTCGGGGGAAAAATGAACAGCAGCACTCCTTGGAATTATCTGGAAGACAGTCTATTATGATTTTTATATTCATAAAGCATTATGAAGTCTCTCATTAAAAAGATTTTGATCATGGGAACGCTAAATGTACCATCACAGTAACCTTAAAGTAGAAAAAAGCCCTTGAAGTGTTTCTAGTTAAATGTCCCTATAAGAGCTTGTGAGCCATCACAGTCCATTTGGCTTTGTTAGTCATAAATAAAGACGACAGGTTATTAGGCCTTATTTAAGCTCAACAACCTGGGACTACAACCTGTAGTCCCACTAGCAACATTATCTTAACCAAAGGAGATTACTATTGAGAACACATTTACGAATGCTTGAATTCTTATTGAAACTGCACCACCACATATTTTGTAAATCAATCCTGGAAAGCTAAATAGACTTAGACAGAGACACACAAATCATTAGAGGTCGACTGATTATCGGCCTGGCCGATATTTGGTCATTTTTACATAATCAACATCAGTCGATATAGGCACATATTAAGGCCGATTAATAGACATGCGGATTTATGGGCAGCCCCGTGCTGCTGCTATGAAACACGTGGACACGCTCCTGTACTGGTCTTACCGCTAACACAGCATCCTACGGTTAGCTTACCGCAAACAGAGTATCCTACAGTTAGCTTACTGCAAAGAGTATCCTACAGTTAGCTTACTGCTAACACAGTATCCTACTGTTAGCTTAGCACTAACAGTATCCTACAGTTAGCTTAGCACTAACAGTATCCTACGATTAGCTTACTGCAAACAGTATCCTATGGTTAGTATACCACTAACACAGTGTCCTATGGTTAGCTTACTACTAACACAGTGACCTACAGTTAACTTAACAGCCTAACACAGTACAGTAATCCCTTGCTTTGCATGGGGGTTACATTCCAAGAGCACCCGTGTATAGTGGAAAAACGCGTTGTGTTTTGGTTAAAAAAACAAAAACAAAAACAAAAAAAAAGCCTAAAAATGTCTATTTTTAAAGCGTAAACCCTAAATATGACCCCAAACATGCTCCCAGAACACTTTAATTTCATTTTAAACTCAGTTTAATACATTACCCTTAAAGAAAATGTAAAGGTAAACCCGTATTCGCCTCTTTTCAAGGTAAACCCATCTTTTAATTTTAATTCAGATATGCAGATATTTAGCTCAGATATGCAGCTCGGAAGATTGCGTGACAAAAGTATTGGGAAACCCGGTTTTCGGAGAATAAAACCTGATCTACTCGGGCTAAAAATACAATCGTTGAAAAGGTCTCCTGGAGATCTATTGAACTGTGGAGTTTGAAGTGTCTGAGTGCTTTCCCCACCGAGATATGCAACTCGGAAGGTCCCCATGTGCAAAAACATCCACAAAAAAGCAAAAATGGACGGAGGATATTTGCAGTTTCCGCGTTATTGTGGAGATTTCCGCATAAAACTATGAGTTCGGTTCTCAAAAAAGAAATCCACGTGTGACTGAATCAGCGAGTCCTGATCCGTGTAAAACTTGAGTAATATTGCACCATAATTTTATTATTGCACAGCAGGCAGCTGGCAGCATAGAACCACACTGAGTGAGCGTATATTATTAGCTTATCAATAACAGGACATAAGTGTGCCTGATGTGGCAGCAAACAGAAGGTGAAGTGCAGGTGCTATTGAAAGTTCAGAGTGTAATATGAGAGGTATACAAAGGAGACATTTGTGTGCATTCAGAGTTCTGATGGCCTGCAGTATGACACTGATGCTCAGTCGTGCAGAACCAGTGTGAAAGCTTTGATACTATTTGCTAGATGGTTAAAGAGAGAAGAGTCTGTATAATGGGTGAGAACCATTCTTCACAATGTCACTGGCTCTGTTATAGCAGTGGGTTTGGTTAATATCTTTAGAGGTATGACGATAACCTTCTCAGTTGCTCTGTCTATCCACTGCAGTGTGTTATGGTCCAAAACAGTACAGTTCCTGTACCAGACAGTGATGCATTCTGCTGGCATAGGCCCCCAGGACCCCAGTTAGGATAAGTAGTTCAAAAAATGGATATGTGCATGAATGCAGTCCTACAAACACAACAGCTCACTGCTATTTCCAAACGGTTATACCTCGTCGTTAAGCTGTGGCCTCTAACTTGACCTGTCTTTCTGTGGTAAGGCTGGAAATGCATTGCAATGTGATTGGAATATGTTTTATAAAGCATTAAACACCGTACCCAGCTACTTTGCTCTGGCGAAAGCAAACGCTGTGTAAGGAAAATGATATCAAGATTGATATCTGGGCGCAGAAGCCTTATTTGAATTGTGGAAGTGAAAACAAGTGTGCTGATTGGATGACAATATGATCATCTTGGTAGGATATAAGTGTGACCTTCTACACTACCAGTCAAATGTTTTCGCACACACTGAGATTTTCTGCATTCGTGTTACTCAGTTAATATTTACTAAAAACAAAAACATTTACAGTATATTCACCATTTGTGTACCTTTATTAGTCAGATAGTATCATACTTTTTATTCATCACTACTATATATATACAGAAATCTAATTGTGAAGCTGTTTCAAATATACATTTACTAACCAAAACAGAGAGAATGGAGAGGGGAGCTCCCCGTGTAAGGGTTGGGAATGATACACACTTTGCATGAGTCATAAGCATGAGAGTGTGTTCTCGTCTGAGTGTGTGTGTGTGTGTGTGTGTGTGTGTGTGTGTGTGTGTGTGTGTGTGTGTGGCGCACGTTTAAACACATACCTCAACTACTAGCCAGCAACATTTTCCACTGAGAAAGGTCATGCTACAGCCAGTACTTATCTGAACTGTCCCGGCAGTGTGTGAAAGCTCAGCGAGTGTAATTTGGACTTGGGTTGCCAAAGTTTTGACCTTGATTCATCGTGTAGCATGTCATTTCTTAAATGGTGCTATAGCAAAAATGTACACAGATTTCAACATGCAGTGCCCAGTATACATTGTATGATTTTGGGCTGTTCTCGGAAGAAATATGACAGTCGTGCAACAAGTGTGACAATGTCTTGACAGTGTCAGAAATTTAGGACGACCATCTCACAGTTTGTGTGCTGCAATGACTTACATCTACAGAGCAGCCAATCAAAACGCAATATGAAATGTTTATCAACAAAATCCAAACAGCATGGTGGAGAAATGAAGAAACACATCTAGGCACACCATCATACACCAAATTAAAGTGAAAGTGTCATATGTGAACATACCACAGCACACAGTGTGAGCAGCATAAAATTCTTTCTCTGTATTTAACCTATTTACTAAGTGAAGCTGCAGGCAGGCAGCCAGGAACACAGCACCTGGGGAGCTGTGTGGGTACTTTACTCAAAGGTGCCTCAGAGGTGCTTAGCAATCTTGGGAATTGAACCCACAACTTCATGATCACAGGGTGAGCCTTACACTTCTACACACCTTCGCAAACACCATCGTACATCTACACACCTTCACACACACCATCATACACACCTTCACACACACCATCATACATCTGCACACCTTCATACACACCATCATACATCTACACCAGGCCTATTCAACTGGTGGCCCGCAGGCTGGATCCGGCCCTTTTGAAATTTTTTATGGCCCGCAAGACTGCCCGTAAATCAGTGTGTGATTCGTGTGATATAATAATATTTGGATTTTGGGTTTTGGATCATGATTGG
>JBBPCY010000023.1:990914-1003771 GCA_037974405.1 Brachyalestes nurse
CGAAGCCTTGTCCTCAGTATGAATGGAAAGGAAGCGGTATTTAAGTGTTTATTGGTTTATAATTTTGTGGTAAAGGTGTCTCTAAACAAAATGGCGCCTCAGAATTTCTCCTCTCCTTCACTGCAAATGAATCGTGATACGAACCGAATCGTGGGTCAAAAATCGTGAAACAAACCGAATCGTGGGTTTGGTGTGTCGCTACAGCCCTAGATCACACCCAGATAATTCATCATGGGTTTCTAAACAACGCTTTCCCAAAAAAGGATCCTGTCATCTACGATGTATTGTTGCTTGACCCAAACAAAGAGCAGCAACACTGATACACTGCCTAAATATTCAGTTCTATTTCCAAGCTGAATTGAGTGGCTCAAAAGGTTATCGATAGAGTTACAGATTATATAAACTGCTCCCAGTTAATGGGATGATTGGGAAGCAGATAACTGGCAGCAAGCACTAGCTGCGTTGAGCCAAAGCCCAGGTGTGTGCTGTGGAACCTGCTGAAAAGAGGATGGGAGCATAGTGTGAGAACTGCACTCCCAAGCATAAACGTGGAAGAAAATATATTTTGGCTACATTTGGGGACCAAACTATAAGGATCAAGTAAGATTAGCTACTTATGCATCATTATTTACCGTTTCTTAAAGAAAAACTGATCTGTGTGTTTAGAAATGGTCTGAAGCAGTGATTATTTGCTGGTTAGTAAAAAGAAAGTTGAAAAATATTTTTTAAATGTACCACATTTAAATAACCCAAGACACTGGGAAAAAAAGTTCAGCAGCTTCTGACAGGCCTAGACGTAATATTAAGCATATTGATCTACCCGTGTGTGTGTGTGTGTGTGTGTGTGTGTGTGTGACTTTTTCTGAAGAAGACTGTAGGTACAAAATGAGCCACAGAGACATTTACATGCTTATGTAACCACAAGCAGAGCACTATCCTGAGAGTGTGTTGAGGCTTTCAGACAAGCTCATTGGACAGTTCTAAAAGATGCAATGTTAGGCTTTAATAATCATAATAATCCAGTGAGGCAGGAGATGGTCTGTACCTCCCCAGTCAGGAAGGCTGTTCCCTCCAATAAGTAGTATATGCAGCCTCTTAGGGGCCCTGAAACAGAAGGGGCATTCCATGGCATTGCATGGCTCTTTTATATGGTTTGTGTTACTCATAATACTTGCAGAAAAAAAATGAACATATGAATAGATGATTTTGCTTACAAAAACATAAGACTAAATCAATCATTCTACACAGACGTGCGCGCACACAGCATTTTGTTGGGCTGCACAAATGATCAGTAAACTTGATAATCACTTAAATAGCCTATAATGTTTTTAAACAGAAAAATATATACACAATCGCGGTTCAGGAGTCGCAACTTCAGCCTCTCTCTGATTTTTTCTGTGAACCGAACTAATCGTCACACCCCTTATATAGGGTTAATATTTACATTCTAGCACTGCAGGAGTTCAGTGAACAGTATGAATACGGGTTTAACTTTACTTTTTCTTTAAGGCTAATGTATTAAGCTGAGTTTAAAATGAAGTGTTTGAAATTGTTTAGGGTGTTACACTATAAAAGTAGGCCTTTTATTTTACCACATCGCAACATCGCAGTTTTTCACTACACGTGGGTGCTCTTGGAACGTAACCCCCGCAATATATATATATATATACATATAGATATATAAAATGAGGTTCTCTACAGGAGTATTTCTAATTTACATTTAAACATAACAAAAAGGTA
The DNA here is from genome assembly GCA_037974405.1 of Brachyalestes nurse. Taxonomy (NCBI): domain Eukaryota; kingdom Metazoa; phylum Chordata; class Actinopteri; order Characiformes; family Alestidae; genus Brachyalestes; species Brachyalestes nurse. The sequence goes on from JBBPCY010000023.1 coordinate 992,655, forward strand.
CTAATCATGTAAGCTTTTTGTAAACATTTACACTATTTAAATATTCACAGCTGAAAACTAAAGCAAGTCACTCTGCGGCCAGTTTGTCACATAACACCATTATGCTGGCAGTGTGTGAAGCTACAATGGCTGTTTAATTAATAAAGGGAAGAAGCTTACCTGGTAAGGGTGTACTCCCTGAGTCCTGAGTGCAGGTTCATGGCAGAAAATGTACCTATACAACCCCTCAACCGCTTGTCCCGGCCTATTTTCCAAGTGACAAACAGTGGGCTGTTGGAAAGAGAAGAAATAATATATGTATTACTGTATAGAAAAAAAACGTTACATAAATAGCATCCTACTTGTTAGAGTTAAATTGATTCATGAAAATATATATATATACACATACATACACACACACACACACACATATATATACATACATATATACACACATATATATATATATATACACACACATATATATATATATATATATACATACACACACATGAATTTGTTAAGTCTAACAAGCAGGATGCTATTTATGTAGTAGTAGTAGTAGTAATAACCTCACGGTATAAAGGACAACAAACAGATTATACTATTACACACATTAGCAATTTATTCATTACAGATGATTCATCGTCAATACAGGCCTAAAAATAGATAAATAAATAATCTGCTACTAGTCACACAGCATCTGCTTATCGTGTTGTGGATACAGATGAATACACACATGGAGCCGGAATGACCAAATGGAGCTCAAACTGATTTCGGCTGTGATCACATGGGTGGCAACAATACAGTATATAACTGAGTTAAAGATGAACATTACAAGAGCAGCTGTAATATGCTTAACGTCCATCCACGTGCAGATAACCACAACTAGTTTTGTTGCACAGACAAGCCAGTCCAATTAATCATGTAAAAGTCATGTAGTCCATTCATCCCCCCACTCAGAACCAAGAAATCCATGGCTTTGGACCTTTTCAGAAGATGACACCAGGGCCAGGCAAATGCTACAACAGACACATTTTGAGCAGGTCAAGACACCCTACAGAGAGCAGGATTGCTTCGACGATAACTCTGCGTTTGGTTCAATTTATTTTCAATTTGGGAGATTCAGGAGGCAGATTAGATTCATTTAGGGAATGTACTTTGTTAGCTGCAAATTTGGAAAAGAAACATAACAGGTGAAAAGGAAACAGGGATTGCATTTCACCTCCTCAGCTGAACCCGACATCAAACAAGCTGAAGCAAGATGGAATGGACTCTAAACATACAACAAACGGGAGTAAGCCAAGGGCAAAATACAACCCTGCGACAACTCCACAATGATGCCAACAAATCAGCAACGCTTCAAAGAGAAAACCCACACAATAAAAATTGAGCTTATGGGTTTAAGCAAGAAAAAAAAATTCTAGCAGGCCTCCCCATATTTTTAAATGAACGCAAGAGGTTTTCATGACTCTTGAGGAGTACCAGAGCAAATGAACATTAGCTGGAAATCATTTTTCAGAAATAATGATGACAAGAGCAGTACTCCAGAGATTAAAAAAAAAACAAAACATTTTTTATGTATGAAAGCTAAGCACAATGCATTACTGCATGAATTTCCAGTAGTTACATTTTGCCCAAATGCAGGAATTAGGCATCTCTGGGAGAGCAATAGTAAATTTCCAGGCTGTGGCATTAACCATGTGATCTCATTCTGTAGCAAGATAATGTACAACCTTGCCTCCGTAACATATCAGTTTATATATCTACACATCTCCATCCCATATGGATTGTGCATTTTATCCTCATGCAGAGAGAGAGACAGAGAGAGAGAGATTAAAGAATAACATTCTTCAAAGATCACAGCTGGAGATCAGCAGCAATTTAGCTTTACTGAGCATAAAAAACTACATTTAGACACACTCAAGCAACTATTATTTATTATTTATTCCTAAAAAAATTCAGATAAAGCAACGAAACGTACTCATTTACAGGACAACATAACCACAGCTAATTGTCAATCGCTAAAAGAAAATGTTACTATAAATCATTCAATCCTAAAAGCAGGTAAAAAAAAAAAAAGAAAAGTACACAATTTTCCCTTTTCTCCAAACACAACTGTCAGAAGCAAAGTAGTATGTATGGCTGATCAGCTGTCCTTTTCTAGACTGTTATTTTAACAGTTAGGCCTATACATGGTCATTTATTGGCCTATTTACCACCAAAAACCCACCTCCACACACTACAATCAATCAAGAGGCCTCTCGATTGAATTTGCCCTGATTACAAAAACATTATTCCAAGATAAAATATGTAATAGTGATGCAAAAATGTTCACCCATGAGCACAACACATGGAAACAGATTCTTCTCACTCAAGCTAAAAAAAATGGGTATTTTTTTTAGACTTCACACTCACATCCTGAGAACTTGAGCAATGACACTAGAGAGATATCTGTGACGAGAGAGGATGGCAGTGATAACCCAACGTTTATTCATTTGCAATGAGAGGTCTGAGGCTGCTGCCAATGAAAATAAATTACAACTGACCAGATCAGTCTATGCTCTGTAAAGATTAAAGCATGACGTCAGTTTACTTGCTTTCTGGTTCATCTAGCCTTCAGTTCTGAGACGAATGTGTTGAAGAATTCAGAGAAAGCAAATATAACTATTATTAGCAGATACGCCTCTGTCTTGCCCTTGTCCTGTGGTTCATACATATTTAACAGAGCATGATGGAGCGGTTGACGAGTACAAAGAGAGAGCAGACATTACATTTTATGGAGTCAATCTTTTTCATCATCCACATCACAGGGGCCTGAGTCACATCCACTTAGGAGTTCACTGCTAAAAAAAAAAATCAATCCATCCACAAATTTCAGCTGTCACCCTGCCTTCCATCTCACTGTGCCAGTTTTTTCTCAAGCTTCTACTGACCTCCAGGCAGTCAGGCAAACAGCATGAGGGAGGGGGAAGGGTTGAAGTGACTGAAGAGGTGCTGGACAGAGAAGGATAGAGTGATAGGAGATAAGAGAAAAGCAGGGGACAAAGATTAGCTGCACTGGGACTGGGGGAGGGGGTTCTCAGAAGTAGCAGATGCCTCCATTTGTAAATATGGGTGGAAGGGCTTTCCTCAGGATTGCTCCATCAGCATAACACATACCGATCTCATTCTAACATTGATATATTAAAAAAAAAAAAGAAAAAAGACGACAACGTAGAGCCCACAGTGCCCTCCTTAAGATTAATGGCTTCTAATCTCAGTGAGCCCTTGGCAACTGGAAAGAACAACAACTTCAGAAACCATTAGAAGCAGTGAGGCCATAAATCCATGTGAAAATAAGGGAATAGGCAAAGGATGGTCATCTTGAATAAACTGGGGGGGGAAATGGTGCATTCGCTTAAACATACTTGCTGTATTGTGTGTACAATGTTTAAACAGAGCGCGAACAGTTAATTATATTTTTAAACCATGGAAAAGTAGACTTGTCAATGACGACCCCTGGGAGAAGTCGACTAGTCATGTGTTGTTCCTCTCTGTGCGTGCACTTGTGTACACAATGCAATCTTTGCCTCTGATTGGCTGACACTGACACACGTTCCTTGACCAATTATTATAGTCCCTTCATAAATGGGGCGGTACCGTTAGCGTGTAGAGTGGAATGTAAACAAGACCACAACAAGACGAGAGCCACGGCAGCAGAGGAGACACACACATCACGTGTGTGAAGATACTTCACTCTAGACACACAAACAGCACGGTGACCTGCACAATCTGCAAGTTGGTGTTAAAGTACAATAACAGTACCAGCGTTATGAAAGGTCATCTGACACGACATCGCAGCGGAGTGGTTTTACAGAAAAGCATCTGACTGGCAAGAAAAAACAGCAGATTACAGATCTGCTTGTTAATTTCATGGTTAAAGTTGTAAGATCTTTGGCTGCAGTACAAGCCAAAGGCTAATGTTAGAGAACTTTAATAAAAGTTGCTCATTGCTGGATGCCCGTGTTCCTCCTCTGCATCTGTGTGATGACGTCATCAAACAACTTGTCGGCTCGATTTCAACTTTATTGATGGATAAGCTGATCTGAAAAAATCTGAGGCGGTTAATGCCCTCACGCTTATGCATACATAGTCATCAGAAATACCTATTTTATGCAGTCATCTGCTGATAAAATGACATAAAATGTTAATAAAATAGCGACATTCATAAATTAATGGACTATATACCTGAAAATACCTATATCCACTCCTAAGCAAATAGTTTAAAACAACCAGAGTTGCAGTGGCTTGATATGGAGGCAAGTGTATTTTGTCACCTTGTACTGTGAGGGGAATGGTTAGAGGCAAAAATTGCCAAAGATCCCGGTCTTTTAAAATCACTGCATCTAAAAACTAAAATTAGACACTACTTCTCTGACAACAAAATACATGGGAAAACTATTTTCTTTCATGTAAACACTAATGTAACAAACTCTGCTATATACTGGCCTTCCAGGACTGATATTTGACACCCCTGGTTTGGAGTTTGTTACTGGAAGCCTATAATCGTGATAATTAAGGCTGTAGCAACCTTATCACATACGACATCATGAAGTCAATGAAGTACCAAAAGATGGGGTGTCGATTTCTCAAACAGATTCAAAGAACAATAGGTCCTAATAGGAACAATAGATCCACTTTTGTCCTTTTTTTAATAGCGAAAGGCCATTAGCCTTTTACTGCAAACCCACATAACACTCCTAAAAACCTACTGAAATCTCAGCTGGGGAGCCTGGTTTCCCCACAAGATAGCACTAATTCCATGGGGAGCCACAGTTTGAGAAAAGGGGTGGTGGTGGCATGGATTCAAGGTCAGCAACTGTTATTTCAGCTGACACTTCACAAGGAACCATTGATTTTTCTTAATTAATTGTGAAGGGTATGACTGCTCCAGCTTTATGTAAATATCAGTGCGTGCAGCTGTCAGACAGAGGAAAAGAAGACACATAAGCAAGACATTTGTAATCCTTGCAAATACCACGAATACCACTAAAACCACCATGCTGTCCGAAGAAAAAAACAGCCTCTTTCCACCGGCCTGTTTTGAGCATGGCATAATTTGAACTTATCTTGAGCACCGGCTACCATTGAGTTTATTAGTAAAGGAGAAGTTAGGGGTCAATAAAATTACATTTTTCAATTGCTTCATTTAATATCACAATATCACAGTTATTATATATACATATATATAACTGATTTGTTTATTTAAGTTTAAAAATGTTTAACCAAGTAATCATGATGAACCGTAATGAGCTATCTGGAGGAAAAACAGGGAATTCTTACAGCTGATTCAGTAGCCTTTAGCTGCATGAACCATGTGACATGACATTGAGGAACTTTCCTCAGTCTTAGTGTGACGTTAATTACTCCCAGAGGCCCATCGCGCAGTGAGTACTCTCTGCTCTGCAGGACGCCATAAAGATTAGCTCAGCGCAAAGGGAGGGCACGCTGCACCCAGAGGGAAGGGTGTTTGCCAATCACAGTGGATGACTCTGTCTAACCCGTGGCAGGGATCGCCTTCTATCCCCCTCTGTCACTCCCTCCCTCCATCTCTGTTGGCAGGAACCCTGTATGGGCGTATGTGCCCATTCTTAACTCTAATCCTATGGGCAGCTTGCCACATTTTGCAACATCATAGGTCACATGCCCTGCCTTGTGTCCTTAGACTTTCTTTTCTCTGCATTCCATGGCACACCATCCCATCACTCCTTTAACGCTGTAACCATCCCGAGGTTTCCATATCCCACAAAAGCATCAGAATTATATTGTTAATACGTAAGAGCTATCCATCACTGCCCTGCTGGTGATACATCAAAAGGTGAGGGCAAACCTTCTCCCAGTTAAAAAGTTAAACCAATATGGAGGTTTCCCAATAGCTAAATATAACCCAAGGTGCATTTCCAATGCTACAGGATTTGCCTTCTGTTCTGTTAAGTACAGTAAACTCCCACTTTTCGCATGGGTTACGTTCCAAAAGCACTCATATATTGTGAAAAACCGCAAAGTTGAGAAGCAGTAAAACAAATGCCTAAAAATGCCTATTTTTATAGTGTAAACCCTAAATATGCCCCCAAATATGCTCCCAAAACACATTCATTCAATTTCATTTTAAACTCAGCTTAATTCATTACCCTTAAAGAAAATGTAAAGGTAAACCCGTATCTGTACTGTACAGTTTACACTGAACTCCTGCAGTGCTAGAATGTAAATACCGATGTTACCCCTGTATAGACTGGACTGTAGTTCATGCTCGTGTGTCTTCTGTGATACGCGCGGTCATTTTGTTTTTTTATAAGCAGGTATACAGTAATAAATGAAGTTACAGTAATAAATACAGGGCTTTAAGAAGAACAAAATGAAAAACAGGAGAACACTGCAGACGCAGCCACAGGTGCGTCACAGGGCAGCAGCCAATCATAGATTGTTCTTACATTGGCTGCTTTCAAACCTCTCGTCTCCGAGTACAGCTGACTGTGACGTCCGGGCCTCGTCCGCCACACCCCCTCGTCCTTGTGCTGGTTGTTTATGTCTGGCCTCATTCCGTTCAGGAGTCTGACTGCCTTGCTAATGGCCGCACCCAAACAACAAGCACAAGGACGAAGGGGCGGACGAGGTCCAGACATCACAAAAGCAAAAAAAAAAAAAAAACGGAGGACATCTGCAGGTTCTGTGTATGTGCGGGGTTAGTTCGGTTCTCTGAAAAAAAAATCTGCGACAGTCTGCAGCCGAGACTGCTGAACTGAATATAAGGAGAGGGGGTTACTGTATACTTAACTTCAGTCCACTTAGAAGTTCCACTGAATGTAAAAAGACAAGCAAGGTAAAAGGTAAAAAAAAATATGATTACACACTCTTTAACTGACACTAATGCTATCACCACCTTCCTCCTCAGTGTGCTGTCAAACCCAACCTCTATCTTGCTGGCTTGGAAAATCCACCCAGAACTTAAAACCCATCTCAGATCACTGCACAAGCGGATTACATCTAACTGCACCCTAACTGAAATACAATTCAATAAATCATGGTCAAAACAATTAAACTGATTTTAAAACTGAGCAAGAGAATGTAAATGTAGACTGTAGATAGGCATGGAATATATAGAGTTCTTGCTATTTGAGAATTTTATTTTGCCCCCCCCAACAACATGAAAAACTATATTAACCATCTCTCAATACTGAAGGACAAATGATCATTGTATTGCCATGGTGACATCACAAGGTACTAGCTTAACATGACCATCTGGTAAGTATTAAGTCATCTGTCAAAGTATTAATTAGCCCACATTTCACACATTTGTAGCCGCTTATCACAATATGCAACTTAAGTAGGTCATTCAACTGCAAGATCTGGAATCACTATTTCTACTTCTCTTTTTAACATGTATGAAATCTCAGCTGCATCACAATCAGAAGACAGATGCACACTGAACTCAGCTACAGGTAGAATTTAAGTCAGATTCCTAAACTCACTGCATGCATAGGTCATGTGTCTGGCAAGCACATGAATCACAGTTAACAAGAGTGAGTAGTTTTCACTCTTTGACTCTCCGTAAACATAAAGGAATTTCACTCTCCTCTGTCCTCAGTAAAAGACTTCATTACTCAAGGGTGCTGGTAGACACAAAGGGCTTGAGTTGGGACCTGGTCCAGCACTTTGGATCTGGTCATCTGTCCTGTAGTCTACGGAAAAGGGCTTAAAAAACTTGAGCAATGGCCCAAAATGTTGCTAACTTTTTAACTTGGGCTTTCTATTTCAAATTGGCTGCATCCACATAATCAATACTCATCCTTTTTAAGTCATTTAAGCAGCTTTGTTAAAGGGTTTTAATTGAATGCTTTAAAAGAAAAGACATGTGGATGTAAAACATATAGGTTCCAGTGTTGGGCAAACAAACTCTCTTGGGCATGAAAAAATGGATTAGACTTGATAGTACAAGTGTTTGCAATGCAAAGAGAGGCCCTGTGCAATAGGGTTTCAAATGGCCAGTCCAGAATCACCGCTATTTGGCACAGTATCTTTAACCAACAATCAGGCTGGCCGATTAAATGAGCCTCAGAAGTAGCATAACAGCTTAATACATTACATTAAAAAAATAAAGGTAAACCCATATTCGTACTGTACAGTTTTCACTGAACTGCTGTCTTCCGCAGTGCTAGAATGAAAATACCAATGCTACCCTTGTATAGACTCTACTGTAACTGCACATGCATTTTCTTTGGTATAAGCAGGTAAACAGTAATAAATTCATTTAATTTACAGTAAAAATACAGGGCTTTAAGAACAACAAAACGAACAATTATTAATTTGGTTCACAAACTCTGTACCGTGACTTCATGAGGAACTCTGTGTGTGTGTATATATGTATATGTATGTATGTGTGTGTGTGTGTATTATATATTTCCAGAAGAATTACAATAATCATTACCAGCAAGAATGAAAATCTAGCACAAGGAAGAGACACAACAGCAGCAATCTAATATTTCACTCGGAACACCAATGCCACCAGGTGGAATTATAAGTATACTGATTCACCATGCTGAAAACCACTTCTGTTTAAGGAGAAGGGATAAAGTGAATGAAAAGTGGATGAGTCACAAGGGTGTTCAAGTCCCAGGGAAAGCCCTTGGGTTGGGTCTGAGAACCAGCAATCCTGGCCATTTTTGGTTCCTCCAGCAAACACAGCACTGTGAATAAGCCTCTCCGGTTTCAACAAATGAAATAAGGTTAGTAGGGCCAACAGGAAAAGCTCTGTCAAGAAACAAGAATCATACCATGGGATGACAGGCCAAGCATGGCATTTCACATTTACATTCAGGAAATATCCATAATTTTAATATCAATTTTCAAGCTAAACACATGTGAGTTGCTCTTACACTTCAGGAGACTTCCTATCTTGAGTGCCCAGTAGGGGTGTGATAGTTAAGCACACACCTAACAGTCAAGCATGTAAGCAGTTCAGTACATTTTGATACAAAAACAGAGACATGTAGAGCATGAAATTTCTTTAATGTATTGGGAATTTAACTTGTACAAACGTGATAAACTGGTTAAAAACTCCTCTGAACACATAAAAAGCACATACCCTTCCGTCTTTAAAAAACATGTCTATTATCTAGGCGTATTTGTTAGTTAATGATGCTGCATGTTAACATACAGATAAGGAGACAAAGGTCTCACTGGATTTTTGCTGACCTAGACAGCAGTTAGTTTATGACATGAGCCTTTTAACATGCTCAATATTTTCGTCCATGTCTAGCTGTGTGTCAAATACAAAACAAATATATGCAGAGCACTTAAACGTTAGTCATACCTTTTCCAAACCACTGCATAGCTAATAGGTAGTGATGGGCCGATCCACATTTTTCCAGTTTCGATTCCGATATAATACATCTTTTTTACTTTAATATTAGCATTATTTTTGTTGAAATTGGGGTGTTTGTTAGTAAGGTTACATCACAGAATAAATGAACTACTAAGCACTTATTAGAAGAGCAAAAAATGTACACAACTACATTAAATTTAAAGGCATTCCAAAGGAATTTATTTATGTGACATTTCACAAAAAGGTAGCAGCAACAGCTGTAAAATTTTGTAAATATCAAAAACACAACAATATTGGCGGAATCAAATAAATAATTCAAGTATTATGTCCGTTTTAGCAGCAACAACTGTGTAGAAAAGTGCAAACTAATGCATTTAAAATAATGTTAATTCGTGGACACGACACGGGTAGAGTGTACTCTAACCACTTCTGTATTTAAGGTGGACCGGCCGAGTTACGTGATGCCCAACTTTAACTTCATGTTTTGAGAGACAGAGAGAGTGGAGAGGGTAAAACCAGGCAACAGAACAGACAAAATAGCCCCTGAAAGAACCCCAAAGAGGTCTTGAGGGAGAGCTAAGAGTCTTCTCTGATATTCCTTTTGTTTTTGGGTTGTCTGCTGACGCATCTTGTATTACAGCGTCTAGTTTAAGGTCCAGCGCAAGCTGCAAACTGCAATATAGAGATCGGGGCTGTCCGACCGATGTCCGATATCAGATTTATGGCTATATCGGATCCGATATCAATATAATATCGGATCTGGCCCATCTCTACTAATAAGAACACCAAGCACAATACGGCAACTCATTTGGTTTCAGATGAAAAAAATAAAACTCCTTCAAACAATATACATGAAAACATTTATCAATTTGTCTTTTTAAAAGTGGTGTTAGAAAAAGATGGCCTTCAGCATCCAATATGTAAATCATCTCCAGGAGTGAGATCAATCCTGTGCATGTAAACCTACTCACCCTCTCCTGTGTACCAGTCAACACTTGGATTTTCAGTCACATTTACCAGCATCAGGCATGACCCTTAATTTCAGGGACAGTGGACACATCAAATGGATCAAAAGATTAGGTTGCATCACAGAGGCTCTGGGTAGCATTTCTTTCTGGATTCAATAAACATATACTCGGAGTAGGTAGCGATGAAGACGACTAGAGTGCCTGGAGAGTCAGTGCTCATACAGTACATGCAGCTTGTGGTCCTGTCATGTTTACTCTCCATACAAAACCCCTGAATTACAAAGAAATAACCTTGTATAGTGTCATTTTTCATATTCCACCATGCTACAAGTCTCAGGTATATTCAAACATGTTCCTCCAACAGCATCAGAGGAGATGTATTAGTCTAAATGGATCCCTTCTCCCTCATTAGTTCTGCACAAACAGACCAACAATAACAATACCTGCTTCTGAGGCAGAAGCGTACCCTTATTCGCAGCCGGAGACATATTGTAATGTGTTGTGGACAAAGAAAAAATAAAAAACAACAAACCTAGACTTGGTCCGTGACTAAAGTAACCAATCATTGTTCTACCTGTATGACAAGAAGCATTAGGGGTCTTCACAAACACACACACACAAACCCCCACTTTCACACGGATCAGCAGTAGCGGTATCAGTCCATCACGGATTTCCCAACCTCCCGTCACTGAGTATCTGAGTACAGCTGACTGTGACGTCTGGGCCTCGTGCGCCATGCGGCTGTTACCAAGGCAATCAGACACCTGAACAGAATGAACCTCCGCTGCTCAGCACCGTCCCAAACA
>JBBPCY010000023.1:1004577-1024287 GCA_037974405.1 Brachyalestes nurse
TAAATAAACAGCAGTGTATTAACCAGTAAACACACACTCTTGCTTATATTTTCATGTATGTGTAAGGCAGCAGAAGTCTTGCGCCAGTAGGTGGTACTACTGCACCTCACTACGTTTATGATTTACTGGCATTTTTGGTCCCTCTTTTTTTGGTCCCTGTGTATATATAGTGACCTACAGTCTTCATTGCCAGTCATGGGCTGTGTCCCCTTATATGACCGTGTGTGACACCTAATTGGTTCATTGACAGGTGTGCTTCTGACATTACCGTGTTTAGTCAGTGGGGGGGAAAGGAACATTTCAGCCATCAGATCAGTTTGATCTGGACCAAGACCACCTCTTTTGCTCCAACCAAATAAAATCTATTAATGGATACCTACCACCAAACAGTGAAGAACAAAAATACTTTTTCATTCTTTGCAAATGTTGTAAAAACAAAACTGGAGTGCCTGGTATGTTGATGGCAATTCATAGCATTAAATGCTCCTGTTTAAACAACACTTGTGTTGTTCACTCGTTATTCCTGGAGAGGACGCTTTTCTTCTGCACCATCAACTGAGAGCACAGTACAGTAAACAAGCGCCAAATAACACTTAGCTGCGACCAAGAGAGTAAAGTGAGTCATTTAATTAACAGCTACAATAAACTGATATGGCTAAGTGGTATGCCATAAAAGGTTAATGGCATCACAGGTTTGGAAGGATGTCAGACGCAAGCAATAACAGATGCTACCTCATAGAAATTGCAAGTCTTAATTCAGACATGAATCATCCAGATCACAGATATTTTTGCTTGCCCTCCCCCATTAATGGTCTTTTCCTTGGATGAGATTCTGGCTTTGGCAGCTCCAGTTACCTTGGCCACAAGGGGCCCTGCCATGATCTGGCTTTGGAAGGTTATGGTCTACTCTACAGCTATGTATGTGTGCGAGCACCTGTGGTGTACATAACCAACAGCCAAGAGGACAGTATGCCCACGCCTGGGAGGACAGCTCCGCTGCTGATATTCTCTCACTCGTATCTTTTAATTAACACAAGCTGAGGGGTTGCACATTCTCTTTCTTTTGTGCACAGGCTGGCGCCAACTTACAAAAAAAAGGGGGGGACATACTCCATGAACAAATACTTCATTTCAGCTCATCTGACTCCAAAAGGCTAAGAAAACAAGCAAATACGCAGAGGTCAGGGAGCACATTCATAGCACATCTTTCATTACTCTTTACAACTGTAACGAAGGCCTGGCAGCTGAAAAAGCTGCACCCCATTGCCAGAGTTAAGTTTTTATAACAAACCTGTAGAAAAGTGAGCTGTGGGAATTGAGAGAAAACTACCTTTGGTAGACCTACAGCTCCCAGCTTCTATTTAGTGTCTATAAATAGAGGGCTAATTCAAGAAATCCCTGTGCGTGTAAACTGAGACACAAGGCTCACATGACCAGTTCCAAACCAATCACTTCCCACTTCCTCTCTGCTATGTTACTAAAAGGAAAAGGGAGTTTTTGTGTGACCCTTTGTGTGTGTGTGTCTGTGTGTAAAGGTGTAAAAGAGAATAAGGGTAAGGAGCAAAAAAATAAATCCAGGATTTCATTGACTTCAATTATTAGATAAACAAAATACCTTGATTTATTATTTTTGGTCATTAGCTTAAGATTCAAGCTCCGCTGACTTGGCCTAAAACACTCTTAAAGAGTGTGTTCAACATAGCATGAAATAAATTCTGAATTACAAACACTGTTGAAATTCCTTACATTACCAATAGGGAGAGCACACTGATGTATTATTTACTTAAGGCGGACAATTATTCTATCGCCCATTAACACAGTTTTTTTTAAACATCCTTTTATTTTGAAAATGTGTTGCTTTTTTGTGTTTTTGTGCTTGTGTGCGCGGAGTACACGACTCTAAGTCTCGGCTGGTTTTCGCAGGGGACATCGTCCCATTACTTTTGTCTATTATAGGGACAAAAGTAATGGGATTATTACGCCTGATCATTACACCAACAGGGACTTTTATGCATACAGAGACATAGACGTTACTATGGAGCTTGTCCCCTTTGCAGCTGCTATAATGGTTCCGCACCACATGTTCCAGAACTATTCATCATCATCAGTACCTACTGTTGTAGCGGAACACGATCAAATCCTCACAGCAATGTTCCAAACATAGCATAACCAAAGTCTTCACAGAAGAGTACAGCAGTAGAGAAGTCTCCCCATGAAATTCTTGATTTTAGAAGAAATCTATGTCTAAAAACAGACATTTATTATGGAAATGTATGATGGAAAATACAAATGCCCACAAGTGAACATACTCTATATGGACATAGAAATGGGACGCCTGACGATTACACCTTTAATGACACTGCATTCAGATACATAGACTTTCATATGGAGTTGCCCCCTTTACAGCTGCTATAATGCTCTGGACTCTGAGGGGAACTTGTTTTTCTATAACAGACTAGATAAAATGTGAATGCCCTGTAGTGGCAAATAACTTTGGTTTTATATTTGATTTGATTACATTAATGTTTAAGTTCTCAAGAAATATTTCAACTGTGTGACTGTGTTAAAGGGAACACTGTTGTTAAAAAGTGTTTGTAAAACAAAAGACAAAAGTTTTTGCACATTTGTTCATATACCAGTACTTATAAAAATAAGAGTGTGCAATACAATACTCTTGAATTCACTATTTAATTTTGCGTATAACAACGCGATTTATCACGATTAATCGCAGAAAACCTTGGGATTAACTGCAAAAAAGTTTATTCTTGCCCAGCATTAATTATCAACATACATCTGACATGGACAAGGTGAAAAGCTAAAACACAAAGGTGGGAGAAAATATATTTTCCTACTTGCTTGACTTGGCTTTTCTTTGTTGAGATACAAGCCTAAGATCAACACACTGCTGCCAAATTGCTGAGTGAGACAGAACACAGTCTGTAGTCCTGCTGTTTTCACAGAGATGAGTATAAAAGTGCAGTTTTCTGACTAAGGTCACTGAAGTCCTGGAGACATACTAGCAGCAGGGTCCACAATATACACTCCAGCCAGGAATAAAGCCTAAAACATCATCACTGCCCCATCAATACCCATTGCCTGATGATGGATTAGTTTAGAGCGTCAAGCAAAAAGTCAGTGTGGCTGCATGTTTTGCTCTAAATAAGCAGGAGCTCACCTGAACAACTGTCTGCAAAGTGATGACCAGGTAGAATCAGACAAGCTGGAAACAAAACCTGGAGCCACACTCTCCCTCTGAGAGTTCACGTTTGATTTCAGAAAAATATAATGTGAATTAAGCCATAGAAACAGCTAACTGACATGCATTTTTTATTGAAATTTTTAATGTTTGACCGAAGCAAATGGCCCACAAAACATGCAGATATTTAAAGACATTTGTCACATTGTCGAGTGAAAGAAAAAAATGATCAAAAATGCCTCATGAAGCACTGCTGAGTTCTGCTGACTGCAGCTCATGGTGATCTCAAGAGCAATTTGTGCAGTGTCTTCAAATGTGAAGCATTTACCTCTCTGAGCACAGCAGTTTAGTCAGGGTCATGTCATTCTAAAGTCCTTCAAAGATCCTCTATGTCCAGCGGGAAACGTTTAAGACCATCTAATTGAAATTAAGTCCTCTGAAGTCTTGGAGTATGAAAGAACACACAACACAAGAATAAAGCACAACCTGATCGAATATATGAATCTGGATGTTCAGATACTTTTGACACTTGACCAAAAAGAACCTGAGAAGTTTCTGGGAGCCCTCAGCAAAAGCAAACTTGAAGGCCCTACATTACTCCTATAACACTTATTGATTCGCTTGGTGAAAGAGAATTAAATATTTAATCTATACTCAAAAAGGAACAATATGACAAATAATTGAAAAAATAAAAAATATGTTGGGAACCATGAAATCCGTAGTGACTGATTATAACACAAAACATCCCATTCCCATTGTGAATACAGGCAATATCATAAATGCAAACACAATGAAGCAAGACACACTGGGGTTCACAGGCATAGCACCAGCGCTCCTGGCAACTCTGGTTTAGATGGTCAAAGTCAATCATTAAGCCACTGACTTTTAACCTTCTCACCAGCTCTGAAAGCCCAGAGTGCTCCTCTATGCCAAAACCAAGCTGAGCACATGGGGCCAGAAGAGGTCTGGCTATTTTCCAACGCTTTTGCAAACCAGAGTGCATAAATTCCTTGAGACTAGCTAGAATTCATAATCTTAACCTTAGTGCTTTGTATTTGCTTACCTTCTTTGACCTCCCTGTTACAAGGTAACAATGTATTAGTCACTAACCAAAACATAGTAAGGAAGAAGAGGAAACGAAATAAAAAAAATAAATAAAAATCACTATTTGTAAAGACTGTACTACGAGGACAGTAATTCAAAGCACGGCAGGCTATGACTAAAACGGGGGGAGGGGGTATCCTCGTTGGGCAGGAAAGCGACCAGGGCGGTTCAGGACTGCATTCCGAAGAACAACCTGTCCAGCCCTGCATTAGGTCAGGGGTGCTCAGCTCGTCCTGGCGTGTAGTTCATTTTGATTGCTCGAACACATCAAATTTAACTCATCAGTTAATGGCCAGGTTTAGCAGCTGCGTCTGAGCAGGAAAATCATTAAAGCTGTGCTGGACGCCAGCTCTGCAGGACCGGACTTGGGCTCCCCCTGTACCACATTAACGAATGGACCCCACTCCACTTTTGTTATGAGATGAAATTACAAATGTCGAAAAGAGATTAAAGGCCCAGAAAGCAGATTAAGTTGTCAAAATATAAAATAAAAAACGTATACGCCTCTCTATGTGGTATCCAGTGAACAAAGCAGCTGAAACTGAATGGCCAGTCCTCTAAGCTATGGCGATGTCGAGCTGTGGCTAAACCGCTCGCTCGACATAACAGAAGCTTCAGACTCGAAAATCTGCCTGCTCGATCTGTCTCAGCTCTTTATAAACTGTCCCACGAATACGTGTAACGTAATGAACTTATTTTAATCCAGTCCCGTTTTTACTGGACACTTGACTTTAAACCACACTGCCCATCTCATTAAAGGCACCGTAAACAACTTCGGCTTTGTTAGCTACTTAGCTCGTGGAGGCTAGCTCTCCAAACTAGATAATTCGGGCGAGTTTTGCGGTGCCCTAGAGCTAAAACTGGAAAATGAGTCGGTAAAAAGACGGTTCGAGTGTTATTCCATCAGTACCAAATGAATGTAGAATTAACAAATGTTCAGGGGAAATCAATGAGTCGCATTTGTTCTCTTAATGAGAGCTAAGCAGCTCCGCTAGGCTAAAAGTAGATCTGAGCGTTAGCCACGGTCAGAACTGAATTCACCGCAAAGAAAAACAAGCTAGCAGAGTTAGCCGGTGGTACAGCACACAAAAAGACACACTGCCAGCTAGACAATAATCCGTTGAAGCGTATATGCCGTCTGTTTAAATGTTTAACCCAACTACTAGTGCTAAAATGTGGTCTCGGAAGCCCCTGCTGGACCCCAGAGTTAAAGAAACCGGGGCATTTTACATCAATGAAAAAATATCCATACAAAGTTAGCAAGCTTAAAGTTCGCTAAAGTGACCAGTTATGCAGTCAGGCTGTGGTCTGTGTACAAACACTACACACGGGACAGCTTAGTCACAAACATATACCACAGGGAGACTTTTCCTCCTTTTTTCTAGAGTGGAGAGTTTACTTTTTACTCGCCATTAAAAGAAACTTAACAAGCCGTGGGTGCTTATTTATGGTAACCGTCTATATCCGTGCTCCAAAGTTTAAAGTTTCGACCAAAGAAATCATTTAAACCATGTGATAATCGAGTCGGCGGCTAATGTCAGTGTTTATCGAGGCACGAAACACTCTGTCGGCGCGGTTAGACTAATTGTCCGGGAGATATTTCCCTTCGAAATAGAGGAAAAAACACCACTTAGTTGCTAGTATGGCTAACTAGTCTTCGTGCTACTTACTAGGGGTCGTTTGTAAACCTGGGTGTTCGGGGAGGCTGGTATCCGTACAGATGGCAATAAAGCACGTCGAAACAGAAGCAACACATCTCCGCCGACACGACCATCTTCCTGGCCCCGCTTCCCGATCCGGGACCGGGGCTGAGGTTGGGGGAGAGGACGGTGGAGTTGTAGCCCCCAGGAGTTGGGGAGAGAGCGGTGGTGCTGCCGCTGCCTCCGCCGCTGCTGCTACCGCTACCCCCGGGACCCCCCAGGCCGTTCACCCGATTCACGTTCCCGGCCACCACGGTCGAGGAGGACCCGATCCCCAAGTCCGACCCGCAGTGTCCGGCCCCAGCCACTCCGCTCCCCGCCCCGCCGGGGCCCCCCGATCCGGGGGATCCCGACAACTTCTGCTTCTTCACCCCGCAGCACCCGGCCGCCATCTTCGAACAATCTGCACCGACACACCGCTTCCGACCCATCACCGTCCGAGCGGGAGGGGCGGGGGGAGACGCCGAGCACACGCAAAAGTCCCACTGCGTCAGGGCGCACGGCGGATCACGCTCCACCTTCTCCTCCGCCTCCTCCCTCCTCCCTCTCTCGCGACGAGCAACACCCGGAGTAAATTACGGGAGGGAGGTGACGGTGCTGGGGAGGGGGAGCGAAGGGGAGTGGGGGGGTGGAGGGAGGTGAGGGGAGGAGGAAGGGAGAGGAGAGACTCTGCAATGTCACCCGAGCTTCTCCGCCGTGAAAAAGCCGTATCGCACGCTGCGATCGTACGCAAAGTCCGTAAACACGCGGCCAGCTGCGAACCTCTGCAGAGCCAGCGCTCGGACGGAGCCGCGGGGTTGTAGACCGGAGCCGCAGGCCCCTCTCCGCTCCCACTCGCAGCGCGGCTCTCCGCCAAAGCGCGCGGACATCCACAGAGTCGAGCTTCAGGCGGGGACGCGGAGGAGCGAGGCGAGCCGGCCGTCACACTGCAACATCCCCTCCCCTGTCCGTCCCTTCCTTTAAGAGCGTTCGCTCAGCTCTTCCTGTGCGGGAGTGTCGGGGGCTTTTCCGAGCACGCAGGACCCCATACGGCTCGTGCGCGAGGCGCTGCGCCCCGGCTCGTGTTTTCTATCGGTTGTTTACTTGCATCCGACCTTGGCTGATAGAGGCGGCCGGCTTCCCCCTGCACACACACAGGTCGAGCTCCAAATGCTGAGCTGTCCGCAGCTAGGGTGGCTTTTTGGTTGTTGGTTTTTTTCTTTCCTTTTTTCTTTTTTTTCAGGCACCGCAGCAGTTTGGCTTTTCTGACAGCGCCAGGGAGACGCGAGTCATTTCAGCAAAGCCCAGCGAAACACCGGCCGCCCCCCCCCCTCCTCACCACCACTCCACCCCCTCAGTGCGCAGTATTACACCTACCCACCCACCCCCACTTTTACCCTCTCGGCTCTTTTTTACAGTAAGCCCACTGTGAGCAGCACGCGAGAAAGTTTTCTCTCCACGGATGTTAACGTTGCCATCCGTTTAGGAGGGCACGTTGTGTTTTGGATGTCCACGAGAAGCCGCCCGGACGTTTTTCAGCCAGCCCTGCTCGCCAGTCCAGCCCCAGCGCCTGACATTAAAGCCTGGTTGCCGTGACGGGGCGGAGGGGTGGGGGTAGTTTGGGGGAGGGGGTAAAAAAAAGGGTCCTACGCGATCACCCCGGAGCCACAAGAGCAGCGTTCACTTCCTCCACGCCGAAACCAGAACCAGGACGTACTTTACGCAAGCTTCTTACGCATTATGCGCACTGCTCGCGATCTGTATTCTCAATCCCGGCTACGCGAGGAAAAAAATGGTGAGGCTGAGCCCTGCTCTCATTCAGTGGCATCACTCCGTTCTTCGCGGGTGAAACGTCCGGATCCCGCGTGTGCCATGTCCTCGCCCGCCTTCATCCTGGTGCCGAAAGAATAGAGACACGGGTCAGGGAAGGCGTGATCACCCTTCTAGCGGCTGGCGCCAGCACGTGGCCCGCCTGGCAGCACCGCCGCACAACCCAGTGTGATCAGAGCCACAGACTAAACGGGGAGGATCGCCTAGCGTATTCTCTATTCATCCAGCTAGCCCAGTGTAGCCCAGTGTCAGGCTGTGCAGACTTCTTTATCATTCACCAAAAGCTTAGCAGCAGAGTAAAGGTAGGCTACATCCCTAAACCCCACAGCAGATGACTTTTATTTTGCTTTTAAGAACTTTTGATCCTTTTGGGATAGGTACGTACACCTTTTTCACTGGGAGGGGGCACCCCTATTCACCCCTAATCATCCCTATTCGCCCCGTCCCTCCTCCATTACATCATGCTGCACCTTATTCAGTCATGCATATGGACTCTATAATAAACCTGTTTGACACACTTCTTTCTTTTCTGCCTTTCTTCCTTTCTTTTTTTCCTTCACAACTCTTCACATGCCTCTGGAGATGTGTATGCCACTGAAAGAATGTGTGGAAGTAGATGTGTTGAGTAATAAAATTAATGGGCTACAAATAAGACACAAGAGTGTTGACAGCAGGGTCACAAAACACCTGGAGAAAAAGCAATTTGTTTTCCACAGTTTGGAAAACATGCTGCCAACGCCTGAGTCAGTGCTTAAAACGGATGACGGTGGTGTTTCTCGCCGCTGAGCTCAGCTGATCAGATTGGGGGCGACAGGTAAGAATGGAAAACACAGAAGCAGACTTCAAGCTTGTTGAAAAGCTACCGAGCACCCTGGGCCCTTTCACAAAAGTGGTGTTTCACAGTGCAACCCAAGCCTCTCCATGCTGCAGGTGCAGATTTGTTGGGGGGTGGCAAAAAAGGGATTGGCAGCTCAGTCAGCCTGACTGTTTCACAGGTCTGGGATCAGGCTAGAAGCAGTGCTTGAAGTATGATATCTTTATGAACACTGTTCCTTACAGGGTGTTGGTTGACAATACAAAAATAATAAAAACGTGATATTTTATTGACTAAGTAGGCAGGCAGATGTGAGTAAAAGCTGCACAGCAATTAAAGTGCCATTGACCATTATATTAACAATTAATACCACGGAATTTCTATAGAAATAAATTATTGAGTGTGGTTTGATGTGAAATGCTAGAGCCTCTCTAGAGAAAGTCAGAACTGCTCATAGTGGTGGAGATAGGAAACATCTGGAGCATTTAATGCTTCTTAAAGCTACATCACCATGATACAAAATGGTTAATGAGCACACTTTCTCATGCCCCAGGCTTCAGTTCCCCCTTTACTGAATTAAGAAAATGTCAAAAAAAAAATGTGTAATTCCAGTTTAAATTAATTTCATTGAAATTGTGTCCAGTCAATGGATTGACGCAAACCAAAATCCGTCCTCCACTTGCTCAGTTGCTTTTAAAGAAAAAAACAATAAAAAAAAATAACAATAATTAATAATAACAATAATTGTGAATTTCTCAAAATGTGTCACATGTTACAGTGTGTGGTACCAATGCTATTAGAACTTTGTATGCTTTCCTGTTGCCAAGATAAGTCTTATAATCATGGCTGAGCTGGGGTCTGAGATTATTTCTGCACACACACATCTCCACTGCTTGGTCCTCACCTCTGAAATTGGCATAAAGGTGGCATTTAATTGTAGTTTTGGAGACTTAGTGACCTCAAACCTCACCCACCTTCTGTACTTGTACTTTGGGAAGTTTCAGCTTTTCAACCTTTCTCATTTCATGAAGAGACGCTACTCATGTCCTCTTCCAGAGGGTCTATCACTGCTTCAGTTATTTGAAACTTCTTATTTACTGAGGCAATGGAAGCAATTGGTATTTTCAGCTGTAAAGCAATTTTTATGGATGTAGTAAATTGATCTAGGAAACGAAGTACAGTCTTCTTATTTCACTTGTGTATGATCTCCCTCCATGCCAATGAATGACAAAGGGTGTTTTGCATGTGTAATAATCATGTTAATACCCCAGTGACACAAGAAGTCATGGATGACCACTTAAAGAGTTGCAGAAGACTTCTAAAAAAAGAGGTCATCTAAAAGATATCTCAATAAAATAATTTATTGAAGGGAAAGTACAGGACTTAACATGTTTAACATGCTTTGATATTATGGTATTAAACAAATAATGGAGTGCATAAAACTTCAGCTTTAACAAACCAATGATAAAAGTAATGAACATTTTATTTTGGTTAATCCTTGTTGACATGTTAAAAATATACAAAAATACTTCATTAGTTATACATTGTTTTAAAATCGCTGGCTTGTGACCCAGGTTTTGGTTATTAGAAGTATTTTGTAGCACCTCAATTGGTGTTAATAAATGTTTATTTAGTAATTATATACCTTGTGTCTCTCCTCTTGTAAAGTGCCTCTGTCTTCTCAGATCACCATTTTCAGAAAAAAAACCCCTGTACCTCCAAAATATTAACTTTGCAGGAGAAAGGGAAAAAATATACCCTACAATGGGCATTAATGTATAATGTATTTTTTCAGGCATTTTGTTGCCTTAGAAATGTTTACTCTTAATCAAACATCTGTTAGTATAAGTATGTAGTACTTCATTTGTAATGGTTTGTTATTAATTATTACAAGTGCTCAGTACTTTGTTATATTTAAACATTTAAAATGTGACAGCTATCTTCATATTACTTGTGGTTTATCAGTGCTGATGATGGTGATTTTGGAATCATTTCACCTCACTAAAAGATTTATCTTATTGTCAGAATAAGATCAAGACCATTCACCATCCTTTTATTAGTTCAGTTTAGGATGTTGTAAGGAGTTACACAGGGAGGAGAGTTTGGTCTAATTCAAGCTTTCTAAAAGACCTTTTCTGCAACTCTTATACCCCATATGGTTCTTTAAAAGATTTATTGTTTCTCAGCTGCTAGCAGTGATGTGAATACATTTGTTACTGTTTTTCCTCTAAAACTAAATGCATATTTTCACTATTGTGCCATGCTTTCAATCATTGCAAACAGTTATTTCCATTGGACTATATTAGCATTTTTTATGTTCACTATGCATGCATGTTCACAGCTTACCCTATGTAACCCCATACCTTCTCAGAAGACACTCCTTTTACCCATTGTGGCTACCATTAAAATAATACAAGTCAGTTTACATGAAATTCTGTATATGCATAGTTATTCTACAACATCCTGCTTTTTGAGTGACACACACACACACACACACACACACTTGGTTCCTTGGTCTGTTTCCAAGTCCCTTTGGCTCTGAAATGAAATGACACCATGGTGTAGGGAGACTTGCATATTCATATCTCTAGAAGTCTAAATACAGATCAGCAAGATGGTGTCTAATTGCAACCTATAAGCAAAGTTAATTGAATACCCTTTGACCCTTCTGAGAGCTTTTACTGATTTCGACAGTGGGTCAAAACTTGTACAGGAACAGAAGAAAATCACCAGTGGCAGATCTGGAGTCTTTTGCATCATCAGACAGACACAAACCTTACAGACGTTTCCTTTAGCAGGTAATTTGAGATTAAATCAGCTGCAGAGACATCTGGGTTTCACATATGGGTTAAACAGCTTAAAAGTGCTTGTCAAGGAAATCATTTTGACACTAACATAATTTGATGTATAGATCTAAATTATAAGCTCAAACGTTAGACATTTACTTGTCAGACGTAAAGCTACTTAATGCAAAAAAATCATTTACTTGTTCCCATGATGTGATATGCATACTATGTGCTTACTTTACACAAACATATCTAAAATGTACACTAATGCCCTAACTGAGAGTAAGAACTGCTATAGTCTGCCAGTGGTTCTATAGGAAATGATGCAGTAGACATTTTAGTTTGTACACTTCACACAAAGTAAATGAAGCACTCAGCATCTTAAAAGCCACGAGTGCACTGAGTGAATATGCTGTTAATCTCGTTTCAAGAGGAGTCAGCCGTGTTTCAAAGCATGTAAAACTTTCTCTCCCCACCTGTACTAAAACGCATGGGTCATCCATTCATTGGGACTGAGCTACACCTCACACCAATATAGGGGATTCGGTTTGCAATAAAAATTGGGCGTCTTAGCATTTTAACCGGAGGCACCAACAGTCCTAACGTTCTCCAGGGAGGCTGTGACATGGCACTTCTCTTCAAACTGTCTGGACTGGGCTTTTAAAACAACTTGCACTAAAAACTCTAGTAACACTTTGCACTCATAAGGCACCGCTTCCAGAAATGTGCACCACTGTTGATGCGTTTTGGTGAGTTTTGCATGAGTAGTTTTTTCGTCGTAGCTCACAGCAGCGCTGCCCTGTCAAGATGAGTGGAAAAGTTGTCTGAGACAGTAGCAGGATGATACTCCTTCGAGTGGCGTTGTCTGGAGCGCTATAAACGCAGTGAGGCGTCAGAGGTGCGGGTGGATACTCGTGCGTGCTTACCGTGCAGCAGACGTGCGGCGTCCGCATTGCAACAGCATACGTTTCCTCTAGGACTGGGGTTGAGGCGCACGGTAGCCCCTTACAGGGGACGGATTTAGCCGCCTGAAGGTTAGAGACCCAGTGAACGGCGACGGGAGCGGATTATGAACACCATTTCGGCCCCGTTTAAGATTCTTCCCGCGTGTCTCCGGGTCTGCAGCGCGCCTCGCATCTTCTCAAATATAGCGCTGGCAACGGGCTGGCTGGTGCAACCCGAGAGCGAGAGTCAGGCTTTCCAGGCTAAATACAAGTGTGAATGTGTCACATTCATTGAGTTTCTGTTGTAAAATATGCTATTTTCCCCCTACATCCCTACAACACTCCGGTCTTAACCCAGTTTCTCCAGACCTGTCAGCACTGGAACCAAAGCCGTGTTCTCCTAAAGAGAGGATATGAACTCTAATGATTATTGATTCTTTAATAAAGGCGTTCACACTCTATTGGAAAGAATCTGCAAATCATTGAGAAAGAAACATTGTTCCATGGAAGAGCCCAAAATAAATATGTAAGTAATACAAGTTAGCCTACCATGCGAGTGTGTCAAGAACCCAAGACACACATCACTATGTAGAATGATAGGCTGTTCTAAATAAAAAATAATAATAAAAAAAACACAAGCAACAAAAAAAAATGGAGGTTCAGAAAGGATATTTAAGTTTTTAAATAGACAAGGACCCCATGTTGAAACAGGTCATGACAGCTTTTAGTAATCCAGAAGAAAGATGGAAGGGAAGCTTTCATAAAACATTTTACTACACACGCATCTCGTTTATGGTTAGCTTACTGTCTTTATTCCATTAGCAGATAATTTTTTCTTGCCCTTCACAGTCAATGCAGGATGTTGTCAATCCTGAGCCCTACATCTCACCCAACCATGATATAAATCCATTGCATGCCTGGCTTAATGGCTTAATGCCATTCATTTATTCAGGGGAGAAAGGCAATCTCAACTAGTCTCAGTATTAGTTTGAATATTAAACATTGTCAGCATTTCTAAACACCCTCCTGTGCTCACAAATGCTGTGCTACTAAAGCTAAATAAAGTAACAAAACCTCACATTATTTACATAGGTAATTACCTTGAAGCTGATATGTGCAAGTGGCAAATCTTCCTTCAGATCACACCAAGGTCCAACTGTTACTATGCCTTTCATTTCAATCATCCACATCATGAAGTGGTAAAATCCACAATTCCAAAGGCACTTTGAACTGTACTGTAGCGATTCTCTACAGTAAGTGTACATCTCAATCTCTACAGCTCAAGTCAGTAATTGTTATTGAGGTCTCTACAAATGATCACAAAGCCCATAATCAATGCTCAAACCCTTTATTACAGCACCGAAACATTAGTAGTGCATTAGCAACAATTCCATTCTACAGTGACAATATGAAAATCCATAGATAATCTACATTTAAAAGGAGCCATTTCACCAAATGATACACCGACAAAGACCAATACAGAGACAAAACAGACAAAGTGGGAAAAGGTGGCAGGTGTGCACAAGCTTCAGCTGCTTCAGGACTCCTCATGAACAGGAGTACACCCAGAAAAGAAGCTCTTCCTGTACCGGGTCAGGACTCGCTTGGACTTCTTTAAGACTTGTGGCTGCTCACAGGCAACGTCATGATCAGGTGGGACACGTTTTTTTTCCAGCTTTAAAGATGAGGACGGTTGGCATGTGTCTTCAGTGTCCTAAATTAAAAATTGTCAATATGGTACATTTGTGAAAAAGCATATGACTCAATATACAAAGTTTAGTTTTAGTATTAGCCTTATACCATTAATACAGTAGAGTGCAAAGGTTTGCATATGCCTTTACATGTTTGTTGACTAAGTGAAGGTACAATTCTTAGATGCGGAATCACCGCTTATTCGCAAAGCATGTTTCACTAAGAGAATGCATACTTATTTTCACTTTGAAAAGCAAATAACTTGACCTGGGATATGTAAACTTGTGTACTTAATTTTACATTTTGCAATGCAAACTCTGTTAAATCAAGGCAAATACATGGGGTGGGGTTGGGGGGAAGTGTGGGTAAGAACTGCACTGAGACTCACAGTTTTGCTTGGCGGAACACTAACAGGCTTGAAGAACTTGGCATCTTGGGAGCTTGCAGCTGTGGAATCCTCAGGAATGGAACGAGTATTTGGTTCCTTCTTAATCTGGCAACAAAGACAGGAGGGGAGTTAAGTCCTGTGTAAAGCAAGGTTGAACTTCTACAAATGTATATACACAAGCTCTTCTCATTCTTACCCACGCAAAGCCGTCACTGTTACTACACCTGCCCTTTACACAAAGACAGTTCTCACTGCAAGTCACTCTGCCCTTTCGACAGCAGCACAGTTTGTTGACGCAGTGGCCTTGACAGGTACACTACACGGGACAGTCAAAAATTCATGATGACCAAAAACTTCTAAATTTGAACAGATATCTTGATTATTAATTTATAACTTTTTTTTAACCCCTTCCCTCTTTACCTATATTTTAATGTTCATTATTCAAGTTATGTTAGCATAAGCAGCCAAAGGACATGTCTGAAAGCAAAATGGTGAAGATTCATCTAAAATTAAGATCTTACCGAGATTTCTTTCCTAGAGCCTCGTTTTGTTCTCGCTTTCACAGAGCCTCGTTTTGTTCTCTCCTTCACAGAGCCTCGTTTTGTTCTCTCCTTCACAGGTAGCCATTCGTCCTCATCAGAGTCAGAAGCGGCTGAGAGATCATCTAGGTCGATGTTCGAATCATGCACAGGTGTCCGGTAAGAGACCCGGGGCTGGAAGGACTTGTACAGTGAAAATGGGATACAGCTGTGTTTGTATATAAAGTTTCTATATATCAAGTCATTTTCTAAAACCTTCCCCCACTTAGAGTCTGTGAGCTTTATATCCCTCAGTGTCAAATCAAAAGCTATTCAACTTCTAGCCATCCTCCACCCTGGTTCTGACATACCACATGGACCATGTTAAATAATAAATACAACCATGTCTTGTTTAAGGTTGTGTTGACAGGTATAGACAGAGTTAATATGCTGTGTAAAAGCAAAACCATAAATATTAAAGACTGCTTTCAAGTCTGAGAATGTGCTGTTTACAACATTCAAACGAAACAGTTTCACTTTTCACAGTTGTGGTTAAGGTCCAAGCTGATTGGTGGATAGCCATTATCATTTTGGTGTAGAGTGACTACTTCTACTATATCCACCAAGGTGCAGGTCAGGATGGTAACCATTACTACTACTACTTTTGCATAGGGTTTGCAATGAAAATGACAACAGATGGGTAGACTATTACTGCTTGAGTAAACTGCAGAAACAGAGCAGAATGGTTTATTAACTCTGCTTAACATTCAGCTTACCAGACGCGGTCTTGTTTTGACACCATTCAATACCAACTACATACCAGGTACATATAAAATGGTTGACTCACCTTAGGTGGGACATATTCATGTGTGTCACTTTGAATTGAAGTTACTTCCTCGTCATCAGTCTTCTGAGCCAGAAGCAATTTCTGTAAATATAAAGTAAATGTTAAATGATTTAACAGGCAAAGAACAGCCTGTATCAAAGAAAACCTGAAATCAAATCTGTTTTACCTGCTTGTATTGTTCAATTTCTTCTGTGAGTTTCTGATTTTGCTCAGTGAGCTCCTGCATCTTTTCAAGCTCATTTTCCTATCAAAGAAAAAAAAATTCTCTTAAAAGGCCAAAACCTAACAAGCCCAGCACAATAGTCTAAGAACTGGCTAGGTTCAACCCGAGGATGGGGTTTTGAAGAGTTACAAACTGCATCCCACCTGGAATTTCAAACGCTGTAGTAGCTCCTGTTCACTTGTAGATATTTCCTGCTCATCCTTTTTCTGCTCCTTTGATATCGGCGTACTCTGGAGCTGGCTGAGGAGATACAACACCTACAGAGGGCAGCCCATCAGAAAAACCATGCATTAAACATCAAAGAACTTTTTTTTAGAACGTTAGTGCTTGGGAAAGAAAAGCCCTAAATATTGCTAACAAGTAGCATTGCTTCCCCACACAAATTAATAACGTTCACAAACTTTGGTGGTTAATATACCTGGGCAACTCACCCAAGTAACCTGGCGACACATTTTAGCTTTATATTACACTTAGTAGATATGAACATTCAAAAATATTTTAAGTACAGTGTGAGGATAAGGAAGATCCAACAATTCCCCCACACAATCTTCCCAGCAGCAACAAATGTATAACATCATTCCAAACCCCTTGTGTTAATAAGCATTACAGGAACTTGGTAGACAGAGGAGCTAGCTACATTTGCATTTATGCATTTGGTAGACTTTAAAACCGAATTACTAACAGTATAACAATACAGGTGGTCAAATGTAGTGTCATCTACTATACCACAACCAATTTTAACTACACTGGCAACTAATAGTTACCAAATAATGCATTGCAGTGACAATCCTTATTAGGATACCTGACTGATAAGGGTGGGTGGGACCAAGGTACACAAAAGGTTTCTGAAACAAAGAATACATAAAGGCCTACCTTATTCTGATGACTTTGCTCCAGCTCTAGCAGCTGGCTCTGTTTCTCAGTTTCCACAGCAGACCTTATTTTTCTTTCTTCACACAGAGCCTTCTGAAGGTCTTTGTAGTTGTCGCACTCCTGCTTCAGATCACTCTGCAGCTTGGCATTTGCTGTCTTTGATGTTATAAGCTGCGTCACATACATTAAGTCAAATCAGTATTTTAAATTGTGATTCTCAGAAAAATCTGGAACAACCTCTACATACGGTTACAGCATATCCAAAAGTAGTAATATAGCTCAGGGCATGCCAGTGTTAAAGATGCTGCAAAACAGACATATCTGTACCTCAAAAGAATGAGTCACATTGACAGAACCAATAAATTTTTTACAACATGCTCAATAAGATTTCATATAAAACTTATCATTTCACTTAATGTATATGGTTTGGCATCATGTAACTACCATTTTAAACTTTTCAAGAAATGCTTATATTTGTGTGTCCTGGTTCTGGTTTTAATTTAAGGCAGTAATCAATGTTAAAAGCTCCCAGAGTTGTGGGCACCTTTATTAGAAACTATGGACCATTATAGGGGTGGGTGATATGACAATGAGATTTTGAAGATGATCCATGTACTGATGATCTGCCAAAGCAGAGATCGTAGTATCGTCTTGATAGAATATAGTTTATCTATTGCGGTTCTATGCTCTTCATTTTTTTTCCCCTCAACCAAATCACACCATGTCCTAGTCCGCTTAACGCCCGCCTTCTAGAAACAGAGCTCAAGCAACCAAAGTGAAGGTTAAAGTGAGGCTAAAATGAAGCCGAAACGGAGCTAAAGGATAAAAGCAAGGCTAAAAGGAGTCTAAAAAGGAGCTAAAGGCTACAAAAGAGGCTAAACGGATGATAAAATGGAAGCAGGGCTAAAAACGAGGGTAAAACGGAGCTAAAGGCTACAAAAACAGGATAAAATGAGTCTAAAAACAGAGCTAAATTTTAAACATGAGGCTAAAACCAAGCTAAAGGCTACAAAAGAGGCTAAAACTGAGCTAAATGTTTAAAAAGAGGGTTAAAATGAGGCTAAAATGGCTAATAGAAAAGGGAAAAAATTTTGTAGAGCAGCAGTCACTAACAGGCAAACCGCGGTCTGCGTCTGGACCCGGACCCAGAAGCTGTCCCATACGAACCCAGAGCTATAGCCAAAACAGAACGTTATAATTAAAACCTGACAGGACGCGTCTATTTTAACCGGCACAGCTTTAACAGTAGCATTTAGCGGCCAAGGAAACCCACAGATCAACTGCATGCAAGTTAAGCCATCCCACGTGATACCTTTCAGCCAATCAAGTACGTTCCTTCAAAGCGGTAAACATTGCAACTCTACAGGGCAAACAGAGGAGAGTTTGAGGCAAGAACGGGTGATGGTAGAAGACGGTATAAAGAAACAGAAAGATAGCGACACATGAGCAAACAAAAGGGATAGAGACAGATGACTGGGGGAGAGATACAGACGACTGAGTGAGAGAAAGGGAGAGATGCAGACTCTTGTGGGGAAGTTGAATATAGGAGGGGAAGAAAGTGAGCCTCAAATTGTTCAGCTGTTAAGATGTGTTGAGGTTTATTTTTTGGTAAAAGTGGTTGAAACGGAGTCAAAATATGATACAGAAAAGTGGAAATTTAAGCTTTGTCAAATAATGTTTTTGAACTGTACTGAATTAACTTCAGGTATTGATTACATGCACACACACAAAATAGTTAAACATTATGATCTTCTGGAGTTTTGCTTCTAAAAATTTCCTAACCGGAATATCCCTGTTGTAGAGTAACGTTAGAATAGTAAAAAAAAAAAAAAGAAAAGTAGAAATACTATGATAATTGAAATTGTGACTTCACTATTAAAAAAAATTGAGATGATATCTTCACCATATCGCCCCCGTCTAGACCATTAGTTGTTTTGCGTTTTTAGACATGGCATATCTGGGGCATGGCAGCTTTTACAGAAACCGATCCGGTCACAAATACTGGATATCCCAAAGCCCTCCCCATAAATCCACAACTGTTCCTCACCTCAGACATAAGAATTTTCAAGGTAGTCTTTGCCTCCACAATTGTAGTTATTGAGATCCAGTGTTGCTTCATGCGTCCCTCTTTATCAGCAGCCAAAACCTTCTGCTGCAGGTCAGCTATCTGAGCATTCCTAGGTGTGCATGTGGAGTGATCACATGTGCAAGTAAGGGAAATAAGTAAAATGAAAATGCAAAATCAAGCACAAACAGAAAACTGCACCTTACACAACAGTATGGCAAAACTACTATCAGCTTTAATTTAACATGTGAAAGTGCATGTGGCTGACCTAAGCTCCATTTCGGTCTCCAGGTGCTCAAGTTGTTTACAGATTGAAGTGTCCAGATGTGCGTTGCCATGCAGCTCAGAAATAGTCAGAGTGCGACGCTTTGATGGGGGTGGGGGGGGGAGGGTCACACAAAGAACTTAAGTACAAAGGGACAGCCAAGTGGATTCATAAATAACATTTTGGAAATTTAAGTTGATTTGACACCAAATAGCAATTTGATTAAGAAATTCAAGCTCTGAGAATTATGTAAGCCCGTGTGGAGTGTTCTTTATGTTGGGGCGAGTTCAAAAACATGTCAGGTGTTCCAATTGGAATTTGAATTCTCATTCTTGTATGTATATTATCTGTAGGTTATTAAATGTATGTAATTGGGGTACTTCTTGAGGGGGGGGGTTAACAGCCCCACATAAACTCAGCAAAAAAAGAAACGTCCTCTGACTTTCAACTGTTTTTACTTTCAGTAAACTTAATGTGTAAATATTT
>JBBPCY010000023.1:1024387-1041178 GCA_037974405.1 Brachyalestes nurse
TCAGGTGATCACTAATCAGTCCCTCATAAAGCAGAATGAGGTGCTTGTGTAGGAATTTAACAGACACTGGACTGGAACGGTCTCACACTCAGAGAGACGCTGATTTAAAAATAAAGTGCGGTGGTCTCTTTCTTTTTTCCAGAGCTGTATGTGCTTTCTTTGCATGAACGCTTTTGCATGGTAAGGCCAAAAGCGCAATTTTACAACCGTATTTTAAAGTGAGATTAAAATGTACTATTTTTTATTGTATTTCTGGTGTATTTTACAAAACAAATGAATAGTTTACAGATAAAAGCCAACTGTTGGTAATTGTTGGTAATTAGTAAAGGCCGGTCTCTGCTCTAATTATCCACTGGCAGTGGTACATGTGGTGAAATTTGAATTGTTCTATAATTGCAGCTCTCTACTATGTGTTTATTGTGGGAACTCATACAGCAATAAAATGTTTCAAGAATGGTCCAAGAATGTTCACCCATCAGACATAACGTTAAAACCTCTTGCTTAATATTGTTGGTCCTCTTGTGCCCCTAAAACCTTGTTTTAAAGCAAAGCCTCCATGGATCAGACTAGTTTTTCAGGCACATAGAATGCAACATAGAAATTGTATCATGTTTTGATATTCCAGTGTATCTGGTTACAACAGCCTCGAAATACAATGTTTTCGAAGTAACGAAGCTCACTCTCATAACTAGTTTAACTTATAACTTGTTTAAAAGCACAATTTTTTTTAAAGCTCATTTTTTGTCATTTTCCTGTTACCACAGTACAGAGTACAGAGTACAGTATATGTATAAATTTTCCCTCTTTCTGTGGCTTAGTTCTAGATTATGATTTTACTGTGTTAGGATAGATAAGGGTGTGTTTCAACGTACAGTAATCCCTCAGTTTTAAGTGGATCAGGACTCGCGGATTCAGTCACACGCGGATTTTTTCTGAGAACCGAACTCTCATTTACGTTCACGTTTACGGCATTTAGCAGACGCTCATATCCAGAGTGACGTACATCAGTGTACAACAGACGTACAACTCTCCACAATACACGGAAATCTCCACAATACATGGAACTGCAAATATTCTCGCAATTTTTTACTTTTTCGTGGCAATGTTTTTTTTTTTTACGCATTTTAGTTCTAGCCACGCTGAATTGAAATCTCTCTCTTACTCTCTCTCTCTGTCTCTCTTACTCTCTTTCTCCCTTGGAAAGTCCAGAACAGCCGTTCTGCCGCGCTGAATTTAAATCTCTCTCTCTGTCTCTCTTCATCAGGCCTGAGACGGCCGTTCTGGACTTTTCCAGAATGCATAGATTGGCAGTACGCCCCATTCCTTTAAGGGTAATGCATTAAAGCGAAAGTTTAAAGTGAAATTAAAGTATTCTGGGAGCATGTTTGGGGGCATATTTACAATTTACACTATACAATTTTTTTAGGCATTTTGGAACGTAACCCCCGCGAAAAGCGAGGGATTTCTGTAAACTAAAATTTGGGTTAAATCACTGTCGTAGGAACGGAACTGTGGCGTGACTCGAGGACCCCTGTATTCCAGCATTGAGCTTGTTCTCCTGATCAGAGGGCCAACGCGTTCACCACAGAAAGAAGTGTCCCCTCTGCATAAAAATCAATGTCGCCTTGAAATAAACATTAAAATGGACAAAAAACACAGTTGTGACAGACAGCTGTTTCAAACAAGCCTTTAATGTTTGTTGTGTTTATGTCAGTTGTCATAAGGAGCTCATGCAAGTGTCATGTAGCCTTCAGTAAAACTCATAATTCAGTCCACTGCAATTCTGCAATTCTGTCTCAATTCAGTATATTGTTTATGGCAGCACAAATACAGAGGGCCTAGAAATGTCTGTTGTGTGTCTAACACACAATGTTTAGTTGGAATATTGTTATATTGGGATATTTTAAAACATTTTGTCACACATTATTTCTGGCTCATTTATTTAAAACGGCCACTGTCTAATACATTAGTCCCAAGATAACTAAGATAACATTCTAACCACAAAGTGATGTACTAATGTACTGTATTTGATTTCAAGTTAAATGAAAAGTGGACTTGTTGATTTTATTTTACAGCTCATGCAATTGTTGTCATACAGCCAAATATCTCCTTATATGGAAGTTCCCCCGGTTTGTACTGGTGCTCGAGGTTTCAGATGTCATGGTGAGCTTCACGTAAAACCAAAGTTACTGTAATTTAAAAACATTTAATAATAAAAAACGCTACTGGTGTTTAGAAATGGCATAAACATTAAGAAGAAAAACGAACAAATTAATTTTAGTCTCCGTCCACATGTGGGTGGGGGAAAACCCGCAGAGGGAGGGGCTCCGGAGAGCGGCCGAGTGGCGGCGTGCTGAGAGAAGGTGTGGCAAACATGTAGGAAAACAAACACCGGTTCTAGACTGTTTTACACCGTTTATATTTGTTGTAATCAGATTTTACGGGTTCTACGGGTTAAAGCCAGTGCTTTTTGAAGCTTCAACAAGACTCCAGTCCTCACCTCAAACTCAGTTCCATTCCAGTGATCCAGTCCGCATCTCCACAAAGACCGTTAGAAACCCGACAGAGATGGGGACTCGAGTCTGAGACTCGGACTTAAGTCGCACTTAAGTCGCACAAACAAAGACTTGTGACTTGACTTTAGACTCGCCCTCAAAGACTTGAGACTTGACTCGGACTTGGGACTCATAAACAATGTTCATTTCATGGAATTGTTTATTCATATCTCGCACTCTTTCCAACTACCTCCCGCGGTGTCCCATTACTTTAGTCCAAGGCATGGGTGTAGATGGAAATTTGACCCCCCTCCGTCCCCCACCACCTCCCGAAGCACAGATGATGAATTCATACTCCTGTTTTAGGGTCTAAAGCATTTTATTTTGCACATCTTAAATCTAAAACCTAAACATGACACTCCATTTACCGTTCTCTTCAAGCTACTACTCTTCAGCAGTCTTGTGTTATTGTTTTGGCGAGCTGCCTCATTGGTGCCGTTTCCCATACCCCGCCCCCCCAAAGTCCTGCCCCCAAGCCCTGCCCCTCCGCCACCCTTGATTCGTCCAGACATTTAAAGCTCAAACATCCCACATTTAGAGTTGCCATTTGTAAACATTGCCAATCAAAGACTTGAGACTGGACTTGGACTCAAGCACAAAGACTTGACATTTGACTTGGACTTGGTAAAAATGACTTGTGAACATCTCTGCTGCTCCATTCAAACAGATTAAAGTCCTGTAGGACTGCAGGCTGCAGCAGAGTGTTCACCCGCAAACACACACACCTGAACCTGACTAACAGAGACTGGAGCAGCTCAGAACTAAACAAAGACCAAAGACCAAAACAAGTACAGAAGATCCTGAATCACACATTCCTGAGTCCAACTGTGAGCAACTTTTATTAAAGTTATCTGTAACATTAACAGCCAACATGACAATTGAACAAAACAAAACAAAAGCTAATATCTTGATTTTTTTTGGTCAATTTAAGTGTACAACAGAAAGTGGGAACAGCATAAGCCACGGACTGGACGACTCCCTCCAGTGCTAGCATTAGCCATGTTAGCCAGCGGATGCCGTTTCAGATGCCATGCAGAACGCTGGTACTGTTCTTTTACACGGACTTGCAGGTTGTGCAGGTCATCGTGCTGTTTGTATGTCTCGAATGAAGTATCTCCACACATATGATGTGTGTGTGTCTTCTCTGCTGCAATGTCTCTTATCTTGTTGTGGTCCTGTGTTTAGATGCCCTTCATGTCAACATTTTTATGAAGGGACTATAGTAATTGGTTAAACCAAGGAACACGTTAGCCTAAGCCAATCAGAGGCGGAGATTGCATTGTGTACACAAGTGCGCACAGGGAGAGTAAAAAATACACAAGAAGTCAATTTGTCTCAGTAGGCGTCGATTTGTGCCTCTGAAGTCAACTAGTCAACTATTCGACTTTTGTGTTAAAGCTCTAGTACACACACACTATACATACACTATACACACGCACACACACTCACATACACTCACTCACACACACACACACACCAGAGATATTCACAAGTCTTTGATGATGATGATGATGATGAAAGCCTTTATTTGTCACATACACTCTTACATGCGGTTAAATTTCGTCCCCTCCGACCATACATTTACACAAACATCACATTTTGGGGTATAGACAGGTCAGACCAGAGGTAGCAAGAAAATAAGGAAATATAGCATACATGAGGAAAGAGGCCTCCTTTGACCTCTCCCTCACTGTCCTGATTGTGACTGGCTGCCTCTTGACCAGTGGTAGGTAGGTGCACCAGGTTATGGTCTGATCTGCCCAGAGGTGAGATGGCTGTGCAGCTGTATGCATCTTTGACGTTAGCATACAGCAAATCCAGTGTCTTGTTTTCTATGGTAGGGCAGTCTACAAACTGCGTGAAGGTGCACAGTGTCTTGTTAAGGGAGACATGATTGAAATCGCCAGTTACTAAGACACAAGCACTTGGGTGCAGTCTAGCGGTCGTGGAGTGAATGACATCACACGCCGTCGTCGCGTTGGCCGAAGGAGGAATGTAAAGTACAATGGCGATCACATGTGAGAACTCTCTGGGCAGATAGTACAGACGTAGCCCCACTTCTAACACTTCAATGTTCGCATCCATTTTGTTGTCCAGTGACCTCACGTTGCCCATAAGAACAGACTGGAGGTATGGTTTGTATCTCCTCCTCTGGTCACCAGGCTGATTTGCCATTCCTCGCTGCTCTTTTCCCACGCACCTTCGCTCCACCACAGCATCCTCTCTTATTCTTTCCCCTTTGTAACTCCGCAGGGATGTCTGAGAGGAGCGCTCTGTGCTCCGGAGCAGCCTGCCACAGCAAGATCAGCTGGTCATGCGTGTAGATAAAGACTGGGTCGATGCCGCTAGCATTAGCATTAGCAGCACGCCAGCCAAAACAAAGACTTGTACACAAAGAAACGTTGAAATAACTCTCTCTACCTGCATGATTAGAGAGGGCATAGCTTACTAAATAATACTAAATAAACTGAGTTAACTATTGAAAGTTGGGGGGAAAAAAATTAAAACACTAAAATACAAAGACAAGACACCATTCTAAGCTATAGAATGTATGTCTGTAAATGCTCGAAATGCAACCATTCTGGCAAAAAAATTAAATAGAACAAAAATGCTGAAATGTACTGCACTTTCATGTGACAATATATATTTTTTAGGCTGTGCCAAAACATTTTAATTGGACAGCAGAAAGCTGAAATAGCTCTAAGGCCTCGTTCACACAGACGTCTGAATCAGCCGTTTTTCTGGCGTTCAGGGCACCAGTTTATCTGCTCATTGGAGCAAATCACAGCGTCCACACAGGTGCTCAGCCCCGGTGCTCGGTCAGCTGTGCATTTGAGTGGCGTCAAAAAAACGCTGCATGCAAATAAAACGCCGGTACTGCATTTACATGGTGTTCAGTTGACGTTCTGGAGGACCGAATAAGTCCCATGACTCCAGTGTTCTACGTAAGGATCCATGTTAACAATCTGGACTGAAGAATTACTGCCTCCACAGGTCAATACACGAAACTACACATCGGGCTCCAGGCTGGCATTAAACAGTGTCAGACGAACGCCAGTGTAACGCCTCACTGAAGTCAATCAAGCGCAGAAACAAAACACAACAGAGGGGGTTAATTTATCCAAGATTCACTGTGAGGCTGAGCTAAATTAAGTAAAAAAAGTTTATTCAGTGAAATATTCAGGGAAAACTGCAAAGTAAAGAACATGTCACAGGTACATCTTTCTGGTTAACATATCCTTGTTAATTCAGTACTAGTTCCATTCAGAAGTAGCAAAAATTAGAATTATTGTGGTGATATGAACACACACATTAATGAACATATCCTCTACAGAGAAAAAACTTAAATATGAAATATGTCTATAAATTTTAGTCTACAGTTTGTATTAAATTGTTTAACACAATGTACAAAAATAAATAAAATACATGTGCAATACCTTTTGCACAGGGAAGTGTGTTTTTTTAGAGGATGAGTACTTATTTCATTTAGAAAATTACCAAATCATCATTGGACCTGGACCGACTTCTGCATTGTGTGTCTTTGTGTGTGATCCAGTTTAATTGCTTATTATTGTAACCACAAAACTCTAGTTCTTGTCATACAATTACTAGTATTTTTCAAACCTAAGGTTTTAGGGCCAATAAAATTAAGAGTAGTAAAATTAGTATTTAAAATAATGATAAATGAATGATAAACCTGTGGTTTCTCTGTTATATTCTCATAACTTGGACCCTGGACTCTCCACATATAGACTAGGCCTAGTGTTGACTGGGTAATGTCTACATGGACTCAGTGCAACATGTCACAGTGAATGTAGCAAACAAGCAGAGAAGTAGCAACTGTGACTCAGCCCAGGGTGTCTTTCCATGTCAGAGTCACTTAAGTGGTAAGTAGACTAGTTGCTCAAAAAATTCCATGTTCATTTTATCCCTTTGCACTTCTCCTTTCTGCATCCAGTTTGAGCAATGTGTAGGTATTTGACTTGCAACCTAGTAAACTTAGAGGTCACAGTCCAGACAGAAATAAGAACTAACTGGAGGAGTGAGGGCCATAGTTCAATGCTTCACTGACCTTCCTTCATTAAAATGAAAAGTGAAAAGGAAGATAAAAAGACTAATAAATAGACACATCGATTCAGTCTGTCTCAAGAACATGGAGCCACCCATCACCCTGCCATTAATATATTTGGTCAGTTTATTAACCGTCCAAGACCTCATGCTGGAACAAATCATGAAAAAGATGGCCTGGTT
The DNA here is from genome assembly GCA_037974405.1 of Brachyalestes nurse. Classification (NCBI taxonomy): domain Eukaryota; kingdom Metazoa; phylum Chordata; class Actinopteri; order Characiformes; family Alestidae; genus Brachyalestes; species Brachyalestes nurse. Next base: position 1,031,194 of record JBBPCY010000023.1, read on the forward strand.
CTGGGAACCGTCTTGTGAAGATGTTTTTCAAGAACATGAACATGGAGAATGCATCTATATGTTTGAGACATCACTGCTAGCTAAGCAGAGTGCTCGTCTGATGCAAGTCCAAACAATTATTCATGTTAGCATTTGTTTTTTTCTTCTGAATCGCTTTTACTAGGTCTACCACAATTATTATATTTTGCTTAAAAATAAAAGATATATAAATAATTGCAGTTAATGATAATTCTCTTTTATGCAGCTATTAGAGCTCGTGCCTGAAGTGGCCAAATGAATTAGCTGTCTCAGTTTTCTATTTACTTTACTTTGTAGACAAAACTAAGATGTACGAAGATTAAATTACTTCACTGTTGTATACACAAGTTTCCCTAAAAATATGAACAAAAAATACATACTAACGTTAGCTTTAGCTACTCAGTGACATCTCAGTGGGTGTGTTTCCTGTTTTTTTTTTTTTATTTGCATTTATTTGTCTCAGTTCAACTGAAAATGCACGCATTCTGCTTGTTGTGACACAGTATTACTGGAATGTCTGGAAAATGATCATCCTGAATCATTTTGATCTTTTCTTGTAATGTTAATAACTGCAGGTCTAACATTTACATGCACTGTGGCACTGACTAGCCTCCTCTACCATTGTAGTGATTACAATGAATGAGGGGAATTCTGATTCATTTTCATTGAAAAATTAATGACCATCTCCAGAATTAAAGGGACCAGATTTACTGTTGTGACATCACAGGTAAACAAACTAAAGGCATGTAATAGTGCCGCAGCAAAGACAATTTTAACTGACTGGTAAATATATTCAAAATAATTTTTTCAAATAAATGTTGAATTAGAATTAAAAAAACTTTATTGATCCTGAAATTGCATATGTTATGACTGGACACACAGTGACAGATACAAAATACGGTATAAAATATGAACTCTAATAAAGAAATCCAGTAAAAATACTCAATCTAAAATACACTTTGCACAAATGCTGAGATATAAATAGTATAGGTAAGTACCTTGTAGTTAAGTGAATTGCCAGTAAACCAAATGGTGGTTAGGAATCTGCTATTGCATGTAGTACAGATCAGTAGTAGATCAGTAATACACGTAATACACATTACACATATTAATAAGATATTGCACATAGTGATAATGATTTAAACCTAATTGCTGGTTTAGAACTTGAATTTGATCTTGGAATTAGATCTTGGAATTTTATCTCCAGCCTCACTCGCAATACATCAAAATTGTGGGAGACTGTGTGGGAGAACCAGTTTGAGAATCAAAGGGTTAGGGTACACATTTGTCCTCTGCTTTGTCTTTTACTAATGTACTGAGGGATATTGGAAGGACAAATGCCCCAGTCCTGTTTTCGACATGACACACTCAAATTCTAGAGTTACAACATGGAGAACAAGGGGTCAGTTTGAGATATATCAGATCACAGATCAGTGCATTTGGGTATTTTAGTCAGATCAAGAACACATCTGTGTATTTTGACATTTTACATTTAGCTCTAAATGTCACCAGAGCCTCTGAATTACAAGGCCATCAAAGAGCTGAAACATGTCTTTTGCTTTATATACGCTAGAAGCAAATTCACACTCCTGTGCACTAATAACACTAGTTGCATGAAAATAACACTATTATGTAACAACACCAGCTAAGTGTAGGCTAATACAACCAAAGCAACTTAACTGCCACATCTAGTCAAAGGATTCTGGTTTGCAATTTGCTATTTTGACAAGCTTGGCAGTGATGTCAGTTCAGTAGGGGTGAGGAAAAAAATCGATACATCAATATATTCTGAAATTTCTTTTCGTGATATACTATATCAATTTCTATCTCCAAAATCAATATTTCCGAGGGGAAGAATAATGCAAAATACAACAAGAAGTTTTGGGATTTCCTACAACTACAATCTCCGCTCCTGTAGCCTTTAGCACTGTTTTAACCTCATTTTAGCTATTTTTCACAAAATTGCATCATTAGTTTGCGCTTTTGTCCCAATATGGACAAAAATATTTTGACATTTGTATATCCCACCAAATACGGTGCTAACGTAACTGATATGAATTTTGTTTCGCCGTGAAAATGACCCTAATGTTAAACATTCGTTCTGTCTGACTTTCCCCCAGGTCTCTTGCACCTCACCTGTCATGACTCTGTGCCCAACACTTCAAGAATTACTGGTACAGTGGACACATGCAAATAACATTTGGGTACACAGTATGTTTACAGTTTATTAACATCATATTGACTATTTTATTTTCTTTATAAGAACAGTTAATATGCCCAGCGTTTTTCGTCCTACATATCTTATGCACTTTGTCTTAACGTTTTCGGTGTCCACTAGTTCAGTGTGTTAAAATGCAAAGACAATAAATTTAAAATTCAGTTCTGAGTTATGTTGTTTTGGCTGAATTAGTAATGTAATGTGATTCATTAAGAATATCCACATCGTACACAGCAACTTGAATTTCAGCTCTGTTTTTACATTGTCAGTGTACTGTACAATATTGCAATATATCGTGATATGTATAGTATCACAATATATCGTGGTATAATCATATCATGGCCCATGTATCGCATGGTGAGGTTCCTGCCAATACACACCCCTACAGTGACAATCCAGCAAGGCAGCTGTATTTGCAGTCGAACTGAATGTTTTGTAATACTAAGAACCGAAAACATTGCTCTGCTTTTTAGCAGCGTTGACTTACATTGAGCAGATTCGCTGTCCTTCTAAGGGCTCATCCGATTCATTTTAAAAAACTTATTTAAAATGAAAGATCACCTCTAGGGGAAGTGAGCTCAAATGATTGTAGGGGGTCATATCGTAGAGAATTAAAAACAGTAGGCAGAAACAAGCATGTCCACATCATAAGATCAGATACACACACCTTCTTCAGAAATGGCTTTTGCTTTTCTCTTTGCTAGGGATTGTTGCTAGACTCCCCCCACCCCAAATCGCAGCCATGGCAACGGAGGAATTCGCGCTAGCACATCTTTGCTGCACATGACCCCAGTGTCACGTGCAGCGCTCCGCTTGAGGTTGTTTACGTGCGGTTATCTTCATGCTGCTCCAGTGTAGCGCTTCTACTGCTGCAAAAAAGAGCAAAATGGGAGCACACAGCCTGGGGGAGTGGAGCGGCCTATATTGAAGACTGGGAGGGACAAAGACGAAACTTACACTCTTTGATGAGCGGTGAAAAAGCCTCAGCTAATCTAACGAATGCTGGTTTACTATAGGTTTCTGTTTTGAGTGAGGGTGACATTAGTTAGACAGGGTTTTCACAGTGCTGCCATAGCAATGGGCAGCCGAGCATGAGGGAAGGCCCAGGAAGGTTACCATGGTGATTGCCTCCAGACTCCAGGCCTTCGCAGGGTGAACCATGTGTGTTTATGAGAGGGGGTGGGCAAGTGTTCTATATGTGTGTGATGTACCTTTTATGCCTCATGGATGCACTACCTCAGAAACATTAACGGTTTCTTCCTGTTAATGATCAACAGCGACCATTTTAATTGCAAAATATACACACATTCATAACATCCTACTGATGTTGTTTTATTTGATGCCCTTGTGGAGAATCCTCAACCTACATTTAAATGATCATTGAATATCATTTGCTAAGATATTTGATAGAGAACATAAATTTGATTTATGAAAAATGTATTTATTTTAACTGAGTAATCATGACAGCCCTAATTTACACATAAAGTCCTGTGTCAACAAATTTTTCTTTAGCATGCCAAGATCATTTTAATTGGGTATAAGGAATTATACACCAAATACACATATTAATGATATTTCTGAAATCATTTTTCCATGGAATTTTTTAATATGTTAGATTTTAAGTGGGTGCATTAGGCTTCAGTTCTTCAAAATGTAGGTAAACTGAAGCACAGCCTTATCAGAACAACCAATATTTTATCCAAAGAACTTCAGGAGTTCTTTAGTATAATCAGTGTCTGTATATAGAACCTTGACAATTTAAAGAACGAGATGAATGTTTTTTGTGATGGAGAAACTGTATATAAATCTTTAAATAACTCATCAAGCCACTGTTTTTGGTGCTGAGTAGAAACCCTTTTTACTCAGAGTGAAAAGCTAATTCTGGCATAATTCCAGTCTAAATATAATGCAAAAGGTTCTTTTAAATTTCTTTTAAAAACCATCTATCATTGGTGATGCAAGTGTTCACCATATTTTTGGGGATTACAAGTTGTCCAATGCAGTCTCTGCCTCTGTCACCCCAACGCAGTCATTGCTTAGGCCCTGTTCACACTTAGTGACCAGCTTATCTTGCTTGCCCTTTTTATTTATAGCCACTTTTATTTCATTGTGACTTTGCATATGTCTTCACCCTCGCCAGCTTAGTACCATCATGAGATCTATCTAATATGCAGCGATGGTATGCAATCCATAACATCTGGAGTTATGTAAATTTTTTGTCTTTTTAGTCCACAGAACCTATACACTGATGAGTTTTTAAGCAAGCATAACTGTAGAATATAAGTGCTGTCTTATAAGACTTAATATTTATAGTATCTTACTTGCATTTGTATTTTAATCTAAATGCATTAAAAGTGAAGAGAACACTGAGGGAAATGAGAGTGTGACTTTTTGAAACTCTTAGTGCCCTGTTGTGTAAGGAATGTCAGGTTGCATTTGGGTAATGCAGGGAAAGCAAAAGGCTAAATGATCACTACCCATTAGCTTGATGAGAGAAGCGTAGAGTACATGGTCACAGATACATTAATGCAGAAACATCAATGGATACATGCATACACGTATAGTGTGCTTCAGGTTGTGATGGTTGACCTTTACTTTGGTTACATAGAAATGTAAAAAAGTTTCCCAGATTTATATTATGCCTAAACCAGACTGTGAAATCTTTACAGTGGTGGTTCAACCACTGGAACTCCAGTTTAGTTCAAGGATCATATTAGGAATGGTTTTCGTGCCTAATCTGGGACCGGTGACCTGATTTGCAAGCAAGTCTTGAGCCCTCACTTTGATAGATTTCACACTTACTGTACTGGAGTCATGCACTCATACTGGACTAGTGGACTTTCATTCTGGACTACTAGCCTTTGCCAGCATATCATTCAGTGCAAGCACATATAAAACTCATTTTGGCCAAATGTGGGTATGAAAAGCTGTTACCATGACACCCCAACCAGTAGGAGACAATGCTATGGCAACAAGAATTAAAGCTGCTATGGCAACAAGAATTAAAGCTGAGGAGGTTCATATAAGCCAGTGTTTCCCAACCATAATCCTTGAGGCCCTCTGCTCTACACTCTGTTTTAGTGTTTGCCCTGCTCCCAACACACCTAAGGCAACTAATCAGGTCATTACAACCCCTTCATACAAATGCAGTATGTTGCAGCCCATAGAGTAGGGGAAAATGTGCCAGACAGGAGGTTGTGAGGAGATGTGAGGTGAGTCAAAGTGGGTTTGGGTCCATTTCATATGCAGGGATGGGTTTGGGTAATTAATGAATGAATATTTTTGTGAGTTGGACGGGTTTATTACTGTTACTATAATGGCTTATCATAGGCCTCTGGAAATACTGAGCCTGTTTACACCAGGTCACATTTAAACTGGTATCACATCTGTCTGAAATGCATTTCAGACCTTTGGGCAGTTGGGCGATGCACCACTATAAGCAGAAAAAGAGGGAAGTTTTCTCTTGCAGTCTGTCAAAGTGTTACACTATCTGTGATCATTCCAGACATTGCAGACAGTTTGTACAATCTGACAATACTCGATAGTAAGTAAACTTTTTATAGTATAGTAAGTTTTTCCACAGCTGGACTAATGTGCATTCATTCTCCCTACAGTGTATGTTAGTGTAGTCCAGGGCAGACATGCCACTGGTGAAGCGGAGTATTGAACCCAGGCACCTGTGCCGGGGGGCGCTGCCTGAGGGAGTGACCAGTGAGCTGGAATGTGTGACAAACAGCACACTAGCGGCCATCATCAAACAGCTGGGAGGACTCAGTAAGTGTAGTTTTACACCTGCTGTACTTTGCACAAAATATACAGAATATCTTATTGTGATAATCTGCTAGTTATTTATGTTTTCAATTAAGTTTTATTTATATCAATGTCCAGCCAAACTTAGGCTGTGTCACGCCCGGTCGTGTCACTTCAAAGCAGGAGGCACGGAAACCGCTTTTCATCTTTCCTTAGACTTTATTCAATAAGGAATATAAACAAAAACCTGGCACGAGGGCCGATACGTCTTCATGAAAACCAAAACCAAAGCTAAAGCAGTCAAACAACCAGGATAGAGTGATGGAGAACCGACAACTAACAAATGAAACTGAAGCACCTATAAACATAAACCCAAAACCCAGCCACCAATAAACAAGCATGATTAGTTAACGGAAAACCCAAAACACCTGAACCTAAAACATTTTCCATTAACCAAAATACAACCCTTCAAAATAAAAGTGCAACCCAAATTCCCTAAATTCATCAAGTAAGGGTGGCCTCTAGCGGCCTCTAGTTAACAGTAGTTATGATAGAAGATTTTCCTGTATGCACGGATAGGTTTGTAAAAATGTAGGTTGTAGCCGATTCAGCTTCATCAATTTATAACATATATTTTTTTTTGTTTATTTTGGTATTTATTTAGTTTATTTAGATATTTAAAAAAAAACATTTTTTCACTGTCCAATAAAGTCTGAATCATCAGAAAGCAGCAGCTGCACTTTACATTGTGTGAACATATAGTGCTGAATTCTCTGTCTCCTTCCCCAGTGTAAATATAATACCATAATAATCTAATTGAATTTGCGAATTGCAGTGAATTGAGAGATTTCATAATGTACCAAATCATTCCCTTGAGAATCATAATTTGAATTTGAAGAATCTAAAAAAGGTCAGAGCTGACTGAGGTCAGAGATTTACAGTCTTACACCTGTAAGTATTGTGTGTGTGTGTGTGTGTGTGTGTGTGTGTGATATAGGTAGACATGCGGAAGACATCTTTGGAGAGCTGTTCAGTGAAGCTAACAGCTTCTACATGCGCATGAACAGCTTACAGGAGAAAGTGGACCTACTTACAGTTAAGGTTACACAACTGGACTCCACTGTTGAGGAGGGTAAGTGTGTATGCATGTGTGTGTGTTAGACAGATAGATTGATAGATACAGACAGACAGATACAGCCATCACAGCATCAAAACCACTGACAGGTGAACGTTGATTATCTTGTTACAGTGACACCTGTCGAATGGTAGTATATATTAGTCAGTTTTTTTATTGATGTGCTGTAAGAAGGACATCTAGGTCAAAAAAAAAAAACTAAGTCAGAACATCTCTAAAACTGCAGGTCAAAGTGATGCTCTGTTGTGGTTTGATGTCTTAACTTGGCCTCCAGATTCCTCAAATCTTAAACCAATCAAGCATGTAAGATGCGCTGGATAGACTACTCCAATCCATGGACGCCCTACCTCACAGTCTATAGGATCTGCTGTCTTGTGGAGTCCATGTTTCAATGGATCAGAGTTGTTTTGGTGTCAGGAGAAGGACCTACACAATATTAGGCAGTTCATTATAATGTAATGGTAGGTAGGTGGTTAGAAAGGGAGATTGATGAATAGATAGATAGATAGATAGACAGATAGATAGATAGATAGATAGATAGATAGATAGATAGATAGATAGATAGATAGATAGATAGATAGATAGATAGATACACAGACAGAGACCACTGCAATTTATTTTTTGCCAGTGTCTGTCAAATTCCTACACAAGCATCTCATTCAGTATAAGTATAAAAACACTGCTGTAATCAACACTCTACTCAACACAAGTACATCAAAGGTCATTATTGCCATTTGGTTAAGAGTGAACAAGAGGTTTGTTTTCTTTATTCAAGTTCTGGAAGCACTGCATGATTTCTCTTAGTTTGATGTATAGTCATTTCAAATGAAACACCTGCCTTCAGGGCTGTCTTGCATTGTGTGGGAGGGTTGCTCTGGCGTCTGGATCATGAGCACAAACACACACACACATCACTGTATGACCTGACCCTCTATATCTAGCCTTTGTTGAAACCAGTGCTGTTGGTAACACACTGAAGCAGCGCCTTGCGTAACTAAGGCATGCATAATGCACAGGCCACTGTAACAGCCAGAGTGCTCTGACAGGCCGGATACTGTAATTAGTGTTTCCCTGGCTGGGTTATTTAACAGCGGTGCAGAATGCTTTTAATTACCATTGCATTGCTTGTGATTCTGAGTCTCTTTTTACTAATCAGACACATTAACCTTAAAATCAAAAGCTCTTCACTATTTTATGTAAACACTGTACAAGCACAGTCACTCTTGGTTTATTTGGTTTATTTTATCATACTGTAATTGTAGCAAATATGAAAGTGAAACATGGCAACTACTACATTTCTCTTTTTGACTTGATAGGTGTCTCCTCATACTGAGCACCATACCCACTCTCAGCTGTGTTTCTTTTGCTGTTTGTCCCAAATACTGTGTTCTCCATCCCCATACACATACTTTTTTGCTGAAATCTTAGAACAGAGTAGCTGTTGCATACAAATGTTTTGGTGAACCCAGTCAAATTACATATTTTGTTAACTTTAATAAAAATAAAAAAAACTGAATAAAAAAAAATTTTGGCCCATACAAAAGTTATTGCATACGTTGTATATAATGTTCTCATTTTATACTTCATGCAAATGAGTAGATATTTTGCACTAGCCTTAACAGAAAAATGTTATTCTCTGCAGAAGGAATGTATTTGCTTTCCTCTCAATAAAGAAGAAAATAAACACAACATGTTATTTGACCAGAGGTTTTCAAACTTTTGCACGCAACTGTCAGTATAGTGCCCATGAAATACATAAACTGTAAACTGGACATAAAATAGCGGAGCTGCTAACAAACTCGAGACTACTTTGAACATGAAAGTGACATAGAAATACCAGCCTTATTAAATAATTAATTTGATCTTCAATGCAAAACTTTCCACTGAAATGGAATTGTACTCAGCTTAAAAGTGGGAGACAGTAACAAAAAACTGCAAGCGCACGTCTAAGCACATGTTCATGATTTGATTTGAGAGTTATAGTAGTGATATGCTATTGATAAAAAAAATACCCTCAGCATTTTATCGAGAAGCTAGAAACTCTATCCGAACAAATAATAAGCCATATTTCTTCACCACTTTCTGCATCGGCCTCCCAAAGTTTGTGGAACCTTCCCTCACAAGCACACGTATTTTCCATGCACATGTTCCATGAACTCCATTTTTAGGCCCATACATGTATATTATGAATAAATGTTGAGCTCCAACGTATGGGGGGGACCTCTCAACCCTACAGAAACTGAACTGGACTCACTCTAGAGACTTAGCAAAAATTCAGCATCTGTTCTGGTTGGTTGTAATGTTCTTTCTCTTTTGTGCGATGCAGTATCTCTGCAGGACATCAACATGAGAAAGGCCTTCAAGAGCTCCACAATTCAGGACCAACAGGTGGTCTCCAGAAACTCCATCCTGAACTCAGTCATGGAGATGTATCAACGCTGTGACAAACCACCGCCACTCAACATCCTCACTCCATACAGGTTAGCAGAAGTATCCCATGTTCAATGAATAAATAAATAATTGCAAAAGTGAATGATGAAAAAAAAATTGAAAATCTAACTTTGTGCGTCACACTGAATTGAAAAGTTATATAGAGCTTTCTAGCCGTTGACATACATCAGTCTTAAAAGCATGGCAACAAAACGGCTTATTTAATTCTTAGTGATAAAGAGAAGTTGGAAAATATATATATACAGTTCATGCAAGCAAAAATGAACTAGTTCGCGTTCATAGTTCATTTTTTAAAAATTTGAACAAAGTTCACAGCTCAAAAATTTTCACGTTCGTTTTTTTTTTTTTACATTTTCAATACAATGTCCTTCTATCTGAACCTCCTTCAATCTGCTCCTTCTATCTGTCATATC